>CM061065.1:127518441-127878441 GCA_030762895.1 Sophora flavescens
AATCCATAGAAGGAAATAGAAACAAGAAAGGGAGGAACAGATGGAAGGCTCATAGGGGAAGGCACCAGAACAACTTTGAATCAAACAAAGGTCACTCAAACCAGAGAAGCAGCGATCAGCAAAACAGAAGAGGTGGAGGTGGCTCTCGAGGTAGAGGTGGCAAAAGGAAAGGTGAGAGGTTTGATAAGAGCAATGTGCAGTGTTATAATTGCTCAAAATGCGGCCATTTTGCTGATGAATGTTGGAGTAATAACAAAAGAGAACCAAGGGGAGATGAAGCACAACTTGCACAGGAAGATGGTGATGACTCAGAACAAGTGCTGCTTCTGGCTACTACCAAGAATGAAGGTAATAACACTGGTTCTTGGCACCTAGATACTAGCTGTTCTACTCATATGACAGGAAGGAAAGATTGGTTTGTAAAACTTGATGCTTCATTGAAAAGCAAAGTCAAGATTGTTGATGACAGAACTCTCACATCAGAAGGATGTGGTTCAGTGTTGATAAAAAGGAAGGATGGAAAGCATGCTCTCATTACAGATGTACTATATGTTCCAGGTATGAAAAACAACCTTCTAAGCCTTGGTCAATTATCAGAGAAAGGCTTTACTATGAGAATGGAGGACAGTGCCTTAAAGGTGTATGATGACAGTAAGAGACTGATTCTAATAGCTCCATTAACCAATAATAGAATCTTTAAAGTTGAGATTAGTATAATGGAACATAATGCCTAGCTACTGCTGTGAATAGAGATGAATGGCTATGGCACTTTCGATTTGGACATCTAAACTTCAGGGACTTGAATCTTTTGAAAAGATTCAATATGGTTCATGGCCTTCCTCATATACAAGTACCTAATGAACTGTGTGAAGAATGCTTGGAGAGTAAGCAGCCAAGAAGTGCATTCAACCAGCAAGTGCCAACCAGATCCTCACAGAAGCTTGAGGTGATTTTCTCTGATGTCTGTGGACCATTTCAGATAGAATCACTCGGAAGAAACAGGTGTTTTGTATCTTTTATAGATGACAAAACCAGGAAGTTGTGGTTATACTTGATCAAAAAGAAAAGTAATGTGTTTGAAACTTTCAAGAAGTTTAAATTGCTTGTTGAAAAACAAAGTGGTAGCTTTATCAAATGCTTAAGAATTGATGGAGGTGGTGAGTATGTGGCTGAGGAATTTAACAGGTTTTGCGAAGCTGAAGGCATAGTGCATGAGATCACTCCTCCATACACCCCTCAGCACAATGGCACTATAGAGAGGAAGAACAGAACCATAGTCAACATGATCAGAAGCATGTTGAAGTCCAAAAGCCTGCCAAATCAATTTTGGGGAGAAGCAGCAATCACTGCTGCATACATCTTGAACAGATGTCCAACCAAAAGACTCAATGGAGTAACACCTGAAGAAGCATGGAGTGGGAACAGGCCAAGTGTGACTCACTTTAGAGTTTTTGGGTCAGTTTGCTACAGGCACATTACAGACCAGCTGAGAAGAAAACTGGATGATAAAGGAGAGCAGTTGATACTTGTAGGGTACCATTCAACTGGTGGATACAAACTATACAATCCAAAGAACAAGCAAATTGTTATCAGCAGAGATGTGATCAATGATGAACACAGATGCTGGAACTGGGAAACAGAAGCCATTGAACTGCAATCAAAGGCACTAGTAGATCTCAATGTTGATGAAGAAGTGATGATTCCTACAACAGTTTCTCAAAGCAACAGGCCACAGAGACTGAGACAAGTTCCCCTAAGGCTACAAGACTATGAGATGTTGTCTGATTCCAATATAACAGCAGAAGGTGACTTAGTGCAATTTGCACTATTTTGTGATGCAGAACCAGTGACACTCGAAGAAGCTATGAAGGATCCAAAATGGATTAATGCCATGGAGGATGAACTGAGTTCAATTGAGAAGAATCAAACTTGGGAACTTGTCCCATTGCCATCAAAGAAACAGCCAATTGCAGTCAAATGGATTTACAGGGTCAAAGTAGGTCCAAATGGAGAGGTGATCATGTATAAAGCCAGACTTGTGGCAAAGGGTTTTCAGCAAAGGGCAGGGATAGACTACGATGAAGTCTATGCACCTGTTGCAAGAAATGAGACAGTGAGATTGATTGTAGCAATTGCAAGTATGAGAAACTGGACCTTGCATCAATTGGATGTGAAGTCAGCTTTTCTAAATGGTCCAATTGATGAGGAGGTGTATGTAACACAACCTCCAGGCTTTGTAATAACAGGCCATGAAAGAAAAGTGCTGAAATTGAGGAAAGCCTTATATGGCTTAAAGCAAGCTCCAAGAGCTAGGAACAAGAGGATCAATGGCTTCATGATACAAAGTGGTTTTGAAAAATGCACTTCAGAGCATGGTGTTTAGGTTAAAACAACAAATGCTACTGACTTACTACTGGTGTGCTTGTATGTTGATGATTTTTTGGTCACAGGAAGTAATGAGGCTGAGATAGCTGAGTTCAAAGTATAGATGATGAAGGAGTTTGAAATGATAGACTTAGGGCTGTTATCATACTTCTTAGGAATTGAATTTGTGAGGACTGAAAGAGGTATTGTCATGCATCAACACAGGTATGCTAATGACCTCTTAAAGAGGTTTAGAATGCTGCAATGCAACCCTGCATCAACTCCTGCAGAAACTGGCATAAACCTTGAGAAGAATGGAAGTTAAGAGCTGATAGATCATACTTATTACAGACAGATAGTTGGATCATTGAGGTATCTTTGTCATTCCAGACCTTATCTAGCCTTCAGTGTTGGCTTGATTAGTAGGTTCATGGAAAGGCCAAGAACACCACACTTGTTAGCTGCCAAGAGGGTGCTGAGATATGTAAAAGGCACTGCTGATTTTGGAATTTTATTTCCAAATGGAGATGAAAGGAGAAAATAGGAGCTAATGGGATATTCTGATGCATATTGGTGTGGTGATAAAAATGTTAGAAAAAGCACTGCAGGGCATGTTTTCTTATGTGGAAAGGCTTTGATTTCCTGGAGTTCAAAGAAGGAGTCAATTGTGGCATTGTCTTCATGTGAAGCTGAGTATGTGGCAGCTTCAATGAGTGCCTGTCAAGCACTCTGGTTGGACACACTGATGCAGGAAATTCAGATAAAGGATTCTAGTGCAGTGAAGTTATTAGTAGATAACAAGTCTGCAATTAACCTTGCCAAACATCCGATAGCACATGGAAGAAGCAAACATATAGAGACAAGGTTCCACTTCCTTAGAGATCAAGTAACCAAAGGAAGATTGAAGTTGGAGTATTGCAGAACTGAAGAACAATTGGCAGACATATTGACAAAACCACTGAAGCCAGAAAAGTTCAGAGACTTGAGAACCAAGCTTACTGTTGTATTACTAGCTGATGTAACACACAAATGATATGTTGCAAGTGATAGATGGAGGCTAGGGTGCCAACATAGTTGGGATGTTAGTCTCCATAGTGATGCAATTAGCATATCATTGTTCTCTCCCAAAACTGAATTAGGGAGGTGTGTTGAGTTTGTTAATTCAGTTAGTTAGTTTAAGAGTTAGTTAGTTTGTTGAGATTTGTAAGCTTGTGTTAGTTAAAGTGAAGTGTAGAAGTCTATAAATAGACTTGGTGATAGTGTACAATAAAGAAGGGAATGTGAAAAGTGTAAAAGTGTGCATTGTGATCATTGTGAAATTTCTAATAGTAGAGAAGTATTATTCAGTTTACATAGAGTTTTATCTATCTCTTCTATTCTCTTTGCTCACTTTTTCTTTCTTCTTTCATTGCTGTGTTTCCAAGAGTGTGAGTGTATGCCTAGGTTCCAACAGTCTTGACTAGCTTTCTTTCTTTTCTTTTTTTTTTTACAAGTATGAGGTGGATGTGATGAGCTAATACCACCTAATTTTTGTGGAGCATAGCATAGCTTGAATCTTTAGAAAAAGGGAAGCATGTTGATTGGTGACCAGAAATCCTTTCAATAAGAGATCCCTGGTCACTTCCAAATTATTATTTACCACAAATTTCTAGACTCGTATTCTTCCAAAGATTAAAACTATAGTATAAACTCTTGAGCTCAACCTCAATACTCCAACAAATATCCATATATATTGCAATAGTGTTTCTACAAATTGCAATACTGTGTCTACAAATTTATTCATATCATCATATAGCAAGCATCCACAATTAGCTTAGAAAGATCATTGATGGACCAATGACATATACAAATTAAACATTAAGTTTACTTTAGCTTAGCTTAGAAAGATCATTTATGCATATACTATTTAGTTAAATTTAAATACTTTAACTTTTCTAAAAGATAATTTTACTTTAGACTAAAGACTCATTTTAGTCTATGACAATCTTTGAGATACCACTTTTGGTCCCTGAGAAAAAAAAACTCACCAAATAATTCCCTAGAATGATAAAAGAGCGACACATTAGTTCTACTATCTGTCTCCATCCTGAACATGTTGTTAGAGTGTTGATATATACCGCTAGTGTGTTCAAGTGCCCAAGCAACAATTCATCCATGCAGAATAGACCATGAGAATGATTATGATTGACCCAATAAAGTCCCAACTATTATTTAAGTAACCCAAGATAATTTCTATCGTAAGACAAATTAGTCCCCGGGTGTCACAAGTAACACACCACATGTACTAGATTCACCACACCAAATGCACAAACATAGGTCAGATGGACGAGTTTAATGGACATCCAGGCACATTGATGGTACACATCAACACTCTAACAACGTGTTTAGGATGAAACCAAATGGAAGGAAAGCATGTCTCTCTTTTGTTATTCTCAAGAACTATTCGGTGAGTTTTTTCTCATAGACCAAAAGTGGTATCTCAAAATTGTGATAGACTAAAATGGACATTTAGTCTTAACTTTAATACTTTTTAGTTATTTCCTGAATAAATATATTCTTCACTAGTGCACAAAAGGGATTCCACGTCGGTTATTTTTGGCTTTCCACATCGGTTTTGAAACTGATGTGGAAACGACCGATGTGGTTTATTGCCACTTTACACATCGGTTTTAAAACCGATGTGTAAAGTATATTTTAAACATCGGTTTTATACTAACCGATGTGTAAAATTAATTTAGCAATTGATAAGCAGTAGTAAATTTAACTTTCTACATCGGTTTTGCTTAAAACCGATGTGTAAAATTGACTTTCTACATCGGTTTTCTAAAGAACCGATGTGTAAAGTTAAATTTACACATCGGTTTTAAGCAAAACCGATGTAGAAAGTTAAATATACACATCGGTTATTGAGAACCGATGTGTAAAATCTCATTTTTTTTTAATCTATTATTTACATTTCAATCATTCCTGTTTCACTAATGCGGATCAATAAACAAACCAGCAAGACTCTGATCAAACAAGAAACAACAACAGAACACCAAACCAGTTTTGACACAATCATTCAAAAGCAAAACATACTTCATTCAATTTTCTTAGCACAGCCAATTAGCTCTTACACATATGGTTAAAAATACGACATTTCATCAAATGACTAGTGAGCACAGAATCTGAAAACAGAGGGCATCAGGCCTAATTAATTTGAATGAATGAAAACAACACTTTATCAAAGCTACATCAAAACACGAGAGAAGAAGAATTGAACCGGACACGAGCACTAATACATATCATCAGTCAAAGGTACGTACACTATAGCTAGTATATGATAAGTTTTTAAACTAACTACATATATACAAACTATGGGTGGTACACTTCAAGAAAGAAAGTTGCTCAACGCCTCTTTATGATGTTGATGTCGGAATCGGACAATGGAGATGGATTGTTGAATATCGCAAGTTTAATTGGACAAAAGATTATATCTTTTAAGTAATAAACTAACATAAAACATATAACGAATCTATACTATTACTTCTAATTGTGTCAATTAACATTTACCTCACTCCATCTTTCAAGTGATCCCGGAGGAGATAATTTCCAACATCCACCGCATCACATAGTAGCCACATTCCCATGACCCACGTTGTATACGTGACTACGTACAAATGAAACCCAATTAGAATATGAGGAATTAAATAAAATAGAAATCAATTATTGTACCCACTGCATTTGATGCATTTGAACTAATAAATATCTTACCTGGGAATAATCCATCCGATAGCCCGAGCACGCCTTTCACCACGCTGCATGTGGGATGCATTAATAGACCTATCATGACAAATACATTAATTAAAGAAAATATAATAGATTACAGATAAATAAAACAACTGCATTACGATTATAAAGTATTTTAACGCTTACGTTTCGATGATCGTCTTTGATTGATTCGCCGGCTTATGTCCCAATGAGCAGAAGAAGACCACGACGTTCATTCTTGGGTACAAGAGCAACAGTTGCCAATGCTTCTTTGTATTTGCGGAACAATTAGTGATTTGTAAGTCTTATATAGTTATACTTAAATTAATAACCGGTACTTACTTATTGAGATAAGGCGCAAGATAGAATTGATGATAGTCTCGGGCAAGTATATCACGTATGGTAGTGACCGGGTCTTCCGATGCTACGAGAACATCACCCTGAATGAACATGGGGTCAATGAACCCATAAAGAGCGAGGTTACCCTGATCGACTAACATACGATGCAGATACCTAATATATTGGAAAAACATGTTAATTATCATTGTATTTAAAAATTAATTACGTACTTAACTTATAAATAAAATGTACTTACGTGCACCAAAACGATATGTGTGCAGAACTGGCCATTTCTTTATTGAGTGCCATCTCCATAAGTTCTTTCTTTGGTATATACAGTTCACCAGGGCTGGCATCATGTTCCAACGTTACCAATGCTGCATCATCCTCCATGGTGACAACCTGTATAGCAAGATCTTTGAAAACATCACCATGGCCAGGTGCCCCTTTGTCGATCCCCTAAACAACATAGATATATATTAGTAATCACGGATAATTAAGTTATTTAATTCGTTATGAACTAAATGGTCAAATGAATACCTTGACAGAGCGGACATCTCGGTCTTCCTAGATCCGACCTTTTAGGCACAATATCATTTCCAACATCCTATAACAAATACAAATAAAGCATTATCTTTAAACAATAATAAATATATTTCAACTATGAATATAGAAAAACACAACTAACCGAATACCTCAGATGCAACAAGAAAGCCGACCAGTCTTCTTGGCCGGAGGATGAAGTTACCGGGGCCCGACCCCTTTGTTTGAACCTCCTCGGTGGGCACGGGGACTCGAGCATCAAGCATCTCTAATAATCTCAACAGACACCCTCGGATGATCATCCAGTAATAACCGATGGTGTATGGTATTACCTAACTTATTATATGCCCTACCCAATGCCACTAAGCGGCGATGATGATGATGATCATCAACATACACTCACACCTATCAGGGTCGTCATCATCATCATCATCATCATCATCAAGAAGAAGCAAAGCATCATCATCATTTTCGGGATGATGAGGAGGATCACATGAGCCCTTAGTGCTCACATGGACAGAGGGTTGGACGAGAGGGTTGGACACCATTGTCATCTCTTGGGACAAAGAAGTAAATATTGCCATCTGCTGGGCAACCGCTCGGCCATCTCCTCGTCGAGCTCACCTGCAATCTCTGTTTTAGTTGTGCTCTATCTCGCAATCGAATCCCTGTGGCATTGGTGTGAAGATGAACCATGGTATTGGCGAATGCCGACTCCCCATCCAACACCAATGACACGGCCCGGGTGGTGCGGTTTTACCGATGGCAAGTAGATAAGATATCATTGCGTCCTCTAGGAACAAAGGTTCCTTGGGTTAGGTGATCATCCAAGGCATCCTATCACATAAAAATATCAGGTCACATTACAATTCGGTAACAATCTTAAAATGACAATTACAACAAACTATACTTACAATCCTCTCAGCTACTTGGCGGGTCTCCTCGGATGTATATTGTCCCGTTTTTCTTTGTCGGCCCCTCTTCCATGAACGATGGCGTGGGGGTGGAGGTGGATCAACAACCTCTGGAAGATTTTCAGCATTAGGATCCGCTTGAGATGCCTGCCGACGTGCTTTCTTTTCCTCTTCAACCATTTTCTTAACAAGCTTTTTATATCCCCCACGAGACATGACATGGGGGTAGACATTCTTGCTTTGGTTTTCCCGCCCCTTTTTCCTCTTCTCCTGTTATAAATAAAAGACAATTAAATTACATAAGTAAATGAAATTAATGCAATTACATAAATTTAGAGACAAATCAAATAAGTTAACCTCGAAAAGCTGGGATCACGTCGGCTCCGAACAAAGCGATCCCACGTCGCCTTGTCAAGAAACGGATACACCTCAAGTGGGTTCTTTTTACTTTTTGGACCGAATATATAGTATCCGCCCGTGTCGACCTTAAAACCCCTCCAACGCTCTCCAAAGATACTTCAAAGAAACGCTTCTTCATAGCGTATGTATCCCAGTATGTCAAATGTCAACTACATTAAGACCAAAAGAATCAACAATTCTTGTATGATATTATTAAGATAAAAATAAAGTAGATACAGACAAACACGAGGACGTAGAAGTATAGATACCAGAATACTCTCCCATATCTGCTCCTTCACGTCCACGGACATCTCTCCACCTATCAATGAGTATACTAGGCCTGTTCCTAGCAAGGGTCGCCACAAAACCGGTAAACTGATCTTCCATTGGCCCAATAGGTTTGAGGTTATCATCAAAATCTACTCTTATCCTCGATTTGACCCACGGTTGGCAGTCAAATGCCTCATCCGTGTGGCACGTCTACCATTTCTACCGGTAGAGCGGGGTCTCTAACCCGCGCATGAAGGAGGTGTATCCTCATGATCAGCCATGTATACTGTTTAAACACAAAAAAAAAAAACTTGTTAGTATGTCGGGATAAATATCAAACATAACTTATAAATATCGATCAACGTACATAAACATAACTTATAAATATCAACGTAAACACATAATATGCCAAACTTGATGGTAATATCAAACTAAACTTACTTTGTGGTCAATTAGTAAAGTTCTCCCATAACCCTTCTTGGTGATCATTACGAGTAGCATGTACATCATCCACTTCATTTTCCTCATTGAAATTAGGCACTCGTGTTGAGAAAGAAGGAGTATCGGAAATATCAAGAGTTGAATCGTGATTTCCCTCACTACCGTTATACATGTTTTTTCCCCGGAGAACCACTGACCACCTTTTGTTAGAAGGATCACGGATATAAAACACTTGTTTTGCTTGGGATGCCATGATGAAAGGTTCCTCTTTATTACCTACCTTACTAAGGTCCACCAATTTGAATCCTAACTCATCGGTTTGCACACCATTGTTCCTGTCGACCCACGGACATTTAAAAACAGTACTCTAAACTTCGTGTAATCAACCTCCCATATCTCTTCAATGATTCCAAAGTATGAAACCGATGCCATAACAGGGTTTTTATCTTTCGAACTAGAGAAATGCATGGACTCAGCGACGACCATAACCCCAATTGTTTTGCATAGTACTTTTGTCATCCCGGGACTTTGTATAGAAGGAAAACTTATTGATATCGTACCCACTCCAGCATATGACATCAAAGTTAGGCCCCTGTGCTAGCCATTTTAATGTAGCAGAAGCAGTACCATCCTTTGCAATTTTTTCTTTAAACCAGTTCAAGAAAGTCTTGTTATGCTTGTTCAAACACCATTTTTCATTCATTCTAGGGTAAGTTTCATTGATGATGCTTTTATGCTCACATAAGTATGGTTCAACCTCATCTGTGTAATTCAATATATAAAAATGTGCTTGAAGCACTAACACACGATCCATGCTCTTAACGGTGATACCTCGTGTACCCTTACCATCATATCTTCCTTCGTGATCGAGACTTCGGAAGCCCTACAGTTCCGCTTCCGACATGTAGTCCGTACAAAACTCAATAGCTTCTTCTGCAACATACCTTTCAACAATAGATGCTTCGGGACGGTGTGGATTTTTCATATATCCTTTCAGGATCTTCATGTATCGCTCAACCGGGTACATCCACCTTAAATAAACGGGACTGCACAATCTAATCTCCCTCACTAGATGAACAATCAAATGAACCATGATGTCAAAAAATGAAGGTGGAAAATACATCTCCAATTGGCACAATACAATGGCTACCTCATTTTCCAACTCATCCAAATTTTTAGTGTCAATGACCTTGCTACATATAGCATTGAAGAATAAGCATAACCTAGTAATGGCATGTCTGACTTTTTTAGGCAATATGTCACGAATGGCCACCGGTAGTAGTTGTTGCATCAAGACATGACAATCATGAGACTTTAAGCCAACTAATTTGAGATCTTTCATTGAGACAAGTCTTCTGATATTTGAAGAGTAACCCTGTGGCACCTTGACTCCCCGTAGACATTCACGTAAACTTCTTTTCTCTTTTTTTGATAAAGTATGACATCTTTGGGGGCAAATAAGTCTTCTTATCCCCCACTTTAAGTGGAGCTAACTGCTCTCGTATACCCATCGCAACTAGATCCAGACGAGCATTCACACCATCCTTTGTCTTGCCTTGAATGTTGAGAAGCGTTCGATTAAACTGTCACACACATTTTTCTCTACATGCATCACATCAATACAATGTCTTACATCAAGCTTGCACCAAGTATGGAAGATCAAAGAAGATCGACCTCTTCTTCCATATTTTCTTCTCTCGTAGCCTTCTTTCGGGTCTTCCCATAGATAACATTAGTGTTGTTCACCCTTTCATAAACTTGCTCTCCAGTCAAGGCCACCGGAGCAATTTCATTCTCCCGAAGTCCATTGAAAGCTTTCCTCAATCTACGATAAGGATGATTACGTCGGAGAAATCTCCGATGCCCAAGGTAGACCGTCTTCCTTCCATGTTGCAGTTGATGGTAACATGTGCCTTCTTCACATATTGGACATGCTTTATGCCCCTTAACACTATACCCACACAGGTTCCCGTATCTTTGGAAAGTCATTGATGGTGCAAAATAACATGGCACGCAATCTGAATGTCTCACGGCAATACCCGTCGATCACATCAACGCCTTCATCCCACATCATTCTCAAGTCTTCAATCAAGGGACTCGAGATAAACATCAATATCATTTCCTGGCTGTTTAGGACCGAAATCATCATACTTAACATAATGTATTTGTGCTTCATGCACAACCAAGGAGACAGTTGTAAATTACAAGGAGAACATGCCATGAACTATGAATACTACTTAAGTTTCCATATGGATTCATTCCATCGGTAGCAAGTCCAAGCCTCGAGGTTTTCGGGCTCATTGCCGAAATCCCGAAACAAACTATCAATTCTCTTCCATTGCAAAGAATCGGCCGGATGGCTAAGCTGTCCATCACACTTCCTCTCATCTGCATGCCATCTAATGTTCTTTGCGTCATTTACATTAGCAAACAATCGCTTGAACCGCGGAATCACGGGAAGATACCATAACACCTTCGCAGGAGGACCTTTGGTGACCACATCACAACTAGAATCACCATCCTTCACTTTGTAGCGTGATACCCCACACTGGGGCACTCGTGCATCTCTTCAAACTCTTTCCGTACAATATGCAATCATTGGGGCAAGCGTGTATTTTCTTATACTCCATACCCATCGGACACAATATCTTCTTCGCCTCATAGTTTCGAGATGGCAATGTGTTGCCTTCGGAAGCATTTCTTTCAACAACTCAAGCAATTCGGTAAAGCTTTTATCGCTCCGCCCATTTCTCGCCTTCACATTGAACAATCTTAACACCGCCGACAACCGTGTGAAATTAGTGCACCCGGATACAAAGCCACTTGCGCATCACTGCACAAAGTATCATACACATGTGCGCGCCGTAAAAGACTCTTGCCCAACATCACGGATCATGTCCTCTAGTCCATCGTCCATTTCCACGTCATCAACTTCCTCTCTATCCGACACCCTCGGCCTGTCTAACGATTCACCATGGCATATCCATGTTGTATAACTCTTGCAAATCCCCTCACAAATAAGATGATCACGTATCTCCTCGCCTTCTAGTCGTCTCTCATTCAAACAGTTAACACAAGGACAATAAAACCTTCCATTACCACTATCAGGAGCATTTGTTTTTGCAAACTGTAGAAAATCTTCCACTCCATTCTCATACTCATCACTTGTCCGTCTAGCATTCATCCAACCGCGATCCATGACTAAACCAATACCTTCGTACTTAGTCCAACATATTCATCAACCACTTCTTATGACAGGGTATGGCCCTATCCCATTTGAGAAGAAACTTTTTCAACATTCGGTTAACAGTTAGTCCTTAACTCTCATGCTCATACTCGACAAAATTTCGGCAGCATTTCCCCGCGGTCTCCGACGTACACTACTTGAACGCGATGACATCCACCACGATAAAGTATGCACACGGAGAACGAAAGGAAATGTATCAATCCGAACTTTCATCAAGTATATAACATTAGAATCAATGAATAACTATTATAACTGAATTAAGAAAAAGTTTTTTCCCAAACTGTCCAACTTTGGACAATTCAAGATCCAACACAATGAGCGGTACATTAAGCACGTACACGTACACGTACGCTCATTAGTATTGCATCTCAAACGGAAACTAAGGCTTTACTAAATAATTAACATTAATAAAAATAATAAAACACTCCAATCCCCAAGTCCAATGCAAGGGGAGATTGGAAAAGCGCACTAGTATTTGAAAAACTAACAACCATATATTTCTTAATTGAGTAATTGGCTAAAACATCATCCTAATATATGTTAATCATCATTTTAATGCCAACAATAAGCCTATTACCTAGTAAACTAGAAATCCAACCCCAACAAAAAACTATACCCATGTGGACCTCAAATGGAGATGATCCTCACATCAAGTGTTTCTAATGACTTGCCTACTTTATAATGAAACCAAAGACAATATTCATCATTCCATTGATTGATGTCCAACATGCTTAGCATTTTTCTCCTAAAAAATGAGGTTCTTATCCCTCTCTAGTGAGCTACGAAAGAATGTAGGAGACCAATAAATTTGACCGAGCATTAATTAGCTTCATAATTTTTCAGTTTTCAAACATCAATAAACATAATGCTTCAATTAATAAATGTTAACAGAACTATTTATAGATGTAGAAGAGAGTGGTAATTCCTTCATTCCCTGAAACTAGTGTCAAGAACATTATGTTTTCTTCTCATGAAATCTAGTAACTAGAAAGTGATCTTAAAACATTATGAGAAGAAAACATTATGTTCTTGACACTAGTTTTCAAACATTATGTTCAAGGGAAACACCTAGCACTTAGCATCTACCTAATACAATGAACTACTCGGTATGTAGCACTTAACACCTTAATATATATGAGAACTAACCAGCAATAACCACCAATTAGAGAACTAACCAGCAATAACCACCAATAACAAGTGAAGGAAAGAAACCTACCTCTAAAGGATGCGGCCGCTAAAGGTGACTTGTGAGAAGAGGAGGGCACAGACGTTGAAGGGGTTGCCGAAGTGGTTAGCAACAAATTAGTACCCTAGCCCTACCAACTCCAAAACCTTTGGAAGCTGAAACATAAATAAGATTATTTCAGATTAGTTCACCAAGCTTTCTATAGTATAATTAATGAAGCATATATGCATGCTAGCCAATGGCGCTACCATCGGAGGTGATGACAAAATATGAGAAAAGTGAATAATATTCAACAAGAATGATGACTTACCAAGGGAACTGAGTTGATGGCACTCACGAGAATCGAAGATAGCCAAACAAAAACTATAGCCCCACCACCATAAAGCGATCTGTGGACTTGTTTTCAACAGCATCCCACTGATAATGATAAATGGAGGATTTTATTTCACTTGGTTAAAAGAAAGGCTGCCAAAGAGAATATTGGAATCGCAAGATTGTGGATTTGCCAAAAAGAAGTTCAGGAAAAAATTAAATTGGACTTGCCTTTTCCTTCAAATCGTGGAACAACTCGTTAGCATCTACTAAGTAGAAGTTTCTTCAAGAAGCTCAGTGTCTGAAGCAGAGAAGATTTAGGGATTCTTAAAGGTAGGAAACAAGAATACAAGTTAGAATTGTTAAAAGAAAAATAAAAAGAAACAGATTAAAAACAATATGATCGAAATTTGAATAACAAGAACATTGAAAACATAAACCAACTGAACTACTACACTTAAGGGTGGGGAATTGGGAAGACCTAATGCCAAAACTACTCTCTGTTAAGGTTCACGCGGTTAGGGTTCTTATTGCGCAACTGAGCGGAGTGGAGAAGGGAAGAGAAGTGGCGGCCGAAGCTTCAATGAGACAGATAGCTTCAATGAGAAAGGAGAGAATGACATTGAAGCTTCAAAGATAGAGTAGATAGATGAGAAAAGATCAGAGTAGAAAGAGAAGAGACTCACCAGAGATGATGGTCGCGACGATGAAGGTATGAGAGAGGCACACACGGTAGTGGTGGTGGTGCTCGCGGCGGTAGTGGTGAGTTGATGTTTGGGGGAGGAGGGGAACTAGGTCGCGGAGGAGGAAAGAATGGGGTTTTCTGAAAGAATGGGATAATGAGCGGAAGCGAAGGAGGGAAAAGGAAAAATTGGGACTATTACACATCGGTTATACCTAAAACCGATGTGTTAAACATCTTATACACATCGGTTATAAAGAAACCGATGTGTAAACATTAAACTTTTAAATTCTGATTTTTTTCTTTTAAATTTTATACATCGGTTACTTAAAACCGATGTGTAAAAGTAATATTTATTTTCTTTTTTTTTCTGTATAATTTTCTACATCGGTTATAAGGAACCGATGTGTAAAAGTAAGATTTTATTTTCTTTTTTTTTTCTTTCTACATCGGTTATATAGAAACTGATGTGTAAAAGTAAGATTTTATTTTCTTTTTTTTTTCTTTATACTTTTCTACATCGGTTATATAGAAACCGATGTGTAAAAGTAAGATTTTTTTTTTTTCTTTGTACTTTTATACATCGGTTATTTATAAACCGATGTGTAATAATTTGGTTTTAATTTCAAAAATGCCACCGCCTCGTTTTACACATCGGTTTCTTAAAAACCGATGTGTAAACTCCGATGTAAAATCCCTTTTCTGCACTAGTGGATCTTGCATCCATTTAAGAAAACCACTCAATTAATTTTTAATGGATTACAACTTTTTATTTTTAGTTTTTTATGATTTTGATTACCGCTGGTTTATATGCTAATTACTAAATGTAAAATGCTATTTTTTTGTTTGTTTGGG
Organism: Sophora flavescens; assembly: GCA_030762895.1. NCBI lineage: Eukaryota > Viridiplantae > Streptophyta > Magnoliopsida > Fabales > Fabaceae > Sophora > Sophora flavescens. Next base: position 127,533,744 of record CM061065.1, read on the forward strand.
ATTATGATCGTATATTATATATATGCTAGTTATATGCTATACTAAATATATAATACTCTGTAAAATCTCCCTTTTCTTGAAAATTATCTTCACGTTGTTACTTTACGTCCAAGTAATTGCAAATTTTTGCTTTCGATGCTCTTATTATATTGGCTCTTGTCTGGTTATATATTTGCAATTTGGTGTTGCAATTGTTGGTAAGTTCATTTATTTTCGTTGTCTTTTATTTCTTCTCGCATGCATTGTTTTCGATTGTTTTTCTTTCTTGCAAGTTCAATTTTCGGTGCTTTAACCGAGTGATTGAGCTTTTCTATTTCTTTCTTGCTTGGGAAAGTGATCACTAGTCACTTTGTGAGTTGCAAGAATGTATTTGTTCTTGGCTGCTCCGTTTAGATTGTTTATCATGTATAATGTTTTGTCATCTCCAATGCTCTAAACATTTTGTGAATTTTTGTAGAATGAAACTAGTTTCAACCCCAAATGACATTAATATTTTTTGGGTCTTGCTAATGAGTGCCTCAAGGAAATTGGTTAAAGAACTTTTTGGGAAATAAAGTGTAACACTTCTCAAAATGCTAAATTTATCATTTTTCCATACAAATTTTGTTTTTTTTTTTGTTCCTTAAACAACGTCTTAAGGACACTCGTTGATTGCTTAATATTTTTTTTTTTTGACACAGCTTGCTGGATAAGTTAAGTAATAAAAATCCAACTTAATGAAACTTCTTTTTAAAGCAAAATAAGCATGCAAAGGCATCACAATGGAGAAATACATCTCAACTAGGTTGACATCTCAGACCCTATCAATCATCTACAGCACACCTAAAATATATTAATAAAAAAATAATGAATACAAAAAAATATGGGGACATTGACTTGACCCATGAAAATCAACAAAACCTATAGAAAGGAAGACTCATCCCATTTCTGAAGTAATTTTCTCTAAGAAAAATTGGGATGTAATCCCACCAAATAGAACCCGGAATATGAAAGCCATGGCCCATGGGATGCCAATTTATCAGCAAAATAATTGATGAGTGATTACAAAATTTATGTTTTTAATTAGACCAATACACTTACACCACCTATTCCTAATCTTCCAAGGAATTAAAAAGGAATATTTAAAAGCATTAACAACTAATTGAGAATCACATTCCAACCATAAGTTGTGCCAACCCTTTGAATAAGCATACTCCATGGCCAACATTGCTCCAACCAATTCAACATGATAAGAATTTGAAACTCCAAGATTTTTAGCATAGCAACCAAGGATAGAGGCTCTATGGTCTCTGAAAATTCCCCCATAGGCGAACGAACCTGGATTACCTCTAGAGGCACCATTTGAGTTATATTTAACCCAAAAGCAAGGGGGGAAATTCCAAATTACCTCTTTGATTTTTGGGGCTTGACTAGCATGACAAGTGATATTAAAAGGCTTTTAAAATACTGAACTCTTGCATTGTTGAGAACATGGATCCTTTTGAGGAGTTGCCAGACAAGCAAACTAAGGCTGTTATGAAATTGATAGTTGTTCTAATTGGAATGATTTTGTTATCAAACCTCATTTTGTTCCTGCACCTCCAAATCGAGCAAACAGTGTTGATTATTGCAATAAGAACAATTTCCTTTATCTCTTGTCACAAACATTGAGGATTGAATTAAAAGAACTAAGATCAATGTGGCAATTCAGGAGAGACATGATTGAATTCCAAATTTCAACAGCAAAAGGGCATGCGAGAAATAGGTGATCTGAGGATTCAGCTGCACTACCACACAAGCAACACATAGACACAAGTACACAGCCTCGGGCCTGCAGGTTTTCATCAGTTGGAACCCTTTTGTGGATGAGCCTCCACAGTAAGAAGGACTTCGTGGGAGGGATGGAGGAATTCCAGATTAATTTGCACCAGTTATGCAGATCAGTGGGAGGATTTTGGAAAACAAAAGCATCCTTAAAAGTCAAGAGACCAGATTCTGTCTTGGACCAAATTTGTTGGTCTTGCTCAGGGAACTTAGGGACAGAGACTTGATTAATTGCAGCAGCAAGGGCAGGAAACATTAATAACACAATTAATTTGGATTTAAAATTTGCAATAAATAGCTGGTATTATCATTCTAAGAGGATTTTTTTAACCTGGACAACCTTGCACATGTCAAGGAATAAAAAATAGAAATGTTGTATTGGAAAATATAACTTTTAAATTTTTAAGGAATTTAATACACAATTCTTAACACAATATTTCTATTTTTGATTTCTTAATATATGAAATGCTGCATAGATTAGATAAATTGTTCTCTTGATACATCGTGATAACTGACCAAAGACTAGGTTACATGACTCAAATATCTATTTGGCTTAAGCACGTTTTCTGATGCAGCGCAATAATCTAACAGCCTAGTTAGAGACATCGATGCTGGCATGCAGCACAATAGCCTAGCTAATTTTTTGCTCTGGACCTAATTATAAGGAAAAAAAAATTCACACTTATTAAAAAATTTAATTAAATTAGTTTAATTATTTTGATTTATGTAAAAAAGGAGAGTTAATTGTTTAGGGAATATATAATGCTCCTCAAAAGGTAAATGGAGAATTGGTTTGATTGATTAATTTTCTTAATTTTTATAATACAAACATTTAATAGTGTTGACTTAATTGATTTTTGCTTATATTTAAATCCAAAAAATATAGCTACTTTTTTAATTATATTTAGGTCCGGAGGTAATACTATATTGATGCAGTCAAATAAAAATGCGGCATTGGTGTAGTTACTAGTTTAATACTATCTAATTAGTGCCAAGTTCAAAGCAAATGAATGTCATTGCATTTAAAAGTGGTTCACTTGCACGAGGAAAATATGAATTAACTCAAATATATTTTTAAAAGAGAATAAAAATATAATATGCTAGATAAATATATTTTTTAAAGATGGTTAACTTGTACGGAAAAAGAGGAGAAATAAATCCAGTAGATTTTCAAGAGAGAAGAAAAAGTATTATGATAGATCAATATATTTTCTAAAAATTGTTAACTTGCACCGGACAAAGAGAAGAAATAAATCACGTCGATTTTCAACAGAGAAAAGAAAAATGATATGATAGATAAATACATTTTCTAAAAATGGTTAACTTCCAAAATTGTATTGTCAGTGAAAACGTAGATCGGGTTCCGTCTGAATTTTGAACCCAAAATTTAGCCATAACTTCCTACAATATAGTAGGTTCTGGCTATGATTTTGTTTTCTCCAAAATCATTTTCTGGGTCTCAGGTAAAAATATAAATAGATATATCGTTTCCGGTAATACAGAGTATATAAAAAGCTGGGTGTTACATTACTATCCCACTAAAAATTAAATCGTCCTCAAAATTTTGTAACTCAAAACTAGACAGGATCTTGTAATTGCATATTAACCCCAAAATCCTACATTGCATTTCCCATCGCTGTCTTCCCCTTAGGTGACATCGGTAACTTCATAACGAAATCCATACTTACCTCCATTCTGTTTATCCTTGAAACTATCCACTTTTGCATTATTCCCACCATCCTTGACATTTCACCGTAGTCTATAACACTTGAAGGATATAATCAAAACGTAATCACTTTTCTTCTCGATATTGGTTTTCTAGAAAAACCTCCTTTAACATTTTTAACTTTCAAAGTTAACACCAAGATTCACACTACCTTCCTAGTACATGCATCGGTTTCCTACCCAAGATATCCAATCGTAGTCTTAGTCCCTTTGAACATATTCACCATTCCAATTTATATCAGAATCACACATCTCAACCTCAAAAAGAACATTATTACACCTCTTTATGTAACTGAAACCAAAGAAACCACGTTGAGTAGGATTATCTAACTCATCAATTTTGAACTACTCTAGAAAACTTAGTTTAACGCATGATGTAACACCATGTTTTTTCGTTAAGTGCTTTTGTATGCTCGTTTGGGTGGTTAAGACTTAGCTTGAGGGCTAAGTGAGACTTCTAAACTTGAAATCCCTTCTCTTAGGCTTGTACCTTATGACTTTCTGGATCACAAGCACGACCGTGCTTGTTAAGGAGCACAACCGTGCTCATTGTGATTAAGCGTCTCGCTGACACTGAGTTGAGCACGCCCATGTTCAACAGAGAGCACACCCATGCTCAGTGGCAAGACGCGCTTCGCAAGCGCTAAGTCAAGCACACCCGTGCTCAAGGAGGAGCACGACCGTGCTCGAGTCTGTGCCTTTATAAGCAGAACAGTGATTGAGAGTTTACGTCTTAAACCCCATTTTGACGACAGCAGCCACCCTAGTGCGGCAGCAACCCCTTTCTTCCATATTTTCTCTAAACCCATTGCTTTGTTGGAGTTTTGGAGACTTGTGGGAACGTCTAGTTTGTCAGTGTTGATCACTATAGGTAACGATTCCTTCCCCTTTGAGTTTCCTTTTCTATTATTTAAAATTGGGAACTAAATGGTTGATGTTCTTGTTTGACCAAGGCTTGGAGAGTTAACTGAGCCGCTTAAGGGAACGTGACCAGTTCATCGTTTAGCGTCTTGTTGTGGAACCTTCAATCCAGGTATGGGAGAAGAATAGTGTATACACTAGGCTAGGGGATAGTGTAAGATGAAGGGTTCCCATAGCCCCGTTAAATGTTGTATGTTGTATATTGTTAACTGTTATGTTTAACTGTTATTGATGCCATGATCTGCCTGGTTGTATGAGTTATTGTTATGTTGTTAGTTGGCTAACTAGTATGTTTCTTGTTATAGTTGTAATGATGTTGAATGCTAATATTGATGAATACTGCTATGTTGAATGCCATTGGTTTATTTGTGATGATATGATGAGAAGGCTATTGGCTATTGTTATTGATGATATTGTTTGGCTGAATGTTGCCGTTATGTTGAATATGTTAATAAGACCCTAATTGGATTTAATTAGGACTCTTAGTTAACATAGGAATTAAGGGATTAATTCCCCAATGCTTCATAAGACATGAACTGAGTTAGTGAGGGGTGAGGTTCCATTCCAAATGATTTAGTTAAGACCCTAGGATATGATTTGAGAGTGTTAGGGATCCAAAACTCCAAGAACCTAATTTAATCTGCACAGAACAGTATGACCCGCTCCAGAAGCACGGCCTTGCTGAACAGGGAGCACAACCGTGCTCCCAGTTATATTCTGGAAGGCAGGCCGTGCATTGAGCACGACCATACAGGACAGTGAGAACGGCTGTGCTCCACTAAAGTGGCAGCACGACCGTGCTGGGGGTTAAGCACGCTCGTGCTCCCCCTACTGGTCAGAGCCTAAGATTAATGAATTAAAGGGGTGTTTACCCCAATTATCCCCAAATGATGGAATAATGCATTAATCGAATGATAACAAGTAGATAACTTGATTAAATATTAATTAAGATAATCAAAGATGATGAGTTGGTTAAGTCGGCGCCCAATGGGTTACCGCATGTTGTTGCGCTTTGGTGCTTTTTGGCCAAAGTAACCTCAATGCTTTTTGGTCGGGACATTGATGAGTTGGACCTAAGTGCTTTTTGACTAATGGGCCTTGGCCCAGAAGGGTTAAGGTGTTGACGTTGATGTTGGTGATAAGTCTTGAGTGATTATTGGCTCAAGCAAAGGAGGTGGTTGTCTTGTTTGTTGATTGTGCTCACGAATTCATACGTTGAAGTTGATTAGTTGGGGATGTTCAACATAGGGGAGGTCGTCCAAGTTATGATGATCTGGCCTAAGTCTCGGGTGGTTCACCCAAGGTTTGGTGAACCGTGCGCCCTCGAGGTGGCGTATCCAGTTATGATACGTCAGCTCCAAGGGGTTCACCCATGGTTTGGTGAACTGCCGGCGTTGGTGCTTTTATGGCCAATGTGGATATGTAACTCCGAAGTTGACTTCCTGAGATAGTTGGATCCACATGCATAACGAAGTAGCGGATTAGTGTTGCACCGCATAGCATCTATTGACTGTTGACTTGTAGCATGTAAATGATGATGTATGATGTTTGTTGCTATGCCTGATATGATGTATTTCATATTATTCCCTATTCCCATGTCGTTGTGTTTACATGATTTCTTACTCCATATTTCCTGTTTCTGTTGTTACATGTATCTCTTATGCAGAGGACGGTGAGCAGCCAGTGGAGGAGTGACTCTGAGGAGCCGCGACTCTAGTTAGGATGCTTAGTTGTTTCAGTTTTAATTTGTTTTTGTGATGTATCCAGAATTCGGTTATACCAGCTCTGTATGTAACATCAGGGTTGTGTTTTCTTTATCTGTCATGTTTATGTTTATCTTTTAAAAATTGTTATTTCCGCGTTGTTTATGTTGAGATGTGAAACCTTTTTATCCAAGTTTATTTTATTCAATTAAATGGATGTTTTTATATTTCCTCTTTTAAGTAAATGTTTTATATTAACGTGCGGGGTAGAAGGGTGTCGCACAAGAAATCATCTTTTCCGCTCACATTAAACTTAGGTGAAACTACAATAAGTACTTTCCTTTTTAATCTTCCAACTTTATACAATCAATCTTTACTACGAGCATTTGATCATTACCTTAGATATCCCTTCTACCTCGATCAACATTTGATCTATAGAAATTGTCATTACCTATTGAGACATCTACACCTTGACAAAACTCCTATCACCTCTTGTCCATCCTATTATAAGGATGGTCATACTTAGGTACTACACTTACTCCCAGTCAACCTTCTAAGGATCATATCGTTTCTTACTATCGAGTTAAAGGTGATAATGTGAACTCAGTCGCAACTTGGTTCTTAACGGTTGATGCTAACTTTGCCAAAAACATGGGGTAAGTTTTTCGGTCCTCGTCTGAAATGATGCTGAAAGATACTCCATGAAGTTTGATCAGTCCTCTGAAACATACTTCGGTTAGCTTCTCCACTCATAGTGGATCTAAACAGGTAAGAAGGGTGTCGAATTCGTCAGCCCGTCCACGATTTCTCGAAACGAATCAAGACTCTTTGATGTCCTCGATAAACCCACAACAAAATTCATTTTGACGCTATCATCTTAACAAGGAAGGTCTCAAATGTTAAGTTATCTTTTTACTGTACTCGACTAATTCTGACATCGTGACATGGATTAGATAACCATCCTCATATCTTATGAGATAGGTCACACGTCAATGACGCTTAGAAAAGATATATGGTAAATTTGATCAAAAAGTGATAATTTCTATCGAACCACAATAATACAAGCTCTTAAGGATTTATAAAAGGAATTTTCAAGAAAGAAAATTTTGTAGACTTTACCTTCACAAGTTACTAGAAAAAGGAATTCTACCAAACAAAAAGGTAAAGGAATATTCGGCATGAAAAAAAATCTTCAATAGATTCGTGAGTGTAAAAATGCATGGCCATCACATGTTTACAAACATGACTCTAATAAAGTTCCTTCTTTCACAAGAACTTCCAGTGGATTAGAGAATCAAAAGATGAACAATTTCTAACCCCAAAAGGATTCATTCTTAGTACAAGGAATTGACAAAACGACAATTTAAAAAGGGAAACAGTCTGACCAAAAAAATCAGACTAGGTCACATTTACAAAAAGTAAAAGTGACTAGCGTAAGTTTCATCAAGAAACTTCTGTTACCAAGAAATCATCCGTGTTACGACTCAAGAAATAGTCATAACAAATTTTTCAACGAAATGTGAAAATACCTGACCAATGGATACTATCAACTCAATCCACTCAAATGTCTAATACACTGGCAGGTATTTTAGAAGAGTGAGTTCAAATTTTCACATACAAGGAGTCCATTAATGTAAATTAAAATTACAGGCTAGCATGATCAATCGATGGATCATAATAAATTTCAAATCAGAGTCGGAATAGTCAACTCCACATATAAGCATGAAATTGGTTACTATGATTGTCCAATACAACCATAGGGATTAGAAAAACAATTGTCAATATACAAGTCCGTAGAGAATGTTTTAAATGGGATAAAGCAGTAGAAATTAATCCTTGAAGGATAGAAAAATGAACTTGTATGAGAATTACAGGAACAAAGAAATTTAATATTCTCACCTAAAGCGGGAAGTGAAAGTATGACCGATAAAAGAGTTGAATATTACAGTTAAAGTTTTCTTAGTCATGAGACATTCACCCAAGGTTGAAGATTCAGATTGGCTTATCTCAACCCTAAACAACAACGAAGATCCTTCCAGACACGCTTAGATTGGCATGTTGCTGTTTCCTGTGTTCTCCTCTGAGTTGTGCACGATCACGAGAAACTTAGTCAGTTCCTCAGTCTCGCGAAGAGTTGATCTCTACTTGTAACCTGGGTCAACGGTGCGACAATCCTTGAAAAATCCTCGATAAACCTCCAGTAGTAACCGACCACATCCACAACACTGCGGATCTCCGTCACAGTCTTTGACCTTTTTCCATAAAAGCACAGCTTCCACTTTCGCAGGATCGACAACAATTTTTTTCATTGTAATCACGTGCTCCAAGAACTTCACCTCATCGAGTCAAGACTCGCATTTAGATAACTTTATGTACAACTTCTTCTCGCGTAGGATCTGCAAAACTCAATGTAGGTGTTCCACGTGCTCCTCATGACTTGTAGAGTAAATGAGGATATTATCGATGAACACGATGACGAACTTGTCAAGAAATGGATAAAAATATGATTCATGTAGTCCATGAAGAGAGCGGATGCATTCATTACTCCAAAATGCATTACAAGATTCGTAATGTCTATAACGAGTTCTAAACACGGTTTTTGGTATATATTCGGTCTTCACTCTAATTTGGTGATAACCCATCCTCAAATCAATCTTTGAGAAGACAACAGCTCCTCGTAGTTGGTCCATCAGATCATCTATGCGTGGCAGAGAGTACTAGTTCTTGATTGTCACTTTGTTGAGTTGTCGGAATTTCACGTAGAGTCTCGAACCTCCGTCTTTCTTCCTTACTAACAAAACTGGTGGTCTCCACGGGAATACACTCGCTCTTCTAAACTGCTTTGACAGCAGATCTTCTTGTTGAGTCGAATCGTCTAACTCAAGTAACTTTGTAGGCGACATCCTACACGAAGCGATGGAGATCTGACTGAATCTAGGAACTAGATCGGTCAAATCTCAATATCCCTCGCAAGCAGCTAACTTAGAACCAAGGTTTTTAAAACTGGACCGATCATTGAACAACTGAAGGTACCGATTCAAGGTTCAATCGTTCAATCGTGGTTGAATCAGTATTAATTAAACAATATTTTTAAATTTTTAATATAATATATATAGTAATATTTTGTTTTTGTTTTGAGAAAGATATATATGTTAAAAAGATAAAGGCAATGAAGGGGGCAATATAAAACATACAGGAAATTTAAGAGCCATGACTCATGAGTCGTACTGGCTATGACTCTAGATCAGTTTCGCCAAAGATATAATTAAAGGTTTTATTTAATACAATTTTAAAAGTTAAAACAGATGAAAGATATAGAGAAATGGCCCAACGTGTGTTGTTGGCCCAGTACTTATCTGTTATACCCAATGTGCACTAGTAGTGGAAAAAACCCTAGCCGTGGAGAGAAATAACGTGCCCATCCCCCCAGTCTCCTTTTCCAATCTTCTTCTTCATCTCTCCCTCTCACACATTATCACGCACTGCTCCGCCTTGCGTCGCTCCTTGCTCCAGTCGTCTCCTCTGTGCACGTCTTTTTCTCCCAGCTCCAGATCTTCTTCCATGGTCCTTTTTTTTTCATCCATGGTTCTCTGTTTTTCTTCCGTTCACATCTCTCTGGAAATGGAAATTCGGCAAACCGACCAAACAGATGACCCACCGGTTTTCACCGATTTTACCGGATCCGAACCGGTTCTATGGGTTTCCATCCGGTTCTAAGACTGAACGGTTTTGTGACTATTCCGGACCGGACACCTGACCAGTTCTGGTCCAACTTGTTGAACCGGACGGTCCGGTCCGATTTTGAAAACCTTGCCAAGAACATTTCTAGGGAACACTCCTGGAAAATCCTCTACAACAGGCACACCGCTCAAATGTCTAACGTAATCTCAAAAGGATAATCGAATGAGTCACACATAAACCAAATCACAATTTACGAGCCATGGTTTCCCACAAGGAAAAACCAGTGGAAACCCATCAAGAAAACCGATACTTGTGTGTCAACACACATTGCTTCAACAAGGAAACAATTCAAACAAGGTCTAACCAGAGACTACACAACAAAAACATAATAGTCATATTCCCCAAAGGTTCCCGAAAGACTCGACCAGCTCTGATACCACTAATGTAACACCCCCTCGTTGCTACATGATTAACTCGTTGTGGAACTTATTCGGTATGTAATATTATTCGAAAAATACGGGTTTAAAATTTTTCTTATGTAAAGACATCAAGGCAAGAAAATAAAATCGTAATACATACATCACAAGGTAAATCTCCACAGAATCATTAAAATATTTTTCTCGCTGAGGCGTACAAGTTTTCAAAATAGTCTTAAGAGACCATAATAATTACTTAGAAAAGACTCCAAAACCCTTACACAAAAAAAAGACTCCACAACTGGTCAAACCGAGAGATGTCCATTGGGAAATTCTCCAACGTCATCCCCATCATCGAATACCTCGAAAACAAGGCATCATAGCTCACTCCAGTGAGAGGTACGAGAGAAAAATAGAGGAGTCGCCACTAAAATTTTTATTGCGAAAATCTTAGAGAAACCCAATTATTTAAAGGTAAACTAGTCTAAAAAAAAGAAACAGATGAGTCCGGGAGTCGGTTACGAGTAGGGAAGGTGTTAGCACCCCACATCGCCCGTTTAAAAAACGTTTACCCGATTCAGGTTTTTTTTCGCGTGATTTCTTTGAAAATTCGTCCGAATAAAATAAAATATTTTAGTTTTGAGCAAAAATTTTCAAATTAGATTATATCACTTGAAAAGTTATAAAAATATGAAACTTTCAGTTTTGGGTCAAACTAGGGTTTTTATGACCGGTACAAAATTGCACTGTGAGTGAAAATGCAGATCGGGTTCTGTCTAAATTTTGTACCCAAAATTTAGCCATAACATCCTACAATATAATATGTTCTAGTTATGATTTTATTTTCTCCATCCAAAATCATTTTTTGGGTCTCAGGTAAAAATATAAATAGATATATTGTTACTTGTAATACATCGTATATAAAAAAGCTGGGTGTTACAAATATATATATATATCCAAAAATATTTCATTTGCACTGGAAAAAAAAAACTCAAATAGATTTTTAAGAGAGAACAAAATAATAATATGATAGATAAATAAAATTTCTAATGATGATTAACTTATATGGGAAAAGAGGATAAATGGATTAAATATATTTTCAAGAGAGAATAAAAAAATATAATAGATAAATATATTTTTTTAAAATGCTTAACCTGCACGGGAAAAAGATGAGAATTAAATCAAATAAATTTTCTAGAGAGAAGAAAAATAATGTGATATATAAATATATTTTCTATAAATGGTTAACTTGCACCGGGCAAAGAAAAGAAATAAATGAATCGATTTTCAAGAGAGAAGAAAAAATTCATATCATTACGAAGATCACGATGACGTATTTAGTATTAGTGTTTAAATAGATTGCATTTGTAAATGATTAATTTGAAAGCAGTTGTTGCTTTAAAAATATATATTTACTAATTATGATTCAATGTTCAGAGAAGTACTACAATACTAGGGTAGTGAGAGAAGAAATGGTTAGTGTTAAGTTATAATTTTGATTTGAAAAAAAAAATTCACAAATAAAATTTTAATGGCTATTTTCAAATATTATGTTTTTTTATATTATTTATACATGTCTTATTTTTTAAATTATTTTTTATTACTAAAATTGTGTAATAGACAATATGCGCTTACTATTTACACTTAAGCGCCACTATCTGTATTGTAATATCTATAATAATTAATAAGTTAATATCTGTTACAGTTTGTGATCAACGATTCAGATAAAATAATTTTAAAACATTTTTTGGTATATAATTTCCTTAAAAAAATTTTAAACCACGAAACATGAATTCAACAACTATATATATATTTTTAAAATTAAAATCATAAAAAATTAGTACATTTCACGTACATGGCACGAGTCCATCAATCTAGTTTATACTCAAACTTCATTTTTTTCCTACTTCAGAAATAATTATGTTCGTGTGACATTGTTCAAGGAACGGACAATCCAAATTATAGAGGTCTATTTTTTTCTAATGTCTATTTATTCTAATCATTTATACTCTTTAAACATTTTAATTTCTAATCAGTGTGCAGATTTCTTGGCTAAAATGGGTGCTCCCATTGGTCTCAGCAGTTTGCTTTTGGCTGATCGTAGTGTAGTTTTGCTCAGGATGTAACTCTTTTCTTTTCTGTTTCTTTTGCTGTTTTTTGCGCCTCCCTCCCAAAACAATACGTTTAATTTTTATTTTAAACAAATTGAGTTCATCAAAATTTGATCGGAGGACCTTTAAAAAAAAAAAAATATCGGAGAAAACTCACTTATTTCCTCATGGAACACAACAAAAGTTGTGATGAATCCAGATATATAAGTAGCAGCTACATTGATGAATATGTATGTCTCAAGTCTGATTTTTTTATTGATAATTTTTATTCCGGAATGTACATTTGTTATATATTTTTTTGGCTTTAAAAATATTTCATTAAAAAGCTCTGTAATCAGAAGCTATAACATCAACAATACAACTTGGTGTTTCTTCTATATCCAAATAGAATCAGAATGAGAGAGCAAATTTTTCTAAAGTATGAGCAGCTTGGTTTCCCTCTTTTTTAACATGAGAGATCATGAAGTTGAAGAAAGATTTTGATAAAGCCTTACAATCTGAAATAATATTACCAAAGTATGTTGGGTCCACCTTGTCATCTTGCATTACGTTCACAACAAAATGTGAATCACCTTCAGCCTGGACATTGAGAATGCTAAGGTCTCGAGCAAAAGCTAGTCCAAGTCGCAAACCCATAGCCTCTACCGAGTCCACATCTGGAAGGACATTAATAAGCCAAGTGGCTGCTGCAAACACAACACCATTTGCATCACGGACCAAAGCACCTATACACCACTTGCCTTGTTGAGGTCCCGCAGCATCAATATTCAATTTATACCAAAGTCTCGGAAGGGGGAGCCCTGGACATCTACTATCCCATCGTGGAGATTATTTTTTTATTCAATCACTATGCTAAGCTATAGGCTTTATTCACAAATATCACCTCCACTGGAGTATCTTTCATTTCAAAACAATGTTTATTTCTGGCACACCAAATACTGAAGCACAAAGATAAGATTAATTCAGTCTCCTCTGTGCGACCCTGAACAATAACTTTTTCTAGCCAAACACAAAAATCCTCTTCTATCTGATCAAAATTAATTCCAAGAGTTGAGGAGAACCAAACTAATTTAGACAAGGGACACCTCATGAAAACATGATCAATATCTTCAGCATCCACTTGACACACTGGACAAAGAGGAGAGCATAAAAAACCACGGGACAATAGCTTGAGTTTCACAGGTAATCCTTTGTGCAGAATTCTCCACGCTAGATGGATGTGTTTTGGAATTGTCCTTAGCTTTCCCAAGCATTTCCACACATCATTTTTGACATTCAACTCTGATGACCGAGGTTCATCTGCATTCCTCCACTTTTTAATGCAATGATATGCTGATTTAACAGTGAAATCTCCCCTTGTATTCGATCCCCAAATGATTCGGTCTTCTTGTCCAGAGGAAGATAAAGGCAACCGGAGAATTTTCATGGCTTCAAATGGCAAAAACATATCGTGAATAAGCTAAGAATTCCAGGATCTAGTCTCATGAGATATAAGCTCAGAAACTCGACTAATACCCAAATCTGGGTTTTGTGGAGACCAAACCCTGTATCCATTTTGCAGAGGCAACCAATTGTCTTCCCAAATATCAATGAAATGGCCCGATCCAACCGTCCATAAGTGACCCTTTTGAATTACCCAGAGAGCACTATGAATACTACGTCATGTGAAACTAGGAGAATATCCCAGCTTAGCTTTAAGAAAATTCCCCTTGGGTAATATCTCGCCTTTAAGCATCTAGCAAGAAGGGATTCACTGTTATTTAAAAGCCTCCACCCTTGTTTTGCCAGCAGAGCTAGATTAAAAGATCTGAAGCATCTGAAGCCCAATCCTCTAGACTTTTTTGGTTGGCAGCAATGATTCCAATTTACCCAACATATCTTCTTTTCACTTTGTCTACTACCCCACCAAAATTTAAGAATCATGCTTTCTATATGTTCGCAAAGCCAATTAGGAAGGAGAAAGCAACTCATCACATAGGTTAGAATAGCATGTGCCACTGATTTAATTAACACCTCTCTACCAGCAACTGAGAGAAATTTTTCCTTCCATCCATTGAGCTTCTTTCAGACTCTATCTTGAACAAAATCAAACACCTGTTGTTTAGACTTTCCAACATAAGAAGGAAGTCCCGGATATTTTGATTGAGTCTCCACTACCTTAACCTGAATCTATCCTTGGAACTCATTTTTTCTATCTGTAGGAACATTTCGGCTAAAGGAGATCTCCGATTTGTCAAAATTAATTAGCTGGCCTGAAGCTTCTTGGTATAGGAGTAAAATTCCTTGAAGAATTAAAGCATTCTGTTGGGTAGCTCCACAAAAAATCAAACTATCATCTGTTGGAACCCAAGTGGTTTTGGATTGAATAATCTCTAAGTTTTGATGCTAACAAAAGGATTAAATTTTCTTGGCAAAGTGTTAGTTGAGATCGAACAAGTGAGTTCAGTTTATGCAGGAATATTCAAAATAATATAAGGTATACAATGCTTGGACTCGTGCAAAGAATTACTCTTCCAAAGGTTATTTAAATTGTTTATAATTTAATTGATAGGTAGACTGGTTTTCTAAAGTAGACGAGGCTATAAATGAATACCTAAATAACTTGTTAGGTACAACAAGTACAAAGACTTGAAAATAAGTGCGTCCATTTTTGCCACGTCAGCAGACGAGGGCTATCCTTAAAACTCAAGTATACATCAATAATGCCTAACTAAAATTCAGTAAAAGTCCATAGTGCCACGTCATTGGACGGGGGTTCTCTAAGGACTTAGCAAGTCCAAAGACTTGTGTGGACGAGCGCTTCTATCACATTAGTAGACGAGTGCTTCTACCACTTTAGTGGACGAGCGCTTCTGCCACATCAGTGGACGAGCAGAATTAAAATCTTGTATAGATGCGTTCTTAAAACTAAGTAGACGGTTCTATATGTTTTATATCTTTACCACCTTGAATATGATTTAATGCATTCTGGTATACAATGAATTTATTTCAAATGATTGATATTTATTTCCAATGAATATTTGTTCTTCTCATTTGTCTTTATCCGATTTAATGTCTTATTTCCCTTGAGAAAATTCATAGTACTATCAAGGAAATACAAAAAGCAAATAGCACAATTGGAATTGCAAAACGATCTGGACGATGACATCTTTATTGCTGATCAAAATCTGGTTTATACACAAAGGAGGAAAGAAAGCTTTTAAGGTACAATTGCTCGTAAGCAGGTGAACCTCCATTTTGTGATTCTCTTATAACCAATGATACTTTTCAACTCGCCAAAATCAAGCTACCAGTCACAACGGATATCATGCATTTAATGCTATCTCTAAACAGGATTATTCAAAGTAACCGTTGAAGAATTACAAGAGTAGAAGAAGGTCGCTATATAAGTAGAAGACCTCAGATACTAAAAAAAAAGGAAAAACTCTTGCCTGAAAGAACTTTTCCTAGCCCAACTTCTGCCAATACAATTCTTGAGAAGACAAGCTCTCATTCTTTCATTCTTTCAAAAGCAAAAGTCTGTAATCTTTTAGTTTGAATATTGTTGTAATATTCAACTGATCTTAAACTGTCATACTCTCATACTTAGTGAGTTAAGAAGATCAACCTTTAAATCTCTGTGATAGAGTTAGAGCCTGAAGAGGCTTGGTAAGAAAGGAATACTTGTAGCCTGAAGAGGTGTTGAATACTTGTTGTGTAATCTATTTGGAGAAATAGCGGAAAAATCCTTCAAGTCGAAGGGACTGGACGTAGCTCTTGGTTGGAAGAGAGTGAACCAGGATAAAATCTCTTGCGTGAATTTTCTATCCCTAAACTCTTCAGTTTATTTGCTTATACTAACTGTGGGGTTTTGATATTGCTATTGTTAATCTTTTAAAAAGGATTTATTGTGTGCTTTATTTTTTTATATTCTTCTTGTGAAAAAGTTGTTCAAATGGGTTTTTGTGAAAATAATTAACAAACACAATTCAACCCCCCTTCTTGTGTTTGCCTGTGCTAACTTCAGTTGGTATCAGAGCTCAGTCTTGACAGGGTTGAGCATTTAACAAGTGCTTAGGCAGTACGATCCTACAATCATGGATGACGAAGGACAAGCTATCAACAGACCTCCTCTCTTTGATGGAACTGATTATGATTATTGGAAAAAGAGGATGATGGCATTCTTGGATGCACAGAATGCTGACATTTGGGAACTAATAGAAAATGGCTACACTGAGCCAAGGAGTGAAGCTGGACCTGCAGTGCCTAGAGCCGAATGGACTCAAGAGCAAAAAAGTCAACATCAACTAAACTTGAAAGCTAAGCACTATCTCATGTGTGCTATCACCAGATCTAAGCATGACAAGGTTCATAGTTGCAACACAGCTAAAGAAATCTGGGATACTCTTGCACTAGCTCATGAAGGTTTCTCACAAGTGAAGGAATCAAAGATAAGCATGCTGGTTCAGCAGTATGAGCTATTCAAGATGGCTGATCATGAAACCATAGACCAGATGTTTGAAAGATTCCAAACAATCACCAACAGTCTCAGGTATCTTGGAAAGGTCTATGAAAATAGAGATCATGTGAGAAAAATTTTGAGAAGTTTCTCAAAGCAGTGGAGACCTAAGGTACCTACTATCCAGGAAGCAAAGAATCTGAATACTCTTTCTCTGGAAGAGCTTCCGGGGTCATTAAAAGTTCATGAACTTGAACTTAATGAAGAGGAAAACTCCATAAAAGGAAAGTCCATTGCCTTAAAGGCCAAGAAAGCTAGTTCCTCAAAGATGCTTAAAGTTGCTGAGTTTTCAGTTGAAGCTGATTCTTCAAATAATGAAGATGACTCAGATAAGGATGAACTATCTTTCATCTCCAGAAAAATACAACACATGTGGAGAAAGAAAGGTGGATTCAAAGGAAGCAGCTCAACAAAAAATTCTCCAAGGAGAAGTCAGATTCCAAGGAGAAAGGTCCACCCCTGTGCTTTGAATGTAAGAAACCAGGGCACTTCAAAGCTAGATGCCCAGAGCTGAAGGAGAAAAATAAATTCTTCAAAAAGAAGAAAGGCTTGATGGCTACGTGGGAGGATCTTGACCTGTCTTCTTCAGATGAACAAGATGAAGCAAGAGAAGAAGCAAATATTCACTTCATGGCTGACACTGCATCAGAAAGTGAATTCACTGATGCTGAGGTAATAGAATCTGATCCATCTACTCTTCAAACTGTTTTTGATGAATTGCTACATGAATCATGCATACTGTCTAAATAGTATAAGAGTCTCAAAAAGAAGTTTATTAAAATTTCTAGAGACTATGATAAGGTCTGCACAGTAAATCAAAACCTTAGGGATAAGAATGAAACATTAAAATCAAACAATGTTAGTCTGACTGACAAGACTAAGTGTAAGTCAAGTAGCTCTTGTGAAGTTGAAAAACTGAAACAAGATGTGACATACTTGACAGACTCTCTATCAAAACTAGTTGGTAGCTCAGATAAGTTAAATCTTATATTAAGATATTCTAGATCACCATATGACAAATCTGGCATTGGTTATGATAAAGAGAAGCAAGATGCATCTCTAAATAAACCAAAAGTTCAAACACAATATAAGGCTTTTAAAGTCCGTCCACAACATACTAAGTCAAAACCAAGCCCTTCCAATACTTACTGCAAAGTATGTGGGAAAAGTGGGCATGTGTCATCTAAATGCATACATAACAAGCATGCAAAGCATTCACAACCTATGATCACTAACAAGAAAGGACCCAAGTCAATTTGGGTACCTAAAGANANGATNATCCCTGTTGCNNATCTGCTTAACAACAGGAANGAAACGAAGTCCTGGTACTTGGACAGTGGGTGCTCACGACACATGACAGAGAAAGGTATATGTTCCAAGACCTTAGGCCCAAAGATGGTGGTCGGGTCACCTTTGGAAGAAACCAAAAAGGAAAGATCATTGATATAGGTAAAATCGGTAAACATCATTTTCCCTCCATTGATAATGTTCCGTTAGTAAATGGTCTTAAACACAATCTGCTTAGCATTAGTCAATTATGTGATAGTGGGTTTCTTTGTTTCATTTAATAAGAATATGTGTTTTGTCAAGAAGTCGATGGATCACTCTTATTCACCGCCTGCAGGTAAAACACTCTGTATAAGATTGACTTAGAGGACCTCTCAAATCAAAGTGTCTCATGTCTAGTGTCCATTGAGGATGAGCGATGGATTTGGCACAAAAGGTTAGGTCATGCAAGTTTGAGATTAATCTCAAAACTGAAAAAGCATAACCTTGTAATAGGTCTACCAAAACTTAGTTTCAAATATAATGCTCTCTGTGATGCATGTCAGAAGGGAAAATAAGTCAAATGTTCCTTTGAATCTAAGAATGTTGTTAGTACCAACAGACCACTAGAGTTACTACACCTTGATCTCTTTGGTCCAACAAGGACTGCCTCTGTCAGTGGCAAGAAATATGGTCTTGTCATAGTAGACGACTACACTAGATGGACATGGGTTATGTTTCTTTCTCACAAGGATGAGTCATTCAAGGTCTTTTCTGTATTCTGCAAACGTGTACAGAATGAAAAAGGCATGTGTATAGCTTCAATTAGAAGTGACCATGGGGTAGAATTTGTCAATGAGCTATTCCATGAGTTTTGTGAAGAAAGTGGTATTCAACACAACTTCTCAATACCAAGAACACCACAGCAAAATGGTGTGGTAGAGAGAAAGAACAGGTCTCTTCAAGATATGGCTAGGACTATGCTCAATGAGCATTCTGTCCCTAAGCACTTCTGGGTTGAAGCTGTGAACACTGCTTGCTACATTCAGAACAGAATATACATTAGACCTATTCTGAATAAGACTCCTTATGAATTGTGGAAAGGTAGAAAACCCAACATTTCATACTTTCACCCTTTCGGATGTAGATGTTATATTTTGAATACAAAAGATCAACTTCGTAAGTTTGATGTTAAAGTAGATAGTGGAATCCTTCTAGGATTTTCTGAAACTTCAAAAGGCTTTAGAGTTTATAATTCTAGAACTTTAGTTGTAGAAGAATGTATTCATGTGAAATTTGATGACAAACAGCCTGATAAGAGACTATCGAAGCTAGATGAAGTTTTTGCAGATCTTGATCTAAACATCTCAGTAGAGAAACCAGAAATCAAGTCTGATATTCAAGTAGACGACACTTCTCAACAACAACCTGAAACATCTACCTCTCAACAGAAAATGCTCGAAATCTTGGTATTTCAGAAACTACCATCCTCAAGATCAAATCATTGGTGACCCTAATGACAAGCTAAGAACTAGGTCAACCTTCAGAGAACAAAGTGATTCTGCTCTTGTCTTTGAATGTGAACCAAAGACAGTGGACGAAGCTCTACTGGACGAAGGATGGATTCTTGCTATGCAAGAAGAGCTAAATCAGTTTGAGAGAAGTGAAGTCTGGATACTTGTACCCCTGCCTAAATACAAGTCAGTCATTGGAACAAAGAGGGTCTACAGAAACAAGCTTGATGAAGATGGTAAGGTTGTGAGAAACAAGGCAAAACTTGTTGCTCAAGGCTACTCTCAAGAAGAAGGTATAGACTACACTGAAACTTTTGCACCAGTTGCTAGACTAGAAGCTATTAGAATATTACTTTCATTTGTTGCACATCATAATATTATGCTTTTTCAAATGGATGTCAAAACTTCTTAAATGGCTTTATAAATGAAGAAGTATATGTCATGCAACCTCCAGGCTTTGAAAATACAAATCACCCTGAACATGTTTATAAGCTTAAGAAAGCATTGTATGGACTTAAGCAAGCTCCTAGAGCTTGGTATGATAGGTTAAGTTCGTTTCTAATGGAAAATGATTTTAACAGAGGAAAAGTAGACACAACTCTATTTAGAAAATCTATTAAGTCAGATTTCATTATAGTACAGATTTATGTTGATGATATCATTTTCGGTGCTACTAATGAATCTTTGTGTAAGGAATTCTCTAAGTTAATGCAGAAAGAATTTTAAATGAGCATGATGGGAGAACTCAAATTCTTCCTTGGACTTCAAGTTAAACAGTCTATGGACGAGGTGTACATCCATCAGACTAAGTATACAAAGGAACTTCTAAAGAAGTTTAAGATGGATGATTGTAAACCAATGAATACCCCTATACATCTCACTTCAATACTGAACAAAGATGATAAAGAGAAAAAGGTAGACCAAAAGGTATATAGAGATTTGTTGGTTTTTGTGATGCTGACTATGCTGGAGATAGAATTGAAAGAAAAAGCACCAGTGGAGGATGTCACTTCATTGGAGCTAACCTAGTATCATGGTTAAGCAAAAGGCAAAGTACCACTGCTCTATCAACTGCCGAAGCAGAATACATATCGGCTGCAAGCTACTGCTCACAACTTCTATGGATCAAACACCAATTGGAGGACCACAATGTATTTGTAAGTAGTATTCTACTTATGTGTGATAATACTGTTGCAATCAATTTATCTAAGAATCCAATATTGTATTCTAGAGCTAAGCACATAGAGATTAAACATCACTTTATTAGGGATTATGTGCAAAAAGGTGTGTTTGATGTTCAATTTGTAGATACTGACCACCAATGGGCAGATATCTTCACTAAACCTCTTGTCGAGGACAGATTTATCTTTATAAGAAAGCATTTGAATATGTTTTATGTGGATTGAACTAGTATATTTATTGTTAAATTGATCGCCCATTGCATGTTCTCTCTGTACGTCCACTAGTCATGACGTCCAGAGCAAGTGGATTCTACGTGTCCACTACCTATGTCTTTGCACGTCCACTTTTAGTCTTGTGTGGACTCGTCTATGCACACATTTATTGCTTATATTAATTTGTTCTTGAACACTTTTATACAAAATGCTTCTCTTTCCTTGCTGAGTCAGCTACCCTCATCAATCCCATCAAGACCTTTTTATGGTCCCAAGTTACCAATGCCATTTTATCATTATGACATGTCATAGCAAAAGTTTTTTTTAAACCTTTTGATATTAAAGATTCTTTTAAAAGAAATCTTTTCCCTCTAAGAAAGACTTTACGCTTTCATAATCTCTCGAGCTATCTTTCTTTACCTCTCTCGCTCTCCAAACCCTAAGCTCGTTGATCATATACAATGGCTTCAACCACTGGTCCGATGCCTCGCTTTTGCAAATCGATACGATGTCCATATCCGTGGAACACCACCTTAACTTCGGAATTATGCAAGAATACAACTTGGATGTGAGTAAGTTCATCAATGCTGCTGGTTGGGATGGAATCTTTTTGGAGAAGGTCTCAGTGTATCCCGATTTGATAAGGGAATTCCGGAGGAGACCAAAGATCTCTCGAAACATAAGTTTTTGGATTCGTGCTAGGAAGGAAAGTGATAGTATCGAGAGAATACCATCTCTCGATGCCATTGCTTGTGCTCAAGAAGGATTAATCTTCACTAAAAACTGGGAAGAAGACCTGGGTGGTTCAGAGACAATAGTTGTTACCCTTATGAGGCAAGACAGCGTGAGAAATCATTCTTGGAAATCATTTGAGATGAAAGATCACATCAGGATTCTTCACCAGATTCTGAATAAGGTGATGCTGCATAAGATTGGCTCTAAGGACAATTTATCAGCTCTTCACAAATTCTGCTTGTGCCATCTGGTTTTTGAAACCAAGATTAACCTTCCATGGGTCCTATTTCATCGCTTCAAGGATGCCATTACCAATAGAGAATCGGCTTCTCACATTACCTTCACCCATCTCTTGTCAAAAATTCTCAAGCAGCAAGGCGTGTACAATATTCTAAGTGCAAAGCCTAAATATGAACAAGAAAGACTCCTTCATGAGAAAGGATTGCAAGCTGTTGACTTTGGACGAGTAAATCTTAGTGGCATGCAACTCAGTACTTACAAGCAAGTGGAGTTGGCAAAGCTTGAAGAGAAAATGAAGGTTAAGGAAGAGTCTCTTTAAGCCCACGAAGCTGTAATTCTTGGTTTGAAGAAAGGAACCAAGAGAAAGACTATGGTTGTGAGGCAACCCATTCCCAAGAGGACTACTAGAGGATCGGTCCCCTCTGTATCCTCTGGTGCTACTCGTCCACCTACACCAAAGAGGGCAAGTAAAGTCATTATGTCTAAAGAAGAAGACGATGATGAACTCCCTATTGCTGCTATTCTTGAGAAACAAGCTGCTATTGTTGCTGGTCCAATTGCTAAAAAGAATAGGCAACCGGCAAATAGGGCTAGAACAACCTTGACTTCTAAGATAGTAATCTCTGCTAATGACCCTGTTAGATTAGCAGTAGATGAATTAGTATCTAATTTGACAACTCTTGATGATAATATCTCTGCTCCACATAATGTGGATGATGCTTACGTTCCTACCCTGCCACAATCACCACCCTCACCACTACCACATATAGATAATAGTATTACCATTGAAGCCCCCTTTCCAAAACCCCTGAAAACTTTATTTCCACCAATAATTCCCTCTTCCACTCTCTATGCTGGCAAATCTGAAAATTAGGCCAAAGTACAAAGAGAATGGAAATTACTCTTCCACACCATTCCACATGAACCCGAACTTATCCCAAACAGATGGTATCCTCTACCTGAATATGAGGAAGAAGTTAGCCAATCTGTTGAACCCCTCTACCTACCTCACCCAGAGTGTCAACTAATCAAAACCGTACCTTCTCAAATGTACAATAATTTAGGGCCTTTAGTCACCCACCTACCTCTGGCCAAATTCCCCCCAAAGAAAATTTATCCAAATCTTGTAAAAACTCTTCCATTCATGTCAATTATTGATGGAGTTGAGAGACACATTATACCCATCTGGGATACTGACCCCAAGAGGAAGAATCTTCCTACTATTCCTGAGAAGAGAGCTAGATCATCTAAGCATGTCACTATGATCATGCCAAGGGACACAAAATGGATGTCCTTTGAGCATCCCAGAATGTATGGGAGGGTCTGATTTGTTCATGGATCAACTCGCCTTGATATGATGAAATGGGAGTTCGACCAACTCAGAGCTGATAGGGCTGCAAATTTTGTTCCTCCATCCTCGGCTGAGTCATAAGGAAACAACCAGGATTGGAATCAAGCCTTACAGAATTTTTTCGAGATTGCCAATGCTGGATCTCAACAAGGACAAGGACTTGAAGCACAGAAGGCTCAAGGGAGTGATGCCTGAAGCTGAATCAGCATTGCTTGACCTTGATCAGGAAACTTTTGATTACTTGGTGTTGGATTTCTTTCAAAATCATGAATCCATTGAGTTAATCAATGAGCACAAGGCTGCTGATTTTTGGAAGTCACACTTGATTCACTGCACCAGAGAGGCATCTTCCTCTGGATTGACTGATGAAGAAAAGGAAGATATTCCCAAGGTTAGAGGAAAGTGTGAACTCTCACACTTTAGGTACATGATATATATATATATATATATATATATATATATATATATATATATATATATATATATAAAGACCTCTGGGGACTTCCTGTCAATAGCAGAAATATGGAATTTGTCTATCTTGTCAGATGGGCAAAGGATATCCCTGAGCCAGTTATACAATATGCTTTTGTCACAGCTTCAACCTCTTCCTCTGAGCATACATCTGAAGAACTAGTTGTGGAAGGCCCTGAGCTGAATGTGGAAATCTTTTCAAAATCTGTTTCTGAGCCTTCAACTCCCTTAGCTGATGCGGTTGCTGTTGAGCCAACTATGACAAAACAGTCTGGTGAGATATGTGCTTCTAAGCAAGGTGCTGAGTCGGCTAAGACATCTTCTCAACCATTAGCTCTTGCTATGGTTCATCCTCCAGCCCAAGCTCAAGACACTATCTCAGACTTTGCTGAAAGCTCAAGACAATTATCTTTGCCATTCAATCTTGAAGACATCATTGGCAGAATTGTTGATGATAAGGTTGGAAAGATAGTGGAAGAGAAGACTGAGCAGAAGGCACAACAAATTGAATAAATACTGTAAAAGCAAGTGCAAGATACCTTGGCCCCTACAAATGCCATGGTGACTCAAATGTTGGCCTTGCTAATGGAACTTCAGAAAAATCAAAATCCAAACCAACCCCCTCCACCACCTCCTTCTTCTTAGAATCTCTTCTTTCTTATTTTATTTTGCTAACATTGATGGTCCACTCCCCTTTTACCTTTTTGACTGATGAGAAAAAGGGGGGGAAAGGAAAAGAAAATTATATATAAATAAAGTCGGTTGTTGAAAAGCTCTTATATGTTTGTATTTGCATTGATCTTCTTTACTTATATTATTTGCTCTGATACTTGTGTTTATATAATGATAAGTGTTTGTATCTATCTGTTAGTCTGCTTAAGTATTTGAATGCTTTGTCTTAGGGGGGACCTTGCAAGCTCTCTTAGACTTTGCTATTTAAATTTAATCAGTTTTTGTCATCATCAAAAAGGGGGAGATTGTTGGAACCAAAGTGGTTTTGGATTTAATAATCTCTAAGTTTTGATGCTAACAAAAGGATTAAATTTTCAAGGCTAAATGTTAGTTGAGATCTAACAAGTGAGTTCAGTTTATGCAGGAATATTCAAAATAATATAAGGTATACAATGCTTGGACTCGTGCAAAGAATTACACGTCCAAAGGTTATTTAAACTATTTATAATTTAATTGATAAGTAGACTGGTTTTCTAAAGTAGACGAGGCTATAAATGAATACCTAAATAACTTGTTAGGTACAGCATGTCTAAAGACTTGAAAATAAGCACGTCCATTTTTGCCACGTCAGCAGACGAGGGCTATCCTTAAAACTCAAGTATACATCAATAATGCTAAACTAAAATTCAGTAGAAGTCCATAGTGCCACGTCATTGGACGGAGGTTCTCTAAGGAATTAGCAAGTCCAAAGACTTGTGTGGATGAGCGCTTCTATCACATTAGTAGACGAGCACTTCTACCACTTTAGTGGACGAGCACTTCTGCCACATCAGTGGACGAGCGAAATTAAAATCTTGTATAGATGCGTTCTTAACACTAAGTACACTGTTCTATATGTTTTATATCTTTACTACCTTGAATATAAATGAATATTTGTTCTTCTCATTTGTCTTTATCCGATTTAATGTCTTATTTCCCTTGAGAAAATTCATAGTACTATCAAGGAAATACAAAAAGCAAATAGTACAATTGGAATTACAAAATGATCTATACGATGACATCTTTATTGCTGATCAAAAGCTGGGTTATACACAAAGGAGGAAAGAAAGCTTTTAAGGTACAATTGCTCAGAACAGTGAGCCTCCATATTGTGATTCTCTGATAACCAAGGATACTTTTCAACTCGCCAAAATCAGGCTATCAGTCACAACGGATATCATGCATTTAATGCTATCTCTAAACGGGATTATTCAAAGTAACCGTTGAAGAATTACAAGAGTAGAAGAAGTTCACTATATAAGTAGAAGACCTCGGATACTTAAAAAAAAAAACTCTTGCCTGAAAGAACTTTTACTAGCCCAACTTCTGCCAATACAATTCTTGAGAAGACAAGCTCTCATTCTTTCATTCTTTCAAAAGCAAAAGTCTGTAATCTTTTAGTTTGAATATTGTTGTAATATTCAACTTATCTTAAACTGTCATAGTCTCACACTTAGTGAGTTAAGAAGATCAACCTTTAAACCTCTGTGATAGAGTTAGAGCCTGAAGAGGCTTGGTAAGAAAGGAATACTTGTAGCCTGAAGAGGTGTTGAATACTTGTTATGTAATCTATTTGGAGAAATAGTGGAAAAATCCTTCAAGTCGAAGGGACTAGACGTAGCTCTTGGTTGGAAGAGAGTGAACCCGGGATAAAATCTCTTGCGTGAATTTTCTATCCCTAAACTCTTCATTTATTTGCTTATACTAACTGTGGGGTTTTGATATTGCTTTTGTTAATATTTTAAAAAGGATTTCTTGTGTGCTTTATCTTTTTATATTCTGCTTGTGAAAAAGTTGTTCAAAAGGGTTTTTGCGAAAATAATTAACAAACACAATTCAGCCCCCCTTCTTGTGTTTGCTTGTGCCAACTTCATCATCTGCAAAGAATAAATGAGTAATAGAAGGCGCTCCTCTAGCTATTTGAATACCATGAATAAGACTTTGTTCACGAGCCCTGGTAATTAGACCTGAAAAGGCTTCCTGCACAAATAATGAAAGATATGGGGACAAAGGGTCCCCCTGACGAAGTCCTATAAAAGGCTTAAATGTCTTGCATGGGGCCCCATTAAGAAGAACTGAAAAGGATAGAGATGAAATACACTTTATAATAAGAGAGACCCAATTCATAGGAAAACCCATGCTAATCAGCACCGATCTCAAGAAATGCCATTCAATCCTATCATATGCTTTGGACATATCTAATTTAAGACACAAAAATCTGATGAGTGTGATTTCACCTCATATTTCATGTACATTTTGCATGCATTTTTCATATAGTTTAGGCAATTTTAATTTTATTTTTGTTAGTTTTTACCATGGAACGGGTAAGGCGGTTTTGTGGTGTTGTTTTGCAGAAATTAAGGATTAAATGCTCAGGATTAGCCATGATGGAGCTTGGATGAAGATAGAGCTTGAAAAGTGAAGAAAATGTACCAAACAGAGCCCATCACGGCCTAGCTGTGATGACCATCACGGCCATGATCAAGCAGAACTGAAAAGAAAGAAGGCAAAAGTCAGAATTGGTCACGGCCTAGCCGTGATGACCATCACGGCCGTGACATGTCAGCTGAACTAGACCCTCAACAGGCAGAACTGATCACGGCCTAGCCGTGATGAGCATCACGGCCGTGATAAATCAAAAATTGAAAGCGTGCCCATGGCAGAACCCGTCACGGCCTGGCCGTGATGGCCATCACGGCCGTGATGCGCGCCTAATCTATAAATAGGCATCTGGGCAGAACAT
The DNA here is from genome assembly GCA_030762895.1 of Sophora flavescens. Classification (NCBI taxonomy): domain Eukaryota; kingdom Viridiplantae; phylum Streptophyta; class Magnoliopsida; order Fabales; family Fabaceae; genus Sophora; species Sophora flavescens. The sequence continues at coordinate 127,561,027 of CM061065.1, forward strand.
AAGGGAGAACTTTTAACCCTAGAAGAATTTTCTCTGAACCAGGGGCTGTGGTGACGGCTGTGGAAAGCTTCCATGGAGTTTCTTCTCTCCTTTGTTCCTATTTCTTTTCTTTTGGCTTTCTCTATGACTATGAGTAGCTAAATTCCCATTTTGTTGGGATTAGATGTAGCTAAACCGAATCTCATGTATTTTCCTTGATTTATTAATCCGTGTTCATGCTTCTGTATTAGTGTTTGATTCATATTCTTAATTCTTTTTATGGTCTGATCATCCATGAATCGTTCTGAGATTTGATTTGCAATTGGGAAGTTCATATCAATTCTTGATCTGGAATTAATCACCTAGTAAACCTTGTATCTAGGAATGGATTTTGGTTTATTAGTAATCATGTAATCCCTACTCTTAATGCAAATTCACTAATTGGGCCACCTAAGGAATTAGGGTTTAATTAGGGGATTTAGGCTCTTGTCATCTAAGGAATTAGGGCTTGAGTAATCTTGTGGGTTGATTTTAATATTTGAAGCATAAATCGGATTGGTAGTCTTGGTATTGCATGAGGCAAAGGTTTAGTGAAATTTAATCCCAACATCTTTCATCATATTTGAAGAGCCATCTTTTTGCATTCCAAGTGTTTGATAAAAATCCTAAAAGAATTTGTTCCTCTTGTTTTGTTTATTTTAAATTGTAACTCTTTTTGGGCTTGGTATTTAATATTGAGCTCCCTTCCATCCAAATATCCGCTTAGATAGTAGTTGATTTGTTACGTGCTAGTACTTGTCTCAGTCCTCGTGGGGACGATATCCCTCTTACCTCTTTATTACTTGTACGACTAGGTATACTTGCCTAGATCCGTCCAACAAGTTTTTGGCACCGTTGTCGGGGACTGAGTTTCAATATTAGCATACCCATTTTGATTACTAATTTAAGCACAATTTTATTTTTTTCTGTTTTATTATCTGTTTAGCAAAGGAGGCAACTAATTTAGACATTTTTATTTTTTATTTTTTGTATATATTTGATCTTTTCTTTTGAGTTTTGTTTGTGGAAGGTGGATGCAATTCATGGACAACTATTATTATCCATCTGATGAGGAAGCCTCAGTCACACTTTGGAGAACAACTTGTGTTGGGGAGACTACATAGATTTGGGAGATCATGATATTCCAGCACAAGTTGATTGTATGACGGGTAAGCTTGTATATAGAGGCTCCAAGGAGGAATGGGAAACCTTTTGTTCGTATTTACCACCTCCACCACCGTGTTTACAAGTAATTCCCAAAGAGCCACGTGAAGCAAAATTTGAGCAAAATATGGTTGTGGGGATGGATCAAAATGAAGATGAAGTGGTGGTGGCAGACGAGTCACAAGAAGAGGAATTGCCTTTCACAAATCCTTGGGAAAGAACAATTGAGAAGACAAGTCATTTGGAAAACATTCACTCCACAATGCTTGCTAAGAAACCTGAAATTGCTGCATTGGATAAATATGTTGGCTTACATGCATGTGTGGACAATGCAAAGTTAGTCCCTTCCACTTGTCTGTCGGATTTCCTTGTGAAAATACCATTTGACCTGAGAGGAAGTGAGTTCATTATTGTAGTTAAAGAGGTCAATGGAGTTTTCACACACTTGCCAGGAGGAATTGTGGATAGAGTCATATTGCTTCTACAATTGCCATTCGTCAAGCCATGGGATCCGGGAGGAGGATCTCACATATTGAGCATCTCTTGTCCCTTATGCAATAAGCAATGGGATCCGGGTGGAAGCTTCTCAATGGGTTTTTCTCAAAGCCTACTTGGGTGGTGACATCGAGAGATTGACCACAACTGTGCGCCTTAATGATCCTTGAGATCACTGGCCCGTCAAGCTAGTGACGTTAAAGAAACGCTTACTGGGAGGCAACCCAAGTTTTCTTTCCCTTTTCCCTTTTCCATTCATTTTTGAATTTAACTCTTGAATAATTTGAGAAGATCAAGAGGAAAAAGATCATAAATTAATAGATTTGTTAAGTGTTTCCAGGTTATGAAAGCAGAAGAGCAAGAAGGGCAAGGACAAACAAAGTCAGCAGCCATCACGCCCAGGCCGTGACAGAGGTCACGGCCGTGATGAGCTAACCAGAGAAGATCAGAAAGGATCACGGCCCAGCCGTGATACCCATCACGGGCATGATGAGAGGACCCTGAAGATCAGAGAGCATCACGGCCTAGCCGTGATGGAGGTCACGGCCGTGACAGGCCAGCTCCTATGGACCAGAATTGATCACGGTCTACCCGTGATGAGCATCACGGCCGTGACACATTTTCCAGCCTTCCTTTGACTAGGCATGTGAGCCAGCACCCGCTACCGCCTCGGTGAGTTGTTCCATTTTTCTCCTCTCTCCGACTTGATTATTTACATTGGGGACAATGTAAGTTTTTAAGCTTGGGGTAGGGGTATTTTTGCAAATTTTTGAATTTTTGCATTTTTCATGTTGCATTCATATAGGCATAGTTTTGCATGATCACATGATTAGATTGCCCCTTGCTTAGATTATGCATCCAATTGTCAGAACTTAGTGCCAAATAAATTGAGATAGTGAATTTTTGAACCCAATTTTTTTATTCTTGTGATAAGGCTACAAATAAAAATTCTTGGGATGATCTTTGATAGTTGATAATTAGCATGTGGTTCCGTAGATTTGTGTTTCTCATTGATTTTTGAACTACTAAATGTGAGATTTTTGAGCCAAAAAGGGGTACTCACTAAATCTACCCTATTCTTTGTGATAGAGTGTTTTATTCCTCTTGGATTGTATTCTCTAGAACTTGGCTTGAAACCGTTTTGAAACTTAAAAATTTTTGAAAACATTTTTGAAAATGATTGATGCACTAGGTATTTTTCCGGTCATCTGAGCTTTGAATGACTAAATTCTACCCCTTAGTTGCCCAATTTTGAGCCTAAGAGAATAAAATACTTTTCTTGATACACTGAATTACTTTGATGAATGATGCTTGGTATGACACCTTTTAAAGTATTGCAAAAGGGTAAAAAGGTAGTTGAAAAAGTATGGGATGAGAAACTTAGAAAATATTTCTCTTGAGCTGAAAATCCCCTCTTCTCTAAAAAAATATGGAGAAGGGGATGACAAAAGGAAGTGAGAAATAAAATATAAAGAAATAAAGAAAGGTGGAAAAATAAATCAAAACCCAAAAAGGTATTTTAGAAGGTGTCATGCTTTGCAATGCTTGATATTTTGTTTAGCCCTCTTGAAATTTCCTTTTCTTGATTTCCCCACCTAACGATTAATCCCATGACCCCGTTACAACCAAAGTAAAAGACCTTTTGATTCTTATGTGTTTTCATTAATAAAGTAGAGATTTGGTTAATAGTCAAGCTTATGGTAGAATTCATTCCTTGAGGAAATTGAGCGAATGGTCACATATCCTTAAACACTTGAGTGAGGTGAGAAAGAGTGCCCGAATCAGTGAGAATATGAGTCTAGGAAACCTAAGCTTCTAATGGGACTTGAAATTGATTGTCTCTTGGTGAATTATTTGAAAATGCCTGTTACATGGATTAGTTACTCAGGTTCTTGGTTCACTATCCATGCGCTGATTATTTATATCTTTCGGCCTTGGTGATTGCTTGAGGACAAGTAAAGTTTTAAGCTTGGGGGTGATTTGATGAGTGTGATTTCACCTCATATTTCATGTACATTTTGCATGCATTTTTCATGTAGTTTAGGCAATTTTAATTTGATTTTTGTTAGTTTTTACCTTGGAACGGGTAAGGCGGTTTTGTGGTGTTGTTTTGCAGAAATTAAGGATTAAATGCTCAGGATTAGCCATGATGGAGCTTGGATGAAGATAGAGCTTGAAAAGTGAAGAAAATGTACCAAACAGAGCCCATCACGGCCTATTTGTGATGACCATCACGAGCCATGACCAGATCAAGCTGAAAAGAAAGAAGGCAAAAGTCAGAATTAGTCACGGCCTAGCCGTGATGACCATCACGGCCGTGACATGTCAGCTGAACTAGACCCTCAACAGGCAGAACTGATCACGGCCTAGCCGTGATGAGCATCACGGCCGTGATAAATCAAAAATTGAAAGCGTGCCCATGGCAGAACCCGTCACGGCCTGGCCGTGATGGCCATCACGGCCGTGACGCGCGCCTAATCTATAAATAGGCATCTGGGCAGAACAGAAGGGAGAACTTTTAACCCTAGAAGGATTTTCTCTGAACCAGGGGCTGTGGTGACGGCTGTGGAAAGCTTCCATGGAGTTTCTTCTCTCCTTTGTTCCTATTTCTTTTCTTTTGGCTTTCTCTATGACTATGAGTAGCTAAATTCCCTTTTTGTTGGGATTAGATGTAGCTAAACCGAATCTCATGTATTTGCCTTGATTTATTAATCTGTGTTCATGCTTCTGTATTAGTGTTTGATTCCTATTCTTAATGCTTTTTATGGTCTGATCATCCATGAATCGTTCTGAGATTTGATTTGCAATTGGGAAGTTCATATCAATTCTTGATCTGGAATTAATCACCTAGTAAACCTTGTATCTAGGAATGGATTTTGGTTTATTAGTAATCGTGTAATCCCTACTCTTAATGCAAATTCCCTAATTGGGCCACCTAAGGAATTAGGGTTTAATTAGGGGATTTAGGCTCTTGTCATCTAAGGAATTAGGGCTTGAGTAATCTTGTGGGTTGATTTTAATATTTGAAGCATAAATCGGATTGGTAGTCTTGGTATTGCATGAGGCAAATGTTTGGTGAATTAATCCCAACATCTTTCATCATATTTGAAGAGCCATCTTTTTGCATTCCAAGTGTTTGATAAAAATCCTAAAAGAATTTGTTCCTCTTGTTTTGTTTATTTTAAATTGTAACTCTTTTTAGGCTTGGTATTTAATATTGAGCTCCCTTCCATCCAAATATCCGCTTAGATAGTAGTTGATTTGTTACGTGTTAGTGCTTGTCTCAGTCCTCATGGGAACGATATCCCTCTTACCTCTTTATTACTTGTACGACTAGGTATACTTGCCTAGATCCGTCCAACAAAATCCTTTCATACCTGTCTTCTTTTTTCTCATATAGTGAAAAGCATCAAAAGCTATCAAGGCATTATCAGAAATAAGTCTATCTGGTACAAAAGCGCTCTGATATTGATCAATAACATCTGGAAGAATTTTTTTCAATCTATTTGTAATAGTTTTTCTAATAATCTTAAAAATGACATTGCAAAGAGAAGTGGGCCTAAAATCACTTGGAAATTTTGGCTTTTTTTTTCTTTGGGATGAGACATAGAAGTATGATTTATGCTCTCCGGGTTACCTTCACTATTTAAAATATCCAAAGCCAAATTTGAAACGTCATCACCAACAATATTCCAGAATCTTTGATAACATACCATCAGGGCCTGGTGCAGCTGAAGGCTTCATAGACTTCAAAGCAGTGTACACCTCTTCTCTTGTAAATGTCCTGTTCAAAATTTCTTTCATGGGCTCAGTTACTCTATTCTTGACTACTTCGCTTGCCTCGTCAATTCTTTGAGGGTCTGAGGATGTGAATAAATGCTGGAAATAATTGGTGAAAACATTAGCTATCTCCTCTTCATCATTAAATTTTCCCCCATGATCATCATAAATAACATCGACCCAATTCCGGGATTTTCTTTGAGAGGCCTTCTGATGAAAGAATGTAGTATTCTTATCCCCATGTTGGAGCCACATTGCCCAAGACCGTTGTGCCCACCACAACTCCTCACTCTCCAACAAAACATCCAACTTCTTCTCCACTTCTCTGATTTTTGCTGCCATACCATCTTCATGAGCCCACTTGTTCAAAGCCAATAAATGATTTTGTGTTTTTTTTTTTGTTTTTTTTGAGACATCACTGGACCTATCTTCCCCCATTTAGTGTGTGTTTGGTTCCATGTTTAAAACCTCCGGAATTGATTCTGCTCTCTGTCAAACGTGATTTTAGAGAAAATGAGATGTTTGGTTACCGTAGGTAAAATTGATTTTGCCTCCATAAGCGATTCTGACTAGAAGCTAAAAAAGGTAGCTTTTGAGTTGAATTGAAAAATTTACACTAAGTTTTATATCAAACTTGCCTTCAAAGTTAAAACATCCATACATAAATCAAGTAGCTTTGGATGAGTGTTTGATAAAAGTGATTTTGAATGTAATTGATTTTGTAAAATTGATTTGGATAGAATTGAGTTTGAAGTGAAGTGATTTATGTATGGATGTTTTAATTTTGAAAGCAAGTTTGATATAAAATTTAGTGTAAATATTTCAATTCAACTCAAAAGCTACTTTTTATAGCTTGTAGTCAGAATCTCTTATGAAAGCAAAATCAATTTTATCTGCGGTAACCAAACATCTCATTTTCTCTAAAATCACGTTTGACAGAGAGCATAATCAATTCTGGATGTTTCAAACTTGGAACCAAACACACACTTAGAAAGCTCCAATAAAGTTGCTGGAATTTTAGAGCTCAAATGGGAAGAACAATTAGCCCAGGCATCGTGCACTTCTTGCTCCAATTGATCATCCCGTAACCAACGTTGCTCAAATCTCTCAATCTTCTCCAGCCTACGTCTTCTTTTTTTCCCTGGATTAATACAAAGGAGAATAGGCATGTTGTCTGAAGCATGCCTAAGCAAGTTAAAAACCATAGCTGTAGGGAAACAAAATCTCCAATTATAGCTTGCTACAACTCTATCCAACCTTGCCTGTATGAGCTCATCCCCATTGTTTCCATTGCTCCAAGTATACAGATCTCCCACGAAACCAATATCAAGAAGGTTATGGCGTTGAAGAGTATCTCTAAACAGGGAGATAATATTTTGTGGAGCACGATTCCCTCCCTGTTTATCTTCCTGAGCCAAGATCAGGTTAAAGTCACCAAATAGCATCCAATTCTCAACACCTCCATCACCTGCAAGATTATCAATTAACTCACAAGTTTTGGATTTGTTATGAGCCTCAGGAAAGCCGTATATCCCAGTACACCACCATTCTACTACATCCTCAGATTCCTTAATCATCATATCAATGCTTTTTGGAAAAGGAAAAATTATATTATGAAAGTATAATGGGTACTCTGGAACCCTTTTACAAGATATGAATACTAATGTACCAGAAGACCAAAATAAAATCAATACACCAATCTGAGAATGAGTACAAACATACACTGTTACCTGTCGAATACCAACTCCAAGAGATCACTTTCACCCTATCCAACAGATAAATAAAATCAGCAGAGTCATTACCGAAAATTATACCGTTTCGCAGTTCCCAAATTCCCCACACAACCGCATGCCATAACAATAAACAATGGCCCCTCAACACCTTTGTAGATAGTGCTTCTCCAAATAGTATAAACATCCAGGCAATAGAATCAGGGATTGAAAAATCTGCTCCCAACCAAAGGAGGGTTCTAGACCAAAAGGAGGAAGTGAAGGAGCAAAGTAGAAAGAGGTGGTCCACCGATTCCTCAACACAATTACAAAATACACATAGCATAGAGGTATCCTCCCCTAAGGCCTTCCTATGATGAAGGTTAACCTTAGTAGGGTTCCTATGTAACAATAATTGCCAAGAAAAGGCCACCACTTTTAGAGGGGCCTTACTCTTCCAAAGAATTTAAACCAAGTTTACCTCCAAATCCGCAAAAGGCACATATTGAGGCGCTATAGAAATAAGAAGATCATAGGCTGACTTTACCGAGAACCCCTATGAAGGAAACTGCTTCCACACCCACGAATCCGCTTGTTGGAGCGGAGAAACCGGACTAAGAGTATTGTAAAACTCCACGATAAGTTCCACCTCCGAAACAAAGGTTCTGCTCCTCCACTTAAAATCCCATATCCAAGTCGCACCCTCCCAATTTCCACATGCATAGATACTCTCATTTTGTAAGGATGAGATACCAAACAACCGCGGGAAAAGCTCTTCGAAGGTAGAACCACCATACCAAATATCTTTCCAAAATCGGATCGACCTCCCATCTCCCAGTTTTTTACATACCCCTTCCATAAACCAATCACCTACCTCGCCCCTCGAGATACCAATACCACACAAGTCTTTCCACCATACCAACCAAAGCCTAGAGCCACCAATGGAAAACAGATTCGGATTAGCACTAACATTGTCTCCATATTTAGCTCTAACCACCTTGCACCAAAGTGCTTCTTTATCAATCAAAAGCTTCCATCTCCACTTCCCAAGAAAACAAAGGTTAAAGATAGATAAATTCTTAATCCTCAGACCCCATTTGTCCTTAGGCTTGCAGACATCCTACCATTTGACCCAAGGAATTTTTCTCTCACCCGAAGTACCACCCCAAAGGAATTCTCTTTGGATCCTAACCACCTCCACCCACACCTTCATAGGCATCTTCATATATGATAAGAAGAAGATTGGGATACCTGTTAAAACCGAGTTTAGGAGCACAATCCTACCACCCAAAGACAAGAACCTATTTTTCCAGCAAGACAATCTTCTCCGAAGAGCATCAATTATCGGTTGCTATGTTGATGCTTTCCTATGATTAGCACCCACGGGCAGCCCCAGATACTTAAATGGAATTCCACCTATTTTACAATTCATAAAATCTGCAGCTGAGGACAAGAAGGACTCCTCAACATTTACCCCCATTAGGCTACTCTTATGAAAATTGACTTTTAACCCAGACACCAACTCAAAACAACGGAGGACAACTTTCATAACCCACAAGTTTCCTTCATAAGCTTCCCCAACCAGGATTGTATCGTCTGCATATTGTAGATGAGAAATCATGACGTCCGAAGTACCTACCCGGAAGCCCTTAAATTTACCAGAAGAAATCGCATTCCTGACGAGTCCCCTTAGTCCTTCTGTAACCAGCAAGTAGAGCTGTCAATTAGGGCTCAAGCCCATGGGACAACCCATTGGCCCTGCATTGAGGCCCCGTTTTTTCAGCCCATTTATTGATAGGGCTTTTTAGCCCCAGCCCACTCAGCCCCACACATTAGGTGGGTTAGGGTGGGGTTGTACCAGGTGAGCCCTCTTTTCTCAAATTATTCTATCTAGAGCCAGCTGTTACTGCCTTCTGAGCGCTACACAACTTAAAGGGATGAGTTTCATATGATACGCAGCGATGATGATATGGTGCTTCCATCGAGCAAAGCAAAGGTTTCGCCTCCTCAAGAAGATCGAGCCCAGCTTTTACTTTATTGTTGCGTTGCGTTTACACTGATTGTGAACTCTATCGGTTCTTCTTGTTTTCGTATTAAAGCTGCACAGAGGTTCGTGAGTATGAACATCACACACATATTAAAATTTACTAGCCACTAGCCATTTCCCATCATTAACAAGTTAAATAATAGCATCACCAACGACTAGCCAGCTTTTATAAAATTAACTATAAAATTTCAACTTTAAACTGCTGTTGCCACCGTCCGGTCCGGGAGCCGTGAAAAAAAAAAGGATAAAAAACAGGGAGTCGCCACCAATATTTATTTTTGGGAAAAAACATTGGAAAAACCATTTATTTTAAGGAAACTGGTCTAAAGAAAAAAAAGAGAGATGAGTCCGGGAGTCGGTTACGAGTAGGGAAGGTGTTAGCACCCCACATCGCCCGTTTAAAAAACGGTACCTCAAGTTAATTGTGCAAAAACATTTTAATAACCTTTTTAAATATTTATTTTACCCCAAAAATCATTTACAATAAAGTGTTATTTTTAATTTTTAATTTTTAATTTTTATAATTTTTTATTAACTTTTTACATTTTTAAATTTATTGTTTATAAAAATTAAATGAGGCTGAACATGGCACATGAGTCCACAGGGCAACCTCAAATCTAAGGGACTGAACATGGCACCGTGTCCATAAAGCATCACTAAAAATAGAAAAGTTTAATTTTTTTGATTAATTATTTTAACATAAAAAGGGGATACAAAAAAAGGAAAATTTAGTTTTGGCTTGACAAGATGATTTATCTTGCTCCTACGTATTCCCGGGTGCGATGAGAAACTCAAAGCCACGTAGTTCTTTTGAAAATATTTGATTGGTTGGTTGATTTTAATTTTTGATAAAGACTTGATTTTTTGGTTTTTTGGTTTAAAAAGAGATTTTATTTTAAAATAAATTCACCTTTGCACAGAGTCCAAGATAGCAGTGCTATACGATAAACCCTTACAATTCATACGCCACTTGAGGATGAAAAATCATACATCAACGTCGTAGATTGTTGCGTGAACTCAAAAAGAAATTTTAGGAGAAAATTTCTATTTAAAATAAGGATCGAAAATATTTTTAAAAGTACTATTTTTATTTTAGATTCTTTTTGGATTTTTCTTTTATTTGAAATTTTTTAGATTAAACATCTTTCTTCTCTAAAAAAAAACTTAACCCAAATAAAAGGGGACCAATGGGCTAGGCCAAAAGAAGCAAACAACTTTGGGCTTCATGTTGCCATTGCAAGCCCCATCCCATCAGACTCCATCAGATTCTAATAATTTTAAACAAAGACATAAAAAGATAAAAAGGACTAAAAGAAAAAGAAGACAGAGGCAACATAACATAACCCTAGCCTCCATTGTTGTTACCAGAGAGGAGTGCTAGGAGCCAATGGAGACCCGAGCAGCGTTTACGGCGGAAGCAAGCGGCTCACAGCGCCGGCGAGACAGCGAGCACAAACGCCGATGGTGGCAACTCGTGGTCGACTCGCGGCGGAGGGGATCTTGTTCGTGAGTGGCGAATCGGCTTGGTGTTGCGGTGATGGTGGCGGATCTGGCTTGGTGTTGCGGTGATGGTGGCGGCGGCGGCGACAATGGCGGTCGTGGCTGCGGTGGGCCAGTTTCGTGGTGGAGTCGCGTGTCGCTGATCGAGATAGCGACAGCACGCGGAGCTGCTCAACGTATGACGCGGGTCGCGTGTGGTGGTCCTCCCTTCGTTGTGCGGTGGCCGGCGGTGGGCGTGCGTGGAGGTTTGAGGTGGTGGCTCGGTTGATGGTCTGAGTTGTGGGGAGATGAAGGAGGAAGGTGAAGTGAGAGGGAGGAAGATGAAGGTGGAAGGATGAAGGTGAGTGTGTGTGTGTGGCTTTTCTGTTTTTTTGTTTTGTTGTTTTGTTGTTGTTGGGTTTAGATGAGTGAAATTTCATGAGGATTGGTTGAGGAATGTTTACATGGCTTAGGATTCATGGGTCTGTGAGGGTGATGAGAAGGGGTAGAGGTGCTTGGTTGAGGATTGAGTGGTTATGGGTCATTCATAATGAAGATGGAAGGAGGAAGATGAAGTGAAAAAAATGGGAGCAAGAGAGTGACGAAGAATGATCTAAAAATGTTTTTCCCTTTTTTTTTTTAGAGCATAAACAGAGAGTGGAGAAGAAAATTTTCGTTTGCTCCCCCTCTCCCCTTGCCTTCTGTTAGATGCTCCAATTAATAGCAAAGCCATGAGAAGATAATGCCAAAATGGACAGGACAGAATTACGAGAAGAGGGTACTACGGTTGGGGACAAACCAGCCTTTGTTTCCACCTCCTTGCTGGTGCAGCAATGGTGCAGGGGCAGTACACCACTATTTTGGAAAAAAGTAGAACAATCCAAAATAAAAAGAAAGAAAGCAAGATTAGCCTATACTCAAAATAAGATCCAAGAGCAACGGGTAGGACTAGGAGGGTACTTCCAAAATATTTGTATTTTATTCTATTTCAATTTTTATTTGGGTTTGGGTCATGGGCTTACTACAAAAACGAAAATGGACTATACTTGATCATGTAATAGGCCCAAGAACAACAAACATTTTACAATTTTATTTTCCTTTTGTTTTCAAAAATATTAATTAAAAAGAGAAAATATCCGGACAAAATTAGGTGTTCACAACTGCTCATAAAAAAAGTTAAATTTTAATTGCTATATAAAAATTGTTTTTTGTTTTTAATTATAAATATTTATTCTATTTTCATCTTTAATTGCTGCATAAAGATGTTGTTGGGTATAAATTTTAGGCAAAACTCTTTTAAGTTAATTTAATTTTTCAAGTTGATCCCTTAATTTTTTTTATGTCAAATAGATCAAGTTTTTTTTTCTTTGTGTGTCAAATAGGTCTCTTAAGTTTTTATGTGACATCATATTATCATAATTCACTGATTTAATATAAAAAAACATACATCGTAATAACAACTTAATGGACTTGTTTGTCAAAAAAAACTTAAGATACCTATTTGACAACAAAAAAAAAACACAAGGGACCAACTTGAATAATTAAATTAACCTAAGGTACCAAAACACTAATTTTGCCTAAATTTTATAATAAATTGGCTCATGAGTTGGTCCTGACCCACTTGACCCTAAGGGTTTTTAGGCCCTATAGACTTTCTTGTCACTAGTGCAATAAGTGTTTTTTATGTTAGTTAAAATTGATTTTTTACGTCAGAATACTGACTGACGTAAATACAGCTGACGTTAATAGTTAATATTTTAAAGTCAGTTGAGAACTGACGTTAAATATAAAACTATTAACGTCAGTTCTTTAACACAACTGACGTTAATTTTGTAAAAATTAACGTCAGTTGTTTAAACAACTGACGTTAAACATAAAACTATTAACGTTAGTTCTTTAAGACAACGGACGTTAATTTTGTTAAAACTAACGTCAGTTGTTATAAAGAACTGACGTTAAAGGTTTTAATTTTAACGTTAATTGTTTATTACAACTGACGTTAATAGTGTACTATATATTTTATAAAATACTATTAACGTATAGATTTTTTTAAAAAATTCAGTTTTAAAATATCACTCCCCTCAGCTATCCCTGCATTCAGTAAATATCCCAGTAACACAGAATATCACACACATTACAGAATTGCAAAGGAAAAATGGAACAATGGGGGGACTTAAAACCAAAACCCATGTATAGGAAAAACATAACTATCTACAAGTATATATATATAAATTTTAGTCTCCAATGTCTGAAAACAAAACTACCAATCTAAGGATATATATATATATATATATATATATACATGTTATTAATTAGTTTCTAAAGTCTAACAAAAAAACTATTCATCTAAGTAGTGCGGAGGTATCTTGTCAATTCATTTTTCAGCCGCATACTTGAAGAAGAATTCAGCGAAGCGCATCCTCAAGTCTCTTAACTCATCTTCTTGAATAACCGATTGGTCATTAAATGCCTACACACGTTCAAATAATAACAATAACATCAATGCAAGTCATCTTCAAAACTATAATATACAATTTAACAAGTTGTTTAAATATTACCTTATTCCATCCATCGGTAATAGATGCGGAGACTCTGTTCAGCATATGAAGCATCACATAATAGCCGCACGACCACCCGTCAATTTGAAATCGAGACTACCAACAAAATTAATTTCAATGTCAGTTGAATATACATATAAATTAGTAATTATAATATTAATTATTTGATAAATAAACTACCAAACCTTGAGGATGTTCCATACAGGATTTGCTTTAGCCTTAGAAGTCCTACTTCTCCCGTTGGCGCAACTTATGCTACTCGCCTTCAGCGTGCTATCATAAACAAATAATCATGTCGATCAATTAACAAATTCATATATCATATGTGTAATAAACTAAAAACAACTGATATTAAAACTTAAATTAAATTTAAGATTAGTTATTTACTTATTTACAGCTTCCAACACCACCTGTGGCGGCTGTTGGTGGAGAGAGCATAAGAATATGACAGTATGCCTAGACGGGTGAAGTATAAACAACTGCCAATGGGTTTTCATACAGTAGGGAGCCATATATAATTCTTTCTGATTGTCTCCCAACAAGTTCCCTAAGTATTTACTCAATGCATCGCCAGCAAAGAATTCGGGCAGAAGGATTGACGGATCTAAGAAGCCGTAAACTGATGCAACGCCCTTATCAAGCTGAAGACGATGGAGATACCTAAGATATGAAAAGGTGTGGATGTTAATTACATAATATATATATATATATATATATTGAAATTAAAATAAATTATTAAATGGAAAAATACCAAAAATAAATAAGTTATAAAATTAAAATTAACTTACGTGCACCAGAGACTCAAAACCGTGCTGGCCATCCAGACGTTATTTCTGCAGGCGTTCCCGAGATCGTCACCACAGAAGGAAAATATCCTCTGTTGATCTGGGCGTGCCACCCATCCATCGTGCTCCAATGGACATTCAAAAATCTCAAACGCATAATCCTCACCAAGTGAGAACAAACGAGTGACAGGTGACAGCGACACCGACGTCGACTTGGCCTTCAGTTTAGGAAAAATAAAATAGATAAGTTGTTGATAATTAAAAAAAAAACACAAGTAATTATTTGACTAATTTGGACATTAATAATGAATACATACCTTTGTTAATATTTCGAGCTCACGTCGTTTGAAGTCCAACTCAAGCTCACGCCTTTTCATTTCCAACTCATGCTCATGGCGTTGGACTTCGAACTCCCGCTCCCTCGCTGCCAACTCATCGTCCTCCACATGTTCCCTACTATAACTCTCTTTTGTGCTCACATGTGAAGGGTTGGCATGCCCTGCGGTGTCCTGGGATGAACCGACGGAGGGAAGCTCTCTGGCAAGCGCCCGCTTGAATTCTGGGTTGGATATTAAGCTTTGCATCAGATGTGTTGTAATAGCTGGGTTGGACATGAGGTGCTGAGTAATGTCAGCCAAATTGATGCTTCATAGACCACCCGCTTTCATGAAGCAGACTTGCCATAATATTCTTTGATGGTCACATTCCCAGGAACACCGAGAACCCGACCAGGATGGTCTTTCTTGCCTAGAGCAGTCATCAAGACATCTCGCCGTCCAGAAGGGACGAATGAGCCCTGGGAGGATTGTGCTTTAAGATCCATCTACAATGAAAAAAATGAAAAAAAACGTGCAAGTGATAAGTGTTGCAAATATCTATACAAATATCAATTGAAATCAAGTTAATTATTTACTTACAATCTTATCTGCCACTTCGCGAGTGGCATCAACTTTAAAAGATCCCGTCTTTGTCATGCGACCGGCTAACCAGACATCCTCGTGGTCGATGTTCGATGGAGGACTTAATGGTGTGCCCTCAGGCACCTCTCCTCTTTCAATCCTAGCAGAGTGCTCTTCCTGCTTCGCCCTCAGCCTATCCGCCATCATCTGCTCGATCCGAGTCTGGTACCCACCCTGAGACATGGTGTGGCGGTGGACGTTCTTCGCCTGATTCTGCCGACCCTTATTTGCCTTAGCCTATTCAAACAAAAACACATAATTAAATACAGTTAAATGATCTATAAGAAGCATACAAAATTAACTTAATCAACCAACCTGAAATTCTCCATCCTGTCGACTCCTGGCAAACATATCCCAAGTATCCTGATCAATCCAGGGATAATCCGAGAACATTTTATCAAGCCGCTTCTTCCCAGATACATAGTACCTGGTAAGATCATGCTTGAACCCATTCCAACGCTTTGATGCCATTTTCATACATTTATGACGATGATCCTCGTCATTTGGCACAGTCCAAGCTACCTACACATTAAATACATAACAACTGGATGGATTATAACTCGGATAATTATCTAATAATGTAAATCAAACGAATGTAAAGGAAAAATACCGTGATAGCCTCCCAAATCTGATCCTTAACGTTCAGTGGAATGTCATTCCAGTGGTTGTAGTTGATGCTTACGTGCTGCTTCGCTTGTAGAAACACCCACTTATTAAATTCTTTAGCACGGGGTCCCTGGGCATTTAGATTAGCATCGAAGGACACCTCAAGCTTCTGTCCGCTTTGCCTGTCCTTCTCTAGTTTCTTTAACGAGGTGGCTCCTCTACCCCGTTTCCTATGAGCCTGTGTTGTCTGTATGGACAAAAAAAAAGATAAAATAGAGGGTTGTAACATTATAAACTTACATTAAAAAGAAGGACTAAAGATAGAATATAACATGTAAACTTACACTAGAATCAGGTGTAGGCATGATCGGGTCCTGCGTAGCCCCCACAGTGTCCTCCCGTGCATGTGGGCTATCCGACTGATCCATATGTATGCCTGTTCAGAAACAGTATATATTTATTAACATAGGTTATAACTCAAAATAAATACAGAAGTATAAATAAAAATAACTAGATAGGTCCTGTAGATACACAAAACATATATCCAATATAAGGACAATACGGGAGATTGAAAACTATAGTTTTTGAAGATTGCCAAGCACTGGTCACGACCTGGCAGTGATGTCCATCACACCGTGTAACGTGCCAACTGAACCAGACCATCACAGGCAGAACTGATCACGGCCTAGCCGTGATGAGCATCACGGCCGTGACAGATCAACCAGCAGAGCAACATGCACTCAAAACCAAAAATAGAGGCATTCCAAACAACTCAAACTCACGGTTTCAAGTTTCAACTCATCGAGACTACAGTTTCAACATACACTCAAAACCAAAAATAGAGACATTCCAAACAACTCAAACTCACAGTTTCAAGTTTCAACTACTGAGACTACAGTTTCAACATACACTCAAAACCAAAAATAAAAAAATGTGCCCTAAAGACTCACCAGAAATAGGTGCTCGCGTGGTGGTGGGGAGGGGAGATCGAGTGGTGGCCAACGTTCGATGTGGTTACTGAAAGCAGAAGGACAAGGAGAGTTAGTGCGCGGGAAGGGGAAAGAGATATGTCAAGTTATTGCAAAGAATGAGCGGGAAAGACAGAGTTAGGGGTTAAGAGTGTACCTCACGGTGGTGGCGAAGAAGCCCTCGCGGTGGTTGCGGTGGAGATGAGCTCGCGATTAGGGCAGAGTGAGAGTGAGAGTGAGGGTTGAGCGTGATGAAAAGAGAAAAGAGGCGTACAGAGCGAAGTGCAGAAGGCACGTGGGTGTAAACGTTATAATCAAAATAAAGCAACATTTTACGTCAGTTGTTTGTAAAAACTGACGTTAAAGGACATTTAATTAACGTCAGTTGTGTTAAGAAACTGACGTTAAAAATAAAAAAAAAAACTTTTAACGTCCGCTGTTGAAGACAACTGACGTTAAAAGTGTTCTGCAAAAACATTAATTCCTTTGACTACTGTGCTACCTACCCCTGAGCATTAAGTTTATAGATCAGTTTTCAAGAAAATCAGTCTCTCTTCTCTATATAAAGTACCATTCTTATGTATCAGCCTGTAATACAGCCTCTTCTTTTCCTTTATATTTCGTGCGTTTTCTATTCCTTCACAAAATGGCTCTGAGATTTTTGTTATTTCTTCCTATACCTAGACTTAAAGGTCTCTGTCTTAATGGTCAAAAAACTTCTGAGGTTGAGTAAATCACGTAACATGGATGGTAAGGAATTCCAGTGAATGAGGTGATGCAAAGATCCCTTTCACTTTGCTTTCGCTGCTAGTGACTGTGGATTCACGCGTGATGCATCATGCAATTCAAGTGAGGGAGGAGATGCATCCATAATTAATTGAAGTTTGGGAGGAGATGCATCCAGAAATTTTTTATCTTTTAATCATGTTATTGTAATTAACTTATGAATCGCTTCAATGAGATACGATTTGATTATACATATATAACTTGTTTTATGTTAAGTGTTTATTTATTTTAATTTGCACAATAATTTATTTACTAATTCAATCAAATTAATTAAGATTAGAAATAAACTTGTTTAAAAAAAAAGTTTAGAAATAAACTGCACTATATATATGGAATGACCTGCGTTAAGGGTGACAACAAGGCATTCAGATAGGGATATAGGATTATTTACGTCAGCTATTTATTTAATTGAAGTAAAAATCCAACTTTTAACGTCAGTTGTATAAAAAAACTGACGTTAAAAATAAATATTTTTTATTTTAAAAACAATGTTAACGTCAGTTGTTGATGACAACTGACGTTAAAAGTTTATAAGTTTCTGCAAAACATTCATTCCTTTGACTACTGTGCTACTTACCCATGCACCTTGTAACTTAATCCTCTTAATGAGAATTAAGTTTATAGATAAGTTTTCAAGAAAATCAGAGAGACTCTATTTTAATTTTCACAAGAATATGTTTACTAATTCAAGCTAATTAATGAAGATTAAACATAAACTTGTTTAAAAAAAAAGTTTAGAAATAAACTGCACTATATATATGGAGTAACCTGCGTTAAGGGTGACAACAGGGCATTTCAGATAGGGATATAGGATTATTTACGTCAGCTAGTTATTTAACTGAAAATCACACTTTTAACGTCATTTGTTTAAAAAACTGACGTTAAAAATAAATATTTGTTTAAAAAAACACTTTTAACGTCGGTTGTATTAAACAACCGAGCGTTAAAAGTTTATTAGTTTCTGCAAAAACATTCATTCATTTGACTCTTTGTGCTACTTACCCATTCACCTTGTAGCCTAATCCTCTTAATGAGCATTAAGTTTTTAGATCAGTTTTCAAGAAATTCAGGTAGTCTCTCTTCTCTATATAAAGAACCATATTCTTCAGATCGGTCGATCTCGTATTACACCCCCCTCTTTTCCTCTATATTTCGTGCTTTTTCCTTCACAATATGCCTCTATCATATTTGAGGTGTTGTTATTTCTTCTTATTCCTAGACTTTAAGGTCTCTGTCTTAATGGTAAAAAAACTTCTGAGGTTGAGTAAATCACATAACATGGATGGTAAGGTTGGATGAATCAGGTAATGTGATTCCCTCACTTTATTTCATCCCCGTCATCCCTTTCACTTTGCTTTGGAAGCAAGTGACTGTGAATTCAAGACGATGCATCAAGGAATTCCAGTGAATGAGAAGATGCAAAGATCCATTTCACTGTGGATTCACTTTTGCATCATGGAATTCAAGTGAGGGAGGAGATGCATCCATTGGAGTTTCTGAGGACAGGACTGAGAAGAAAATGATGTTGAAGCAAAACTTTTTTATATTTTAGGGCTATGTTGCAGAAATTTTTTATCTTTTAATCATTTAATTGTAACTTATGCATCGCTTCAATGAGATACGATTTGATTATACATATAACTTGTTTTATGTTAAGTGTTTATTTATTTTAATTTGCACAAGAATTTGTTTACTAATTCAATCTAATTAATGAATATTAAAAATAAACTTGTTTTAAAAAAAGTTTAGAAATAAACTGCACTATATATATGGAGTGACCTGTGTTAAGAGTGACAACAGGGCATTTCAGATAGGGATATATGATTATTTATGTCAGCTATTTATTTAACTGAAGTAAAAATCACACCTTTAACGTCAGTTGTATAAAAAACTGACGTTAAAAATAAATATTTTTTATTTTAAAAACACTTTTAACGTCAATTGTATTAAACAACTGACGTTAAAGGTATATAAGTTTCCCAAAAACATTCATTCCTTTGACTACTGTGCTACTTACCCATGCATTCACCTTGGAACCTAATCCTCTTAATGATCAACTTAATTTTTTAGCAACTTACCACGCCTAATAACTTCATCCTCTGCTCCAATAAATAGCTTCCTTCCTTCCTTTTATTTTTCTGCTTCACAATATGGCTCTGCCATGAAGATTAACTTCATCACTCTTTCTTCCTATTCCTAGACTCAAAGATCTTTGTCTTAATGGTCAAACAACTTCTGAGGTTGTGTAAATCACATAACATGGGTGATAAGGTTGTGTAAATCACATAATGTGAGTTGCTCACCTTATCATCCTTTCGGAGAATCGGCTGCTACAGTTCCAAAACCTCAGCTTTGGAAGCAAGTGACTGTTCCAAGACCATTGTTGAAACAGATCGAGTGCACCCTTGCTCAGCCGCTCTGGAAAACTCAGTCGCTCGACTCTCCTCTCTTGCTCACCCGTGAAGGGAACGAAGCCTCAACAAATCACTACTAAAAAAATTGAATTTTCGGACAGAATTTTCGGACGGAAATGTTTCCATCCAAAATTTTCAGAAAATTTCGGACGGATTTCAGACGGATTGTGTTATTTTTATATTTTCCATGATCCGTCCGAAATTTCGGACGGATTTCGGACGGATTGTGTTATTTTTTATATTTTCCTTGATCCGTCTGAAATCCGTCCGAAAATTTCGGACGGATTTCAGACGGATTGTGTTATTTTTTATATTTTCCTTTATTTATCTTACATCCGTCTGAAATCCGTCCGAAAATTTCGGAAGGATTTCGGACGGATTGTGTTATTTTTTATATTTTCCTTGATCCGTCTGAAATCCGTCAGAAAATTTGGACGGATTTGACATGCATTGTGTTATTTTTTATAATTTCCTTGATTTTTCTTACATCCGTCTGAAATCCGTCCGAATATTTCGGACGGATTTCAGACGGATTGTGTTATTTTTTATATTTTCCTTGATCCATCTGAAATCCATCCGAAGATTTCGAACGGATTTCGGACGGATTGTGTTATTTTTTATATTTTCCTTGATCCGTCTGAAATCCGTCCGAAGATTTCGGACGGATTTCAGACGGGTTGTGTTATTTTTTATATTTTCCTTGATTTATCTTACATCCGTCCGAAATCCGTCCGAAAATTTCGGACGGATTTCAGACGGATTGTGTTATTTTTTATATTTTCCTTGATCCGTCTGATATCCGTCCGAAAATTTCGGACGGATTTCGGACGGATTGTGTTATTTTTATTTTCCTTGATCCGTCTGAAATCCGTCCGAAAATTTCGGACGGATTTCAGACGGATTGTGTTATTTTTTATATTTTCCTTGATTTATCTTACATTCGTCCGAAATCCGTCTGAAATTTCGGACGGATTTCACACGGAATTTGTTATTTTTTATATTATCCTTGAAAAAATATTAAATAATTTATCTTATAAATATGATTAAAATATTTGATCTTAATAAATTTAAAAGTAAACAAGATTTATGAAGTGAATTAAACAAGATTTATATTTCTTACAAGATTTATGAAGTGAATTAAACAAGAAGTACAATTGTTTGATCCTAATAGAACCCAAATGTACTGTTTAGGTCATATACGACCTAACTAGGATAATTTGTACTTTTTCAGGCATAAAGGAGCCCCAATGGACTTGTTCTATCCTAATAGAACCCAAATCGACTTGGTGGGACCTAATTGGGCCAATTGTCCCGTACGACCCAATTGTACTTCTTTGGTCCTAATGGATCCCAAATGGACTTGTTTGATCCTAATAGTGCCCAAATGGACTTTTTAGGTCATATACGACCTAACTGGGCCAATTTGTACTTCTTTCGTCCCAATGGAGCCCAAATGGACTTGTTTGATCCTAATAGAGGCCAAATGGACTGTTTAGGTCATATAGGACTTAACTAGGCCAATTTTTACTTTTTCGGGCATAATGGACCCCAAACGGACTTGTTTGATCCCAATGGAGCCCAAACGGACTTGTTTGATCCTAATAGAGCCCAAATGGACTTTTTAGATCATTTAGTACCTAACTAGGCCAATTTGTACTTCTTTGATCCTAATGGAGCCCAAATCATTTGCCAATAGCCAAGTTGACTTGTTAGGACCAATTGGTCCAATTGCCCCGATCGCCCAATTGAACTTCTACGGTCCTAATGAAGCCTAAATGGACTTGTTTGATCCTAATAGAGCCAAAACGACTTTTAGGTCATATACGACCAACTAGGCCAATTTGTACTCGATCCTAATGGAGCCCAAATGGATGACCTAAAGACCCAAATTGACTTGTTAGGCCCCGATCGCCCAATTGAACCTATGGTCCTAATAAGCCTAAATGGACTTTTTGATCCTAATAACCCAAATCGACTTTTAGACATATACACCTAACTGGCCAATTTGTACTTCTTTGATCCTAATGGAGCCCAAATGGATTGGTTTGATCCTAATAGAGCCCAAATTGACTTGTTAGGACCTAATTGGGCCAATTGCCCCGATCGGCCCAATTGAAATTCTATGGTCCTAATGAAGCCTAAATGGACTTGTTTGATCCTAATAGAGCCCAAATCGACTTTTTAGGTCATATACGACCTAACTGGGCCAATTTGTACTTCTTTGATCCTAATGGAGCCCAAATGGACTAGTTTGATCCTAATAGAGCCCAATTTGACTTGTTAGGACCTAATTGGGCCAATTG
This sequence comes from Sophora flavescens, assembly GCA_030762895.1. NCBI lineage: Eukaryota > Viridiplantae > Streptophyta > Magnoliopsida > Fabales > Fabaceae > Sophora > Sophora flavescens. The sequence goes on from CM061065.1 coordinate 127,583,098, forward strand.
TCCCGATCGGCCCAATTAAACTTCTATGGTCCTAATGAAGCCTAAATGGACTTGTTTGATCCTAATAGAGCCCAAATCGACTTTTTAGGACATATACGACCTAACTGGGCCAATTTGTACTTCTTTGATCCTAATGGAGCCCAAATGGATTGGTTTGATCCTAATAGAGCCCAAATTGACTTGTTAGGACCTAATTGGGCCAATTGCCCCGATCGGCCCAATTGAAATTCTATGGTCCTAATGAAGCCTAAATGGACTTGTTTGATCCTAATAGAGCCCAAATCGACTTTTTAGGTCATATACGACCTAACTGGGCCAATTTGTACTTCTTTGATCCTAATGGAGCCCAAATGGACTAGTTTGATCCTAATAGAGCCCAATTTGACTTGTTAGGACCTAATTGGGCCAATTGTCCCGATCGGCCCAATTGAACTTCTATGGTCCTAATGAAGCCTAAATGGACTTGTTTGAGCCTAATAGAGCCCAAATCGACTTTTTAGGTCATATACGACCTAACTGGGCCAATTTGTACTTCTTTGATCATAATGGAGCCCAAATGGACTGGTTTGATCCTAATAGAACCCAAATTGACTTGTTAGGACCTAAGCGTAAGCTCCAAACATGATTTGTTTGAAAATAACCTTGTTTGGTAATAAGATTAAGTGTTTAGATCAAATTAGAATGTGTGTTTAGTCATGCATAATTAAATTACTCTCTTCAAATTATTTTATTGGGTGCGTTAGCACTGACTTATTTCAGTGAACGCACGCTTACTAGACAATAATTTACGTTATTGTCACTATTATTACCAGTACAGAAAAATGTTTTAAATAATATGATTAAGAGAAAATCATTTTCTTATTTTTATCCTATTTGATTTTAGAGTTAAAAATATTTTGGTTTGACATTAATCGGAGATTAATTTTGGACAGACTATTTTCTTAGTTGATCAGTTCAATTATTAATCTTTGCTCTAATTTGAATTTCGAAATCATATATTTATCAATCTTTATTTGTATGGAATTCGTATGTTAGATCCAAATCTTAATGTGACCCGTTTTTTAGTTACGTTTGTTTAACCTAGGTTAAAATATAATTACACATATGATTAATTATTTTATTTGGATGTTTATGTTAATTTTGTTATGTGGTTTAGTTTGAGTAATTAAATTACTCTCTTCAAATTATTTTATTGGGTGCGTTAGCACAGACTTATTTCAGTGAATGCACGCTTACTAGATAATAAGTTACATTATTGTCACTATTACTACCAGTACAGAAAAATATTTTAAATAATATGTTTAAGAGAAAAGCATTTTCATATTTTCATTCAATTTAATTTTAGAGTTGAAAATAAACTGGTTTGACCTTAATTTGAGATTAAATTTTGGACCGAGTATTTTCTTAGTTGATCAGTTCAACTATTAATCTTTACTCTAAATTGAATTTTGAAATTATATAGTTATCAACCTTTATTTTTAGATTCCAAAAAGTAAAAACATATTTATTTTAGACTTAATATTTTATCACTCATTTTGTACCTATTACTAAATAATTAACTTAAAGACCTAAGTTTCTCTTTTCTCTGTCTCTTTCTCGACGCCCTCCCCCCTCTCTTTCTTTTCTTCTCTGCTTTCTCCTTTTCTCTTTCTTTCTTTTTCTCCTTTTTCTCTTTCTTTCTTTTTCTTCTTCTTTCTTTTTCTTTTTCTTTCTTTCTTCTTCGGTCTCCTTTCTTCTTTCTTTTTTTTTCTTCTCTCTCCTGACTCCATCTTCTTCTTCCTTCTCCCCAACCTTATCTTCTCCCTTCTTCATTCAGTCCAGCCACCGCTGCCTGGAAGCTCCGACCGTCGCCCACCACTCGTCGACGCAGCAGAGAAGCCCGCGACCACCGCGTCGCCTGAAGCCGCTCGATCTGGCCGAGCTCCGCCGTGAAGCCGCCGGTTTTTGTGGTGGTTTCCACCCTGTGAGTTCCTTCCAACCTCCTCCTTCTTATTTCCTTTGGTCTTACTCTATCTCTCTCTTTTTGGTGTTCACAGAAAGCGTACCGCCGCCACGGCCACCATCTGCCGCCGCGTCAACCACCGCAGCACCACCATAAGCTTGCCTTCTTCCTTGGGTAAGTGGTTTTCTCACTTCCTTTGTTCAGATTCAAAACCCACAAATTGATTTTGAAACCCTAACCCTAGGTTTTGATTTTTAGTTCTCAAAATTTGAAATTAATTGGTGTTTTCTGAAATTGGGAGCATGATTAAGTGCCGCCCCAAATTGATTTTGAAACCCTAACCCTAGGTTTTGATGATGAGTGTAATGATTGTGCTTAGAGGATTGAGTAAATCATAAGTTATGTTGAGATATGAGGATGTATTTGACTATTTTTAAAGGGGACATTTCGAAAATGATTTGTGAAAATCTCTAACGCTAAACGCACGCTTAATGAACTAATTACTGAGGTTTTAAACTAAATGTCACAAAGGGGAAAAAGCGGGGTGTCTCAAATACCAGTCGAACATTGAGAATATATCCTCTTGAGAACATAACAAGATGTGAAGTAAGTTTGTTAGCTTCCTTATTGACATTTTGACTATTTCTTCAAAATTAATTTTTGTAACTAGTCTCAATATAATATGTTTCTAATTTAATTATGCAGAAATTTGATTCATCTACCTTTGCATTCTGGTCAAGGAGCTCGGTGGATGTGGAGCCAGGACGAATCAGATTGCAATCCAATAGTTACACTACTAACACACTTTTGGATACTGTGACTGCTGCTACTATACAGGTATTCTGAGAATTTCATCCTCCTTTTGTGGAAATAGTTTTTGCTGATGAATTAGATTATAAGAATGTAAATTTTGTAAATATCTGATGGGAGATGCTGGGTGTACTTTATGTTATTGGGGGACATGATTTAGTTTTAGTTGCTTGCCTTGTATGAGTTGCAATGTGTAGTGTACATTCAAGGCCATGTTTTTACTCTCGATATGTTTTGTACTATTTAAAGATTCATTATCATTGGATAATGTTTGTTATATTCAGTGCAACTTACCTGTTTCAACCTTTTTTCTCTTATTCACCGAATCTTCTGTTCTTTAATATTTATCAAATTTAAAGATTCCAATATTGATTGTTTGTGTGTCGTTTGTTTTGTGTGTGTGTAGTGGAAATAATGTTGGTTCTTTTGGCTATCCTAATACTCTTGTGCATTGCAGATTTTTTGTTTAGCCTCAACATTTGACTATCCTTTGAACTAAAGTGTAGTGTATGCTTAGGCCTAGGAATTATGAACGGACATGAGTTAGATAAAGATTCAAACAATTTGAGGGTTTGCTAGCAATAAAGATCCAAACAATTTGAGGGTTTGCTGGAAAAATCTCTTGATAATTTTTATTATTTGTACTTTCTGCTAGTCGCATCAATTTAAATGCCAATTATTAATAAATAGCCTTCTAATTATGCTTTTTTTGGTCATTAACAATCTTTGTGAGATAAAATATGTCCTAAGCATTTAGCACTTTTTAATTGATAAACAATTAGATTGCACTTTCCAACTATTGGAAGTACCATCGATCTTACCGATCCGTAGCATGTATATTTGCTCAAACGGCTATACTAAACGGTATAGATCACATGGGCTTCTTTCTGCCGTGATTCTTTTGGGGTTCTAGAGTACGAGTTGAACACATGTGTGCACTTATTTCTGTTTGTTAATTGATTGACTTGCTTGGTTGATGGAAAGGTTCATTCTTTTCTCGAATTGTTGGATATAAATCTTTCGGGTGTATCGTGGGGGCATCTCCATTGATGCAGGTCATTCTACTTCTAAAGGAAAAATGTCGCAAATTTGGAGAGGCTGGATTCTCGATTCCTCAACTTGTTGGTTCATTACATGACCTTCCACGAGTTCACGGTGGCTTGATCTTCCGATAGTTTTTAAGTCATGACTTTTGGATTGCATGCAGCAATTGGTATTTGATTTTTAGAAGTTGTATGGTACCAAGGCTGTATTTTGTAACAATAATCAAATTCATGATTTTGTGATTGAATGTGAAACTACAAATGTTAGTGATCGGTGCCATATAATTCGCATAGATAGTGAAACTGTAATGTAAGTGAAGTGATCTGTCACGGCCATGATGGGCATCACGGCCTGGCCGTGACAGCTTCTGCCTTGAATGTTGCTTCACTAAATGGTCTGTCACGGCCGTGATGGGTATCACGGCCTGGCCGTGACAGATTCTGCTTAGAAGGGGTCTGGCTCAGTTGACATGTCACGGCCGTGACAGATTCTGACTTTTCATTCTTCCGTGGGAAATCCGTCCCAAATTCGTCCGAAAAATAACCAACAAAATCACAGCATCCGTCCCAAATCCGTCCGAAAACTAAAATAAATCTGTCCGAAATCCGTCCGAAAAATAACCACAATCTGGATTTCCACGTTGTCCATATTCCGTCCGAAATCCGTCCGTAAATATTTTCGGACGGAATTTGGGACGAATTTTATAATTTCCCACGAGGCTTTTTCGGACGGGTGCCATGCCGTCCGAAATCCGTCCGAAATGAATTATCCGTCCCAAATTTGTCCAATTTCCGTCCGAAAAAGATGGATTTCTAGTAGTGAATGTTTAGGATTTTAAACCCTTTCAATGTAACTTTTTATAGGATTTTAAAATTTTGAATGTATCTTGTAATTGTATTATTGATACACTTCATGAATGAGATCCGGTTTGGGTAATTGATTCAACTAATACTTCGCACATATATTTTAGTTTTCAAAACAGAAACACAAAACATAAAAGCAAGTGAAACTGAAACTTTGAGGAAGGCAATGCGGAAGGGTACGTTTACTAGCTAAAAAAATTATTAAAATAACCTTTAACGTCTGTTGATGTAAGGACTGACGTTAAAAGTGAGTCACTTAACTTTTAACGTCAGTCCTTACAACAACTGGCGTTAAAATTGAATTAATGAAGTCTGATATTTACAAAACTGTCACCGCCTTCTTTTTAACGTCGAGCTTTTGGTTAACTGACGTAAACCTTTCTCGTCTAATGTATATTTTCCACTAGTGTGTATTGTGGGCTTTCAGGCCCTATGACCCTTTTGGCCCTAACCCACTTGGGCTAGGGCCAAATGGGCAAGGGCCGACCTATTTGACAGCTCTGGCTTCTTTCAAACCAATGAAAAGTCTATCTTTCTATGGCACCAACTCCCTCCTCCTCCATAGCCTCAACTAGAGCTGTCAATTTGGCCCTAAGCCCTAAGGCCAGCCCATCTAGCCCATAATAATAGTCCAGCACATTTAGCCCATAACTAGAGCTGTCAAATGGGCCACCCTAGCCCATTTAGCCCTAGCCCATGTGGGTCAGGATCAGATGGGCCACAGGGCCAAAAGGCCCACATTAAAAAAAGTGGTTGTGTGGTTAGTGAAGGAAAAATTATAGCACGTAATACATATTTAAATAGATAATTTCATAGGTTAAATGATATTATTACATAATGTTAGAGTGATTATAGTTGTTGTTCTTTTTGTCAAGTTTTATAAAATAAAAAAAATAGGTCCATCAAAAAAATTATGGTCCATGGGCTGGCCCTGACCCTTAGGACATTTTAGGGATCTTTGGCCCTGTGGGCTTTTTTTAATGTGGGCCTTTTGGCCCTTACCCATACGGATTAGGACTAAATGGGCTAGGGCCAGCCCATTTGACGGCTCTACCAGCAAGAACAAAAAAGGAGCAAGTGGGTCTCCCTGCTTCAGCCCCCTCTGAATGCTCATTCTTTCCCATCTCCTTGACAACTCACTGCCAAATGTTTGCAAAACCTTGAATGTGTCTAAAATTATTCATCTCATGGCCCTTTTTCCTTATTGTTTCTGAAAGGAAAACAAGGTTGGGATCTTTATCCTTGATGAGCTTCTTAAAAGCTCTAACTGTGCGTGGGTTCCCAAGCCCACGACAGTTCCAAGCTAAGTAACTCATGTTATCTTGGCAGGCCTGCTGAGCAGGACCCGCCACTTTGTCTTCCTCGAGAAAATGGTGTTTCTTTGTTATCACTGTCTCCACATCCATAGGATCATCGCACATTTTCCTCTTCTAAATTATTTCTTGTTTCTCGTGTGACACAGTTCCACTTGTGTGTGAGTGGATACGCTTCCATTTTTTCCCCTTGGGGCTGGTTTTCTTAGAAGGGCTCCTCTCTTGAGGTTTTCCATCTATAAAAGAGAGGTCCACTGGGTTATGACTTTCTTTCCTCGTATTACAATTTTTATCCACTTCCGAGTGTACGCGTCCATGCTTAATCTCCGTTAAATTAATTGCACGTCACCAGCACACTCTCTGCCCAGACAGCTACACTCGCATCACGCGCACACTCTCTGTCTAGAGACTGCGAAATTCATAAAAGGTTAAAGTAATCTTTTGGTCCCTATACGTGACATTGATTTTCAATTTGGTCCCTATACGTAAAAATTTATCAATTTGGTCCCTACACGTGACACTGATTTTCAATTTGGTCCTCACCGCTAATTGGTCCCTATATAAGAGGACCAAATTACAAATTATTGTCACGTGTAGGGATCAATTCAACAAAAAAATTGAAATCGGTCCTACAGGTGATAATTATTTTCAATTTGGTCCCTATATGTGATAATAGTTTGCAATTTGGTCCCTCTTATATAGGGACCAATTAGCAGTGAGGACCAAATTGAAAACCAGTGTCACGTATAGGGACCAAATAGATAACTTTTTTATGTATGGGGACCAAATTGAAAATCAGTGTCACGTATAGGGACCATAAGATTACTTTAACCTTCATAAAATTATAAGACAAAATGTAGCAGGTCAGATGGAACACAAGACCTCCAAGAACATTCAAGGTAATCCTACCACTAGGCTATCACATTAATTTGATATTAGTCTTGCACATTTTTAATATATAACATATGTTCATCATAAAACCTATGAATATCATATATATCGATTCATCGATTCAACCAATGATCCAATGCCTCGACCGAGTTGATGACCAATCTGATTTTAAGAACACTACTTTCTTTACTCTAATAACTTAAAAAGATTGATGTCTCCCGCTTAAACAAGGTTCGATACTCAACTTTTGCAACTTCAGTTTTTTTTCCTTTTCCTTTTAAATAAACAAAGCCTATGGTGTGTTCTAGAAAAAATCGACAGAAGCTTTGGTGAGAATAGAACATACAACCTATCGACTTAAATGGGAACAAATGGCCATCAGCTTAAACATTGATGATTTGTTAATGGTCATCTTCTTTATATTAATAACCTATTGTTATTTTGTTACATTTATGATTTAAAATTTATATTATGGATAGTGTCGGTCGCACTTAAGGAAAACAATTTTATAATTATAAAATTATTTTCAACTGTCCATTAATTTTAATATTATTATTAACTAATTGAATGTTTAGGACTCTAATATTTTCATGATATAAAGTAGTGTTAAATGTTATTAAGGTTGAGTTAGGATATTTTGAAGTTCATTATATTTTTTTTAAATTATTTAAAACTTTTCTTAGAATACAATATGATTATGTCATGAAAATAGTAGTGTTATAAACGTTCAATTAGTTAATAATAATATTAAAATTAATGGGCACTTGAAAATAATTTTATAATATGAAAATTGTTTACCTTAAGTGTGACTGACACCATCCATAATATAAATTTTAAATCATAAATGTAACAAAATAACAATAGGTTATTAATATAAAGAAGACGTCCATTAACAAAACAACAATGTTTAGGCTGATTGCCATTTGTTCCCATTTAAGTCGATAGGTTGCATGTTCTATTCCCACCGAAGCTTCTGTCGATTTTTTTCTAGAACACACCATATGTTTTTTTTTTAAAAAGGAAAAGGGAAAAAAACTGAAGTTGCAAAAGTTGAGGATCGAACATTGTTCAAGCGGGAGACGTCAAACTTTTAAGTTATTAGAGTTAAAAAAACAGTGTTATTAAAACCGGACCGGTCATCGATTCGGTCACGGCCCTGGGTCCGTGGGTCATTGGTCGAACCAGTGAGTCGTTGGTTGAATTGGATGAACTAGTATATATGCAAGATTTAATTATTGAGTTGATCCCTGAACTATTTTGGAATTTTTTATTAGGTCATAAACTAAAAAATTCTAATTAGGTCCCTGAACTTATGTAAAATTTTCAATTGGGTTGCTAAACTAAAAATTTTCTAATTAGGTCTCTGAACTTATATAAAATTTTCAATAAGGTCCATAAAGTAAAATGGTGTAGTTTGAAATAATAAATAAAATAAAGAATGTAGTCAAGTAAATACCATATCTTAGTTTGATTATCAATTTTATTTTGAGTTATTTAATTTATTTTATTATTTATTATGTTATTTTATATTTTAATTGAGGTTTTTATTAAATTATTTTAATATTTCTTGGATAATATTTTTGTTAGTTATGTCCACTGTTATGTTGTTATAAAACATAAATTTTCTAGCATAATTTCATATTTTAATATTTTATTATTATTATTTTAAAAACTAAATTTTGTCTCACAAATAGTTAAGGGACCAACTGAATAGTTATATTCATAAGTTTTATGATAAATATATATAAATATAAAAATTCGTAAGTTCAATAGCAAGTTGTTGTCATAGCCTTGTGGTAGGATTACTTTATGGTTTCTAGAGGTCTACTGTTCGATTCCCACCTTCTTCCTTATCGCTTCCAAATTTAAGAATTTCGCATGGGCAGTGGACACAGCTCGTGACGTCAGTGCAGCAGCAGTAGCATGACCTTGGGTGGCGCGTGAGCAGGACTTTAGTCAAATTATCAAAGACACCGTAGAAGCATCCTTATCAGTATCCACCCTTGGAAACTCTTTTAATATTTGCATGGGTGGCACGGTTTCCAAAGCTGCATGGGATTCACTTTTTTCTTCCTGCTGCGCCTTTTCCTTCGCTGACATGGAAGCTAGTTGTGCAGCAATTTCTTCTGGCAGTTTACGACGTGAGTTTGGCTTTTGAGCATTCGCATTACCTTTTTTATCATCAGGCTTTCCAAACCTCTCCATGATCCTCCTTTCCCTCGTGTAAGTACGTAACCAAGGCCCCAACATTTTTGACTTTATGCCTCCTTCATCATTCAAACCTTCAGCACACCCCTGCTCACCATGACCGATCCCTCCACAATAAAAGCAAAATTGTGGGAGCTTTTCATAGCAAAAATCAACCCAGAATAACCCATCAGATTTACTACCCACATTGACACCCTTCTTCACCTTGCATTTCAGATCAATCATAACCATGGCCTTCATAATAATAGTCTTATCTGGAAGTTCAAACATCCCACATCCAGAACCTCTCCAATGCTCTCCCCAATCTTCTGCAATGTTGAGGGAAGCCTAGTAACTGCAAGTCTGCACCCATAAAGGCACACGATGAAACTCCACATCTTTGGTTTCTACATCCCTCTGCCAAGGTTGCACCACAAGCCTGTGAACGTGAACCAAGTGTTAAAGCCACTACTGTAAAAAATGTTGGCTAAATGATGCAGGTAGTTGGTGGTTAGGGTGGTGAAACATTTAATGCATTGCTTCAAATTTCCCCTATAAATAGAGACCCAATTTCACTTCCAAAATCATCCCACGTCAAGCCAAGAGAGCAAGTGAGAAAAAATATTGAGAGATAGTTTCTCCTGTGAGGTTTCTCCTTGTGTGTATTCTCCAATATTCAAGAGAGTGTTATTGTTCTCTCCTTGTATTTAGAGAGAGGTGTAATTTCTTCTACTTAGTGAAAATCCTTTATTATTGTCCCGTGGTTTTTCCCTTATTTGTTGAGGGTTTTTCACGTAAATATTGTGTGTTCAATTCCTTCTTTTCTCATCTCTTATTTTAGCTGTGTGATATTATTCCATCACTCTGGTACCCAACATAGGTATCAAAGACATTGGTTTGTGGTCACTATTCCACTGCAGTAAACTGATAAGGTATCGGGTTCACAAGAAAATTCTTAATATGCTCTGTGGTTGCAGTATTGTCTGATCTTCCACATCAGAAAAGAATTATTCTTGTTGCTGGAAATAAAGTGTGGTGGTGTGAAAGTGCATGTCTAGGAAAGTTCTGGCTAGGAAAGACTTGGTATTTAAGTGTGTCTATTAGTGACCCACCTCGCTTTCTTGGAAACTTACCTGGTGTACTATTTACGGACTACGGCCACTGTTCCAGTATTCGGTACTGTTCACGGGAGTAATTTGGTGTAAAACCATGGCAGCAAAATTTGAGATTGAGAAGTTCAACGGGAGTAATTTCTCCCTGTGGAAATTGAAGATAAGGACAGTTATGAGGAAGGATAATTGCCTAGACGCAATTGACGGTAGACCCTCAGATATCACTGATCAAAAGTGGAAAGAAATGGATGCCAATGCTATTACCAATTTGCACCTAGCAATGACAGACTCAGTTTTGTCAAGTATTGCAGAAAAGAAGACTGCAAAGGAGATCTGGGATACTCTCAATAAATTGTACGAGGTCAAATCTTTTCACACCAGAATATTCTTAAAGAGGAGGCTTTACACTCTTCGAATGGGTGAATCCACGTCGGTGACGAATCACATCAACACTCTAAATACGCTATTTGCTCAGCTCACAGCGTCAGATTTCAAAATAGCAGAAAATGAACATGTAGAACTTCTACTTCAGAGTTTACCAGATTCGTATGATCAACTCATCATCAACATCACAAATAATAATGTTACTGAATCTCTGCGCTTTGATGATGTTGCCGGTGCTATTCTTGAAGAAGAATCCAGGCGCAAGAATAAGGAAGAAATGATAGAAAGTTCAAAGGAAGTAGAGGCGTTAACGGTGATGAGAGGCAGACCAACGGAACGTGGCTCCAGTGGGAGTCAAGATCATGGTAGATCAAAATCTCGAAGAAGGAAAAATCTTAAATGCTACAATTGTGGCATGAGAGGGTACTTGAAGAATGAGTGTTGGCATAACAAGAAGAATGGAGAGAAAGCTTCTGAAGCAGTAACATCTCAAGGATGTGTTGCAAGTACCTCAGATGATGGAGAAATCCTATATAACGAAGCAGCAAGCAGTTCTAAAGACGGAAAACAACTTAATGATGTCTGGATAATGGATTCGGGTGCAACATGGCACATGACTCCACATCGAGATTGGTTTTGCACTTATGAGCCTGTCTCAGAAAGATCTGTGTTCATGGGAAATGATCATGCCTTAGAAATTGCTGGAGTTGGTACTGTCAGATTAAAGATACATGATGGTACTGTTCGAAAAATACAAGGGGTACGACATGTGAAGGGATTGAAGAAGAATTTATTGTCCATTGAGCAATTGGATGACATTGGGTGTAAAATCCATACTGAAGGTGGGATCTTAAAAGTAGTGAAAGGCAATCTTGTGGTAATGAAAGCTGAGAAGATCACAAGTAATCTATGCATGCTTTTGATGCGTTGCAAGAGGCGGATTCATTAGTTACAGCAGCGAACCAAGAAGATACAACAATGATGTGGCATCGCAGATTTGGCCATATGTCGGAACGTGGCTTGAAAGTCCTTGCAGGACGCAATCTCCTACCCGGGCTCAAGACGGTGAATTCACCTTTCTGTGAGCACTGTGTGATGAGCAAGAATCATAGATTGAAGTTTGCAAGAGTAACTACTAAAAGCAAACACATGCTGGACTTGATTCATTCCGATGTGTGGGAATCACCGGAAATATCTCTGGGAGGAGCAAAATATTTCGTGTCATTCATTGATGACTATTCCAAAAGATTATGGGTGTACCCAATCAAGAAGAAGTCAGATGTGTTTCCAGTATTAAAGGAATTCAAAGCACAAGTAGAGCTTGAAACTGGGAAAAGAATTAAGTGCTTGAGGACAGACAATGGAGGAGAATATGTAGATGGTGATTTTCTGGCATTTTGCAAACAAGAGGTTATTGTAAGACAGTGCATAGTTGCACATACACCTCAACAGAATGGTGTAGCAGAGCAGATGAATAGAACTCTCCTAGATAGAACAAGAGCCATGCTGAGCACAGCGGAAGTGGCCAAATCTTTTTGGGCAGAAGCAGTTAAAACTGCCCGTTACGTGATAAATCAATCACCATCAACAGTGATTGGTTTGAAGACACCAATGGAGATGTGGAAAGGAAAGCCAGCTGATTATTCTTCTCTACATGTGTTCGGATGTCCTGTGTACGTAATGTACAACTCCCAAGAAAGAACAAAGTTGAATCCAAAATCTAGGAAATGTATATTCTTGGGGTATGCTGACAATGTGAAGGGGTATCGCCTGTGGGATCCCACTGCCCACAAGGTTGTTGCTTGCAAGGATGTATTCTTTGCAGAAAATGAGCTGCAAAATGAGCAGAAAAATGACAGCACTACCAAAGAAACTACTGCAGTTGAGATGAAAAGAAAGTATGGAGAAGATGGTTCTTCTGAAGTAGAACAAGAGCACGAAGAACAGGAACCTGATGAGGTCAATGATGAAGTTCGACGATCATCACGTCAGATTAAAACACCATCATGGCACTCATATTATGTTATGGCAAGCCACGATGCATATTGTCTTCTAACAGAAGAAGGGGAGCCATTAACCTTTCAGGAGGCTGTAAGTAGTCCGGATGCTTCTCTGTGGACGGCAGCAATGCAATAAGAAATGGAAGCCTTGCATAGGAACAACACATGGGAACTTGTTGAACTTCCAAAGGGCCGGAAAGCCATCAGGAACAAATGGGTCTATAAGATCAAACGAGATGGCAATGATCAAGTGGAACGATATCGTGCAAGACCGGTGGTCAAAGGGTATTCTCGAAAAGAAGGTATAGACTTCAACGAGATATTTTCTCCAGTTGTCAGACTAACTACTATCAAAGTAGTATTGGCAATGTGTGCTGCATTTGATTTACATCTTGAACAGTTGGATGTAAAGACTGCTTTTCTTCATGGAGAACTTGAAGAGGAAATTTATATGCTCCAACCAGAAGGCTTTAAAGAACAAGGAAAAGAAAACTTGGTTTGCAGGTTGACCAAATCTCTGTATGGTTTAAAGCAGGTGCCCAGATGTTGGTACAAGAGATTTTATTCCTTCATTATTAGCCTTGGGTACAACATACTAAGTTCAGACCATTGTACATACTGCAAGAGGTTTGATGATAATGATTTCATCATTTTGCTGTTGTATGTGGATGACATGTTGGTGGTAGGTCCCAACAAAGATCGAGTCCAAGAATTGAAGGCACAGTTGACTAGGGAGTTTGATATGAAGGACTTGGGACCCGCAAACAAGATTTTAGGGATGCAAATTCACCGAGACAGAAAATATAGGAAGATTTAGCTTTCTCAAAAGAATTATCTAAGGAAGGTCTTGCGGCGCTTCAACATGCAAGATTGTAAGCCAATTTCTACCCCACTTCCTGTTAGTTGTAAATTATCCTCAGGTATGAGCTCTAGCAATGAAGCGGAGAGGATGGAAATGTCTCGAGTGGCGTATGCATCAGTGGTCGGAAGCCTTATGTATGCCATGATATGTACAAGACCAGACATTGCACAAGCAGTGGGAGCGATTAGTCGATTTATGACAGATCCTGGTAGAGAACATTGGAATACTGTTAAGAGGATCCTGAGATACATCAAAGGAACCTCGGATGTTGCATTATGTTTTGGAGGATCAGAGTTCATTGTCAGGGGTTATGTTGATTCAGATTTTGCAGGTGATCTTGATAAAAGAAAGTCTACTACTGGCTATGTGTTCTGATGGGGTGGATTCCGGCAAGTGTACCAGATTCGTCGCCAAGTAATAAAAAGATCGATCCCTCGGAGACCGTGATCTCAAATCACAACTAATTATTAAATCAATTAAACTGGACTATATAAAAAAGGATTTGGAAAAGATTTGATTTTTGTAATAAGAATTAAATAGAAAATCAGATGTTTAAGAATGCAATCAATTAAAACAGGAAAGCAAATCAATTAGGGGTTTTTCAAATCAAAAGGGATTCCTAGGGATTGGGTTACCAACAAGATTGTTCATGTTACCAAATTGACTACCCTTGTTAATTATCAAAATTGCTTTGAAGGTGAATTTATCCTAAATAAGTTAATGCTCCCTCTCGGGTTACAAAAATCGTGCCCAATTAAACCAACCCCTACTCTTGTGGTAGTTGAATTTAGATTGAACCCTTTAAGCTTTGTGACAAGTCGTTAACCCTCGAAAGACCGCTTCTAACTCTCGTGATTTAAGTCCTAAGTCTGATTCCTATAGATCCGATACCTAAGTTCACCTCTAGGTTCCTCCTTAGAGTATCTATGACATGCAAATAAGTGGCCACCGAATTTACAAGTAATTAAAGCAATAGAAATCAGATCTAAAGCAAAATCGAAATTAACAAAGGGAAAACATTAATTCATAACATATAACAATTCTTGGGCATAGCCCCCAATCCCTAGAAATAAAGCTACTACTCAAGCATTGCCATGGTGATGGCAAGCTTGATTAACATAAACATAAATGAAAACCTAAGAGAAGAGAAGAAGAAGGAGAAGAGAAATCCTAATTTTTCCTAAGAGTAGCAGACCAAAAGTCCCTAAGAGTCCCCCTATTTTCGAGCCTAAGTGCTCTATTTATAGATTAGGGTAACTTGAATCCCAAGCAATCACAAATTCATATCAAATCAGTTTCTGAAGATCCATATATTACGCGTCACGGCCGTGATGGCCATCACGGCCAGGCCGTGACGGATTCTGCCTTGTAGGTTGCTCTGCTGGTTGGTCTGTCACGACCGTGACCACCATCACAGCTAGGCCGTGATCAGTTCTGCCTGTGAGGGTCTGGTTCAATTGGCATGTCACGGCCGTGATGCATATCACGGGCTGACTGTGACCAGTTCTGACTTTTCCATTCTTTCTTTTCAGCTCTACTCGATCATGGCCGTGATGGCTGTCACGGCTAGGCCGTGATGGGCTCTGTTTGGCTCATTTTCTTCACTTTTCAAGCCCCAACTTCATGCAAGCTCCATCATGGTTAATTTTGAGCATTTTAATCCTTAATTCCTGCACAACAACACCACAAAACCGCCTTACCCGTTCCAAGGTGAAAACTAACCAAAATAAAATTAAAAATGCCTAAACTATATGAAAATGCATGCAAAATGTCAATGAAATATAAGGTGTAATCACACTCATCAAACTACCCCAAGCTTACTATTTTGCTTGTCCTCAAGCAATCACTAAGACCAGTCAAGATAAACAATCAGAGCATGGACAATGAACAAATATCCCGAGTAACTAATCCAAGTGACAGGCATGTTCAAATAAAAAACCAAGGGACAATCAATTTCAAGTCCAATTAGAAGCTTAGGTTTCCTAAATTCATATTGTCACTGATTCGGGTACTCTTCTCACCTCACTCAAGTGTTTAAGGGTATATGACAATTCGCTCAATTTCCTCAAGGAAGGTATTCTACCATAAGCTTGACTATTAACCAAATCTCAACTTTATTAATGAAAACACATAAGAATTAAGAGGTCTTTTATTTTGGTTGTAATGGGGCCATGGGATTAATTGTTAGGTGGGGAAATCAAGAAAAGGAAAATTCAAGAAAACTAAACAAAATATCAAACAATGCAAGGCATGACAACCTTCTAAAATACCTTTTTGGGCTTTAGTTCACTTTTCCACCTTTCTTTCCCTTTTTTTAATTTTATTTTATTTCTCACTTTCTTTTTCTCATCCCCTTCTCCATTTTTTTTTTGTTTACTTTATTTCATTTATTTGGAGAAGGGGAGATTTTCAACTTAAGAGAAATATTTTTCTAACTTTCACATCCCACAAATTATTTTTCAAACTACCTTTTTACCCTTTTTGCAATACTTTAAAAGGTGTCATACCAAGCATCATTCATCAAAATAAATCAAGGCACCAAGAAAAGTATTTTATTCTTTTAGTCTCAAAATTGGGCAACTAAGGGGTAGCATTTAATCAATAAAAGCTCAGAAGGCCATAAAAATACCTAGTGCCTCAGTCATTTTCAAATATGTTTTCAAATTTTTTTTAAGTTTCAAAATGGTTTCAAGTCAAGTTCTAGAGAATGCAATCCAAGAGGAATAAAACACTCAATCACAAAGATGGGGTAGATTTAGTGAGTACCTCTTTTAGGCTCAAAAATCTCACGCCCGTGATGGATATCACGGCTGGTCCGTGAACCTTTCTGATCTTCTTTGGTTAGCTAATCACGGCCGTGACCACCGTCACGACCTGGGCGTGATGACTTCTGACTTTATTTTTCCTTGCCTTTTTGCTCTTACTGTTTTCATAACCTGAAAATACTTGGCAAAGCCATCAATTAGTGATTTTTCTTCTCTTAATCTCCTCAAATTAATCAAAAACAAAATTCAAAAACAAATGGAAAAAGGAAAGGAAAGGAAACTTGGGTTGCCTCCCAAGAAGCGCTTATTTACGATCTTAAGCTTGACCGTACTCCTTTCAATCAACCGGGATCAGCTGGGCTTGGTAGTGCAAGAACACTTCTCTTCCAAGGAAGTCCTTCAAAGAGCCGATTTTGTTCATATGGCCAATTGCATTTTCGCTTTGCTCTCTTCACTCTGAGTTTCATGGCCTTACTTCCTCCCGGCAGAAGTTTTATCTCCACATGAGGAGCAACTCCAACTTTATCACCATTTGGTGCATCATTCGTCATGCAAAGCTTTAGAGTTGCCTCCATATTAGGCTCTTCCTTCACCTCTGGAGGCATTATCTCAATCCTGCACACATGACTCTCAAAAGGAGGGTTGTTATATGAGTTAGTCAAATCAAAATATACCCTATCTTCCTCTACATTTAAAGAGAGCTTGCCTTTTTTTACGTCTATTATTGCTCCAGCTGTGGCCAAGAACGGCCTTCTAAGAATGATAGGGAATTTAGAATTCCCGTTCATGTCCAATATCATGAAATCGGTAGGAATGAAAATTTTCCCTACCTTTATGGGAACATTCTCTAGTATGCCTAGAGGAGTTTTAGTTGAGTCATCCGTAAATTGTAAAGAGAATTTGGATGGACTCAATTTCTTGGTTCCTAACCTCTCAAAGATAGTGAGCGGCATCAAACTCGCACTAGCCCCTAAGTCACATAAGGCTTGGTCTACTTTCACCTCTCCAATTAAGCAAGCAATAGAGAAACTTCCTGGATCTTTTAGTTTATGAGGCATATTAGTTTTTATCGTGGCATCATGCTCCTCAATTAAGCTCTTAGTTTCTATTTCTACTTTCTTTTTCTTAACCAACCTTTGTGGGAAAGGTATTGGGGGTTGGTAAGGTGGTGGAGGGACATACTTTGGCTCTATCTCTTTATGTTCGCTCATGTCCTCCTCACATTCCACATCCTTTCCAACCACCCCAAGCTTATCATCCCTTAAGTATATAGCATTACAGTGCTCATTGGGATTAACTTCGGGTTGTCCTGGAAATGTACCCTTAGTTCTAGTATATGTACTAGCTTGTTGGGCAATCGGTTGTTGTAGTTCCCGTAGGAGAGGTAAGGGCTATTCTTCCTTCCTTGGTTGTAAGAATTTGGGGGAGCGTAGTTTGGTAACTTCAGGTTCGTGTCATAGAAATTGTGACAAGAATTCACTTGTTCCCCCCAAGCATCGGATTCAGGAGCCATACCATGTGGGCACTCCATTATGTCATGTCCCTGCATTCCACAAATCTCACAAACAATGTTAGTAGCACCTATTGAACTCACATTAGCCTTTTCAAGCTGATCAAAACGTTTATTCAATGAGCCAATTTTAGACATAATTAGATCAGTGCTATTCATTTCAAACTTACCCCCCAAAATTTTTTTTAGGGTTATTACCTCTTTCTGAACCCCATTGGTGGTAGTTGGTGGCTACGTTTTCAATGATATTGAATGCTTCGGTCAGAGGTCTATTCATAAAGGCTCCACCAGCTGCGGAGTCAAGTGACACCTTCGAAGAGTAATCCAATCCGTTGTAGAAGGTATGCACTAATAACCACCTCTCGAGCCCATGATGTTGGCAAGACTCCAACAATCCCTTGTAGCGATCCCAAGCTTCGGATAAGCATTCTCCTTCCTTTTGGAAGAAGCCGGTGATCTGAGTTTGTAGGTAAGCCGTCTTGGATGGAGGGAAAAATTTCTCCAAGAATGCCTGCTCCAGTTGGTCCCAAGTCGACAAGGTATTAGCGGGCACTTGCTTCAGCCAAGCCTTTGCCTTTCCAGTAAGAGAGGAGGGGAACAACCTCAAGCGAATAGCATCAATCGGGGAGCCATGAATTCTAATTGCATCGGTGAACTCCAAGAATGTCTCCACATGATCGGTCGGGTCTACCGAGGGCAATCCTCCGAATTGATGTTGCCTAATCATGCTAATTAGCATAGGCGGCATAGTGTAGTTCTCCGCCTCGATTTCTGGCCTAGCAATCCCAGTTCGCAAACCCCTAGCATTTGGGGCCGCGTAGTCCTTCAGTGGTTTGGTATCCGGTAGATTCGCCATGAGTAGAATGGGAATCAAACTCTCCCTCTCTTTTTGTAGTCTCCTACATCTATGAAAGGTTCTTTCGATTTCGGGGTCAACCTCAATAAGGTTTCCAAGACTTAGGGATCTTTGCATAAAAGAGAAAAACACCTATAAGAGAGAGATAGATACTCTAGAAAGAAAAAGAGATAAAAGAAAAAAAATAAATTTTTTTTAAAAGGAAATAATTAAAAAGAAAAAGTCCAGAAAAATCAATTTAAAAATTAAATCGAGATTCAAGATAGCACAGTCCCCGGAAACAGCGCCAAAAACTTGGTGGGGTGGATTCCGGTAAGTATACCGGATTCGTCGTCAAGTAATAAAAAGATCGATCCCTCAGAGACCTGAAATAGACAGCTATAAACACGAGAAGGGGGGTTGAATTGTGTTTATCAGAATTTAATCAGAGTTGAAATCTTTTCGCAAGCAAAAAGGCTAGATTTGGACGAGTGGAAGAATACAGGATGGACGGGTGACTTTTGCAAGCACACCACTTGATAGACGTAAGAAAACTAAGGCAATTAAAGAGTTTAAAGGAAGAGAGATTGACATGGTGATTTATCCTGGTCCACTCTTCAAATCAAAGAGCTACGACCAGTCCTTGGCAGCACCAAGATTTATCCACTATAACTGATAAGGTTACAGACTCAAGTATTATTTGCACACCTAGCCTCTTCAGGCTCAAGACAAGTATTATTTTCACACCTAGCCTCTTCAGGCTTACTCTGGTTTGTTTGAGAGATAGGGTTTGTAATAAATACAATTTCTCACAGGCATATCTTTCACTAACACTCAGAGAGTGGTTTAAATGTAAGGCTCGGGAAAGTCTGCGTAATAACTTCAAAATGATTGAAGAATACAGAATAAAAGAATGAAGAAATAAATACATAGAGTAATGGCGTTTTAATGCAATGTGTATTCTCTTCTTCTTCATCTTCAATGGCTTCTGTATTTATGGTCTTCAAGCATTTAGGATCCGTTAGAGACATCCCCTCAGATGTTGGCTTCAAGCAAAACTTCATTAATTGCAATAGAGTCGTTCTGAGTAGTCATTAATGCAATAGAGTCGTTCTGGGCAACCATTAATACAATAGAGTCGTTGGTTGTACTCTAACATGAAGGATCATGGCTTTATTCATCGTGATACAGCCATATCAAAGTTGTGCAGAGAGCTTTTTGTACTTCACTGAGTACACTTCCCTTTTATGTAAGGACCAGAGGTACTAGGGAATAAAGCACGTTGTAAGCATTCTTTAACCGGTCTTTGGTTCTGATTATCCAAGGTTGCTTGAGAGAGTAACTTCTGACCTTTCTTGATAGTTGTGAAACTGAGTAGGAGAGAAGGCTTCAAGTCTCTTTCTGGTTCTTGAACTAAGATTTTGACAATCCTAATAGAATTCGCGTTCATAAGATAAGTGCTTCCATCTTGAAAAAAAATCACGTCTATCTAGTCATTTGAGTTTTCATTCGGGCTAGTAGACGAGCTCCATATTAAGGACTTAGCAAGTCCAAAGACTAGTGGACGAGCGCTTCTGTCGCCTTTAGTGGACAAGCACTTCTGTTACTCCAGTGGACGAGAGCTTCTGTCACCTTTAGTGGACGAGCACTTCTGTTACTCTAGTGGACGAGAGCCTCTGTTACTTTAGTGGATGAGAGCCTCGGTTACTTTAGTGGACGAAGGCCTCTGTTACTCTGGTGGACGAGAGTCTCAGTTACTCTGGTGGACGAGAGTCTCAGTTACTCTGGTGGACGAGAGCTCCATTTGCCACGTCATTGGACGGATACATTCTGACCTTAATGGACGAGCTCCATATGCCATGTCATTGGACGAGCCATTCTGACCTTAATGGACGAGCTCCGATTGCCAGGTCATTGGACGAGCCATTCTGATACCTTAGTGGACGGGCTATTCTGATACTTTATTGGACGCGCGGTTCTGATACTTTATTGGACGTGCGGTTTTGATACTTTAATGGATGTGCGGTTCTGATACTTTAATGGACTCGCGGTTCTGATACTTTAATGGACGTGCTATTCTGATACTTTGATGGACGCGCTCCAAATGCCACGTTAGTAGATGCTGCTGGCTTTCAACACTTTGGTGGACGCAAGTTTCTATCTCTTGCATTCTGGACGAGCGCTGGAATCACTACAGTGTTGGACGTCTGCTTATTTCCATTTTGTTGGACGTCTCCCTTTTTTACTTTGTTGGATGTCTGCTTGTTTCACTTTGTTGGACGTCTGTTTGTTTACACTCGATAGATAGGTTAGCAACCAATATGAAGGTTAATTAAATCATTAACCAATGTTTAGTTTTCATCAAAACTTAGGGAAATGCATATCAGACATTTTAGAGACTTAACAATCTCCCCCTTTTTGATGATGACAAACATTGAGATGATTTAATTAACCTCAGAAAATATCAACAAAGAAAATAGCATATATCAGACAGGTTGAAATTTTCTTTAAGCGAACAGGTTATATTATATTTATTCTCCCATTTCATATTCATTCTCCTTTTCTATCACAAATCTCAATTTCGCCTATTCTCCCCCTTTTGTCAACATCAAAAAGGCAAGATAACATGTTAAGAAAATCATAGTAATGCAGCAAGCATATTAGACATACTCCACTTAAACTATTGTATCATTACTCCCCCTGAACTAATGCTTAGTTGAAAGAACATGTATGTAGGAGTAATGACAGATTTAGCACAGACATCTTAACATTCAGACATGTCATTCAACAATGCAATGCATGTTTAGATTATCTCTAATAAATAAAAACCTTTCTTCTACGAGGGGTTTAGTGAAAATATCAGTCCATTGATTTTCAGTTTTAACAAACTTAATATCAAAAATGCCTTTCTGAACATAATCCCTAATGAAATGATGTTTGATTTCAATATGTTTAGCCTTAGAATGCTGAATTGGATTTTTAGTAAGGCATCTAGCACTCGAATTATCACACCATACAGATATGTTATGTTCATAAATAGAGTAATCCTCAAGTTGATGTTTTACCCATAAGAGTTGAGAGCAGCAACTAGCAGCAGAGATGTATTCTGCTTCAGCTGTAGACAAGGCAATGGTTGTCTGCCTCTTGCTTGACCATGAGACTAAACTTGCTCCAATGAAGTGACATCCTCCACTGGTGCTTTTTCCTTCTATTCTGTCTCCAGCAAAATCAGCATCACAATATCCCACTAATCTATATTCTTTTGATCTTAAATACAGCAAACCAAGATTAGTAGTTCCAAGCAAATATCTAAATATTCTTTTAACAGCCTTAAGATGAGGTTCTCTAGGATCAGATTGGAATCTAGCACACATACAGACACTAAATTGAATGTCAGGTCTGCTTGAAGTTAAGTACAATAGAGAGTCAATCATACCTCTGTAGACAGTTTGATCTACCTTTTTACCTTCATCATCTTTGTTTAGTTTTGCATTGGGTTGCATAGGGGTTTTCCTGAGCTTTGCATTTTCCATTTTGTATTTCTTGAGTATCTCCTTGGTATATTTTTGTTGATGAATGTAAATTCCATCACTTGTCTGCTTGATTTGTAATCCAAGGAAGAACTTCAATTCTCCCATCATGCTCATCTCAAATTCAACTTGCATTAGATTTGAAAATTCCTTGCACATCTTTTCATTAGTTGCTCCAAAAATAATATCATCAACATATATTTGAACTATAATAAAGTTCTCTTTAGAGCATTTTTTGAACAGAGTAGTGTCTACTTGCCCTCTAGTAAAACCATTATGCATGAGAAAAGAACTGAGTCTATCATACCATGCTCTAGGTGCTTGTTTCAAACCATATAATGCCTTTTTAAGTTTGAAAACGTGATCTGGTTTATCAGTATCCTCAAAACCAGGGGGTTGTTTAACATACACTTCTTCTTCAATTATACCACTTAGAAAAGCACTTTTTACATCCATTTGAAATAGGGCAATTTGGTGTTGTGCAGCATATGACATTAAAATGCGTATGGCTTCTATTCTAGCTACAGGTGCAAAGGTTTCAGTATAATCAATACCTTGTTCGTTATAGCCTTGAGCTACTAACCTTGCTTTATTTCTGACAACTTTACCATCTTCATCTAATTTGTTTCTGAAGACCCATCTTGTTCCAATAACTAACTTGTTTTTAGGCTTAGAGACAAGAGTCCAGACATCATTTCTTGTGAACTGGTTAAGTTCTTCTTGCATAGAAAGAATCCAGCTTTCATCCTCAAGAGCTTCTTCAATGCGTTTAGGCTCCAAATCTGAAATAAAGGCCACATTGCTTGATTATCTTAATGTGGATCTGGTTCTTACTCCTTCAGAAGGATTTCCAATAATAAGATCCTTAGGATGATGAGTGTTGAACTTCTAATCCATTTTGAGATCATCATGAAGATCTTGACTTGTCTGCCGACTCGTTTGTTCCACTTGTCTTTCAGCCTCAGGCACAGGTTCTGTTTTGGTTAGATCGGGTTGTTGACTTTCTGGTTTGTTTATATCAAGATCTGCAAGATCATCTTCTAGATCTGATAGTTCTTTATCTATCTTTAATCCATCATTGAATTTAACATGAACAGATTCTTCAATAATACAAGTTCTTGAATTGTAAACTCTAAAAGCCTTAGACTTTTCAGAATAACCTACGAAAATACCTTTATCTACCTTAGAATCAAACTTTCTAAGATTATCTTTGGTATTCAGAATAAAACATTCACATCCAAAAGCATGAAAAGAAGATATGTTGGGGCTTTTTCCTTTCCACAATTCATAAGGAGTCCTTTTTAGGAAAGGCCTAATAAGTATTCTGTTTTGTACATAACAAGCAGTGTTTACAGCTTCTGCCCAGAAGTACTTAGGGATATTATTTTCATTGAGCATAGATCTAGCCATCTCTTGCAGAGATCTGTTCTTTCTCTCAACCACTCCATTTTGCTGTGGAGTTCTAGGTGCAGAGAAATTGTGAGAGATTCCATTCTCCTCACAGAACTGTCTAAGCTGCTCATTTTCAAATTCTCCCCCATGATCACTCTAAGGGTAGAAATACAGAAACCTTGCTCATTTTGTACTCTTTTGCAGAATACTGAGAAAGCCTTAAAAAACTCATCCTTGTGTGTTAGGAAGAGTACCCATGTGTATCTAGAATAGTCATCAACTATGACAAATCCATATTTTCTTCCAGCCAGGCTAGCAACACTAACTGGTCCAAAAAGATCCATGTGTAACAATTGAAGAGGTCTAGAGGTTGATACTTGGTTTTTAGATTTGAAACTTGATTTTATCTGTTTACCTCTCTGACATGCATCACACAAGACATCTTTCTTAAAGCTAATATCAGGCAATCCTCTCACGAGATTATTCCTTTTTTAATTCAGAAATTAATTTCATACTAGCGTGTCCTAGTTTCTTATGCCATGACCATCTCTCATCCTCTTTAGACATCAGACAGGTTACACTTTGATCTGAGAGATCGGACGATTCAATCTTATAAGGATTTTGTTGCCTTTTAGCCGAAAAGAAGGTTTTGCCACTACAGTCTTTAACTATGCATACATCCTTGGTAAAGGAAACATCAAAACCACTATCACATAATTGACTTATGCTAAGCAAATTGTGTCTTAATCCTTTAACCATAAGAACATTAGATATAGAGGGAAGAGGGGGTTTACCACCAATAGTACCAATTCCTATAACTTTCCCTTTCTGATTTCCTCCGAAGGCAACGTGTCCTCCTTTCTTAAGTTGGAGGTCTAGGAACATAGACCTTTCTCCTGTCATATGACGCGAGCAGTCACTGTCCAGGTACCAGCAGTGGTGTTTTCTTTGTCCTGTTGAGGACATCTGCAACAAAAATTATTTGATCTTTAGGTACCCATATTTTTCTGGGTCCTTTCTTGTTAGTTCTAGGAGTCTGTAAAGACTTCCTTCTCTTCTTATGGATACACTTAGACATAACATGCCCAGTTTTTCCACAGAAGTTAAAAATAGGTGTAGATTTGGTTACAGTTGACTTAACAGATACTGTAGGAACTTTAGTTGATACTTTATGATGTGTCTGATGGACATATCCAATACCTTCTTTGTTAAGAGAGTGCTTCTGAATGCCAAGTAGATTAGTCAGATTGTCTCTACCATTAACACATTTGAAAAGATCAGAAGTGAGCTCTTCCACTTTCTGTTGAAGTTTTTCAACTTCTTCAGATGGTGATGTTTCACTTGAGATCTTAGCTTCATTAGACTTTTCAGTCTTCAGCTCACTGTTCTCTTTAGCCAGCTTCTCGCACTCTTGAGATTTCTGTTTATGCTCACTGGTGTGCTTTACATACTCTCTCTTGAGGGATTTGAAGGCTTTAGATAAGCAGTTGGATTCCTCCAACAACTCCTCATAGGCATCAAGTAATTCCTCATAGTCAGGATGTACCTCATCATGAGTCTGATTCAGTGCTGGCCATCAAACAGAGATTGGCTTCTTCCTCGATTTCTTCATCAGAAGATGTTGACTCCAGATCCTCCCAACTAGCCATCATTCCTTTCTTCTTCTTCTTGAAGAATTTCTTAAAAGGGGCCTTCTTGAGTTAAGGACATTCAGCCTTGAAGTGACCGGGCTTCTTGCACTCATAGCAAACAATTGGACTTTTGTCTGTTGAGGTGGATTCTTTGAAGTTCTTGTCCTTGTTGAACCTTCTGAATGACCTATCCCTCTTGAACTTCTTTTTCTGTAGCAGAAGCTTTATCTTCCTGGTCATGAGAGACAACTCTTCATCACTCTCAGAATCCTCGAGTTCTGATAGGTCAGCATCACTGGGTGACTCATCTGCCTTCAGAGCCTTGGAAACTTTTGCTTACTTTTGATCAGCTTTCAGAGCAATTGACTTGCCCTTCTTCGGTGCAACTTCATCTCCAAGTTCTTGCTCATGAACAGTGAGTGTTCCAAGAAGTTCATCCATAGTTAAGGTAGTGAGATCCTTGGCTTGGGAGATAGCAGTGACCAAAGGTCTCCACTGTTTAGGTAGACTTCTCAGAATCTTTCCAACCTTCTCAGCATTGGTATAGATTTTTCCAAGAGAGTTCAAACTGTTGATTATAGTTTGGAATCTTCCTATCATCTGAGCAACAGACTCACCTTCCTCCATAACGAATAGTTCATACTTTCTGACAAGTATGGCAATTTTTGACTCTTTGACTTTAGTTGTTCCTTCATGAGTGACAGCTAAAGTGTCCCATATTTCCTTCACAGAGTCACAAGCACAAACCTTCTCAAACTCCTCCGGACTGAGAGCACAAATAATATTATATCTGGCTTTGTGGTTCAGCTCCCATTTTGTCTTTTTCGCACTGACCCACTGAGCTTTTGGTTTGTCAGTGTTATCATCATTCTTGGGAATGAATGGACCATCTGTGATGACATCCCAAAGATCAGAATTTGTGGATAGAATAAACCACTGAAATCTATCTTTCCAGTAGTTGTAATTTTCTCCATTGAAGTAAGGAGGTCTAGTTGGGGAGGCTTCTTCAGTCTGATGACTTCCACTTGTACTAGCTCCAGCCGTCATGTCTATTCTTCAGGACCTTTTACCTCTACACTGTTAGATACTCAACCCAGAGGCTGAGCTCTGATACCAACTGAAATAGACAGCTATAAACACGAGAAGGGGGGGTTGAATTGTGTTTATCGGAATTTAAGCAGAGTTGAAATCTTTTCTCAAGCAAAAAGGCTAGATTTGGACGAGTGGAAGAATACAGGATGGACGGGTGACTTTTGCAAGCACACCACTTGATAGACGTAAGAAAACTAAGGCAATTAAAGAGTTTAAGGGAAGAGAGATTGACACGGTGATTTATCCTGGTTCACTCTTCAAATCAAAGAGCTATGTCCAGTCCTTGGCAGCACCAAGATTTATCCACTATAACTGATAAGGTTACAGACTCAAGAATTATTTGCACACCTAGCCTCTTCAGGCTCAAGACACGTATTATTTGCACACCTAGCCTCTTCAGGCTCAAGACAAGTATTATTTTCACACCTAGCCTCTTCAGGCTCACTCTGGTTTGTTTGAGAGATAGGGTTTGTAATAAATACAATTTCTCCCAGGCAAAACTTTCACTAACACTCAGAGAGTGGTTTAAATGTAAGGCTCAGGAAAGTCTGCGTAATAACTTCAAAATTATTGAAGAATACAGAATAAAAGAATGAAGAAATAAATGCGTAGAGTAATGGCATTTTAATGCAATGTGTATTCTCTTCTTCTTCATCTTTAATGGCTTCTGTATTTATGGTCCTCAAGCATTTAGGATCTGTTAGAGACATCCCCTCAGATGTTGGCTTCAAGCAGAACTTCATTAATTGCAATAGAGTCGTTCTGAGTAGTCATTAATGCAATAGAGTCATTCTGGGCAGCCATTAATGCAATAGAGTCGTTGGTTGTACTCTAACATGAAGGTTCGTGGCTTTATTCATCGTGATACAGCCATATCAAAGTTGTGCAGAGAGCTTTTTGTACTTCACTGAGTACACTTCCCTTTTTTTTGTAAGGACCAGAGGTACTAGGGAATAAAGCACGTTGGAAGCATTCTTTAACTGGTCTTTTGTTCTGATTATCCAAGGTTGCTTGAGAGAGTACTTCTGACATTTCTTGATAGTCGTGAAACTGAGTAGGAGAGAAGGCTTCAAGTCTCTTTCTGGTTCTTGAACTAAGATTTTGACAATCCTAATAGAATTCGCGTTCATAAGATAAGTGCTTCCATCTTGAAAAAAAATCACGTCTATCTAGTCATTTGAGTTTTCATTCGGGCTAGTAGACGAGCTCCATATTAAGGACTTAGCAAGTCCAAAGACTAGTGGACGAGCGCTTCTGTCACCTTTAGTGGACGAGCACTTCTGCTACTCTAGTGGATGAGAGCTTCTGTCACCTTTAGTGGACGAGCACTTCTGTTACTCTAGTGGACGAGAGCCTCTGCTACTTTAGTGGACGAGAGCCTCAGTTACTTTAGTAGACGAAGGCCTCTGTTACTTTAGTGGACGAGAGTCTCAGTCACTCTAGTAGACGAGAGTCTCAGTTACTCTGGTGGATGAGAGCTCCATTGGCCACGTCATTGGACGGATACATTCTAACCTTAATGGACGAGCTCCATATGCCACGTCATTGGACGAGCCATTCTGACCTTAATGGACGAGCTCCAATTGCCAGGTCATTAGACGAGACATTCTGATACCTTAGTGGACGGGCTATTCGGAAACCTTAGTGGACGGGCTATTCTGATACTTTATTGGACGCGCGGTTCTGATACTTTATTGGACGCGCGGTTCTGATACTTTAATCGACGCGCGGTTCTGATACTTTAATGGACGCGCGGTTCTGATACTTTAATGGACGTACTATTCTGATACTTTGATGGACGCACTCCAAATGCCACGTTAGTAGACGCAGGCTTTCAACACTTTGGTGGACGCAAGTTTCTATATCTTGCATTCTGGACGACCGCTGCAATCACTACAGTGTTGGACGTCTGCTTGTTTACACTTTGTTGGACATCTCCCTTTTTTACTTTGTTGGATGTCTACTTGTTTCACTTTGTTGGACGTCTATTTGTTTACACTCGATATACAGGTTAGCAACCAATATGAAGGTTAATTAAATCATTAACCAATGTTTAGTTTTCATCAAAACTTAGGGAAATGCATATAAGACATTTTAGAGACTTAACAAGACCGTGATCTCAAATCACAACTAATTATTAAATCAATTAAACTGGACTATATAAAAAAGGATTTGGAAAAGATTTGATTTTTGTAATAAGAATTAAATGCAAAATCAGATGTTTAAGAATGCAATCAATTAAAACAGGAAAGCAAATCAATTAGGGGTTTTTTAGATCAAAAGGGATTCCTAGGGATTGGTGTTGAGTCACCGGCAAGTGTACCGGGTCGTCGCAAGTAATAAAATAACACGGTAAGTAATTACCGAGGTCGAACACAGGGATTGGGCTACCAATTCTACCAATTCGCAAGAAATTCGTTACGTTTGGCCAAGTAACAGAAAGTGGTTGAAGAGAGAGAGAAAATAGGATCGCAATTCAAATTAACAAATCAATTAGAGCTAAGGGATTAAAATCTGGAATTTAAAACATCTAAGGTCACAAATCCACCTACCTAATCATGCATAGTACCCAAGTGATGATGATTCCTTCCCTAAGTTCAATTACAATGTCAACCAGGACCCCCAAATTCTCCTAATGACACTGTCGTGCTCAATAGGACGTATTCGACGATTGAATTAATTACTTACTAGGTCTCATAACCCAATCATCAAACTCTATTAAATCTGGTTCCTATAAGGTTGCACCGATATCCTATTCACTCTCGTGCAATAGTCGATCGATGATCCCAATTCAAGTTCTAAAACACGAATTGCCTCCTAAGCCTCAACACGTTTAACTAGTCAATCACGCATGCATATGATCAACACAACAAATTCAGAATTGGAAAACACTAATTGAGAAAAGGGAGAGAAACATACATCACATCGAACGCTACACCGCCATGGGTGGTTTCATTGATCCCTTAGACGAGGGGATTAGTTCCTCATGCTTGTAACAACGCACAAACAATCGGCAATAATCACCATTGTAAAATAAGAAAATAAAAGAGGGAGACGCATCTCCAGAGAACAAGAATTCGTCCAGAAAATGCTACAAAACCCGTGGGTACCAAAAGCTCCCGTTTCTGCCCTAAAACAGCAATATATAGATTGCAGATTCTGCACGCGCTCGCGAGGCGAGTAGCCTCTCGCGACGCGAATATTAAAAGTGGCGCGCTTTCAAAATTGGACTCTCGCGAGGCGAGAGTATGTTTCGTGAGGCGATACTTCAAATTCTAGCCTGTCATGGCCGTGACCTTCAACACGGCTAGGCCGTGATGGTCTCTATCCTCCAGGGTCTTGTCACCACATGCTGGTCTCCAGGTTTCGCGAGGCGAGCAGCCTCTCGCGGGGCGAGTATCTCCAGAATGGCAATTTCCACTGTTTTCTTGACTCGAAGCGCTTCCCCTTTAACCTGAAACTATGCAATAGCAGTAAATGCTTTATTGGACTCAAAATTAACTAAAATATCCTAAAACTACTCAAAAGACTCAAAATGTTACTTGAGGACAATTAAATCCAAATTTGGGCGAAAACGAGATTGAACTCGAATAATTAGCACATAAACCACAGTCTTACTAGTTATAAAACTTGATAAGCCAGAGGCTTATCAAAACAACCCAAACTTAAACCTTGCTTGTCCCCAAGCAAGCTAAAACTCAAAAAGACTCAAGACTTGGCAAGCTTAAAGGATTCAATCAATTTCGCACAAATTTCAGGCAATCTTAACAAAACAGTTTTTCTTCAATGATTTCCCCCCTTACATCAATGTAATCCCCACATTCATTTACTTTAAACAATTGAGAACTTCATCATTCATGCAACCATTAATCTAAGTTGAGGATCCAAGTTACACACAAAAGGGAGATCACCAATCTCAAACAATTGCCTTCCTCACAAGGGCATGTAATATTTCACTCGTTCGCTCAATTTGTCTAGGCTATCAACTTTTCACTCAATTTCACATTCCAAGAGCACTTCCCATGAACTTGATTTTCATCTCAAAAATAGTTCCCACAAAAACATGCATGCAACATCAAAAGGTCTTTTAAAGGTTGTAGTGGGGCCTGGCTAAGGGTAGGATATTCAAGGATACTAGGCTTAAGTCCCTAGGAACTAAGAGAGCATGAGCATTTGACACATTGAACTTCCACTCAAATTCCTTTTTCCATTTTTCTTTTTGCCTGGGGTGACTACAGCCTTTTCCTTGCTAAGCTTTTTGTTTTGCCCTTTTTCTTTTGGCAATTTTTTTCTTTTTTTTTCTTTTTTTATTTTTGCCTTGGGATCAACCTTTTTTTTTTTTCTTCTTTTTCTCAACCCATAAAGACATATCAACCTTGTAGCCACCCCAAACTTAGTTTCTTACAACCCTTCTCTTGCTAAGCTTCCATGCTCTCCTAATCCTAAGATTGGGTTGACATGGTTTTTTCAGATTTTTGGCTTATAACATAAGGTCATCAAGAAACAATAGGCCAATTAGGATCAACGTGGCTAACTAGGGAACATGCATTAGGGATGGTTCTTTTTAGGCCAAGTAGTTATTCAAAGAAAATTTCCTAAATCATTTGATGCAACACATAAACATGCAAACCATGAAGAGATTCAAGCAAATTCGGGAAAGTGCAACTTGAAAGTGATCCACACAATCAAAAACAAAGTTGGAGGCTCAAATCCTCACCTGGACATTTTTGCAAATTGTTTGACCGAGATACAATTCCTAGTGTGTGCACCCCTTCACCCCAAACTTGTCATAAATCAAGCAATCACAATAAAGTTTCTCAAAGTTCAATTTTGAATTTTTTCACATGGGGATCAAATTTTCGATTTTCAGAACCTAGGGGGAAATCATCGATGGTCAAAATAATTCATGCAATCAATCTATGCTAAATTTAATTAAAATCCAACAAGCTTGCCGACACAACATTCATACACATACTCTTGATCTTCTCAAATTATTCAAGAGCGAAATTCAAAAACAAAAACAAAAACAAAAACAAAAACAAGGCAATTGGTTCCCTCCCCCTCACTTAAAGCATACATTGTCCTCAATGAAAGAACACAGATATAAAATAAGAGTGAGGAAAGGAGTGGGTGCTCCCTGATCAAGTTGTAGTGTAGGTGGGCGCTTCCACGGAAAGCTCTTCTACGGTTGCATCCTCATCCAATTGGTCCCTCGGGCACCCCCCTGTTGGGCCAAAGGCCTCTCCCTGAAGAACTCCTGCAAATTAAAACCTTAATTGCAGATTCGCGAGGCGAGAGATCACTCGCGAGGCGAATCTGGAAAAATTGTTCTTCACACTTTCCAGAATCGCGAGGCGAGTAGTATCTCGCGAGGCGAATCTGGAATTCCAACAGCTGATGGTGCCCATAATCACGAGGCCAAAGTAACTCTCGCGACGCGAGACAGAAGCATGAGCAAGCCTCTGAGATTCAGGGCTTCTGTCTCGCGAGGCCACTGTGTATTCGCGTGGCGAATCTCTTTTTTTTTATATAAGGGAAAATGACAGAAAAATAAAGGATACCTAACTTGGGTTGCCTCCCAAGTAGCGCTTGTTTAACGTCCCGAGCCTGACTCAAGTCACCCCTAAGGGTTAATCCGGAAGAAGATCTTGCTTGCCATGCCATGCCTTAGTCCGCTCTTTGTAGGTTATTGCCCTTTCATATGCTCGCATGCGGTTCCCGGACAACTCATTTAAGTCCAACAACCTTCTATAATCGGCACGTACTCTCCACCCCGTGATGGTCCTTGTTGGGATCGATTTATTGCTTTTATTGACCACCACGGTCGTACCACCTTTCTTTGGGACCACATTAATTGGACTAACCCAACTACCATCCGAGATTGGGTAGATGATTCCGGCCTCTAACGGTTTAGTCACTCCCTCATGCACAACTTTTTTCATTCCTTCTTTGTTGAGCTTTTCCCTTGCACCTTCATCCTCTGGGAGACTCGGTAAGGCTTCCCTGTCTTTTAACCACTCAAGATAGACCTCATCCCCCAAAGGGTCTTTTTCCTCAGTATCATCATCACGGGATTTTACCAACACTTGTGCAAGTGAAGAACCATGGGCTTCTCTAGTTGCCTTTGCCTTGACAGTCGAGTCCACCATATCCACTCGATACACATCCGACCTCTCAGCAGGGTGCTTCATTGCTTCAAAGACATTGAAGACTACCTCATCATCTTGCACCCTTAGAGTAAGTTTCCCTTGTTTCACATCTATCAAGGCACGCCCAGTGGCCAAGAAGGGCCTACCCAATATGAGAGGGATCTCGGTGTCTTCATCCATATCAAGCACCACAAAATCCGCCGGAAATATGAACTTGTCCACCTTCACTAACAAATCTTCGACCACCCCATAAGGATATTTTATAGAACGATTGGCGAGTTGGAGTGACATCCGTGTATCCTTGACTTCTTTGATCCCCAACCTTTTCATCATAGAGAGGGGCATTAAGTTTATGCTTGCCCCTAGATCACACAATGCCTTCCCTAGAGTCATCCCCCCAATGGTGCATGGTATAGAAAAAGAACCGGGGTCCTTCAACTTTGGAGGTAATTTTCTTTGAAGAATGGCACTACACTCCTCGGTCAAAGCAATCGTTTCCTCATCCACTATTCTCCGCTTCTTGGAGAGAAGCTCCTTCATAAACTGGGCATAAGATGGCATTTGTTCCAAGGCTTCCGCAAATGGAATGTTAATTTTAAGTTTGCGAAAGACATCAAGGAATTTATTGAATTGCTTATCTTGTTGAGGCTTCTTCAATCTTTCAGGATATGGTACCTTCATGTAGGGCGGGAGGTCTTGGGGTTCAACCCACTTCTTTTTTCGGAACTCTTCATCTACAAGTTTTAACCTCCCCCTTGCTCCGGTGCCTTGTCACTTGTCAACTCCTCTTTCTCAGGTTGCTCTTCCTCAACATGTGGTTGTTCCGGGGCCTTGTCTTCCTGAGAACTAGTTGCACCCCTGTTAGATCCCAACACCTTACCGCTTCTAGTTGTTATGGCATTGCATTGGTTCTTCGGGTTGTTCTCGGTATCACCTGGGAAAGTGCCTGGGGGACGCTCATTTGGTTGCTTTGCGAGCTGGGCAATCTGCGTCTCTAGATTCTGAATTGCTGACCCTGTATAAGTTGCCAACTTGTCAATGGTTGTGCTTGTATTGATTGCCAACTTCTCAATTGCCGCATTCATCTTCTAAAGAGCCAGCTCCCAAGGTTGCCTTCCACCATCAGTTATTTGCAATTGATTAGGCCCCGGAAGAGCATGCTGAGTATTGTGCTGATGGATTCCATAGTTTGGCCTCTGACCCTGTTGAGGTTGTTGTTGCCCGGCTAGACCACCACTAGCATTACTCCAAGCGAAACCCGGATGGTCTCTCCTCATATAACCCCAATTCTGATTCTGACTGTAATCATTATGTCTGTTCCTCTGATAGTTGTTCTGGGGCACGCTGTCATAGAAATTATGGCATGAGTCCACATGTTCTTGAGAGAAGTTGAACGTATAGTTCTGAATGTCATGATCTCCATTACAATTATCACAACCCGGAGGAATTCCCTCGTGTATCACATTAACCTTCTTATTCCCAGACAAAGCCGCCATTTGCATCTTCAACAGTTTATTTTGCTCTAGAATAGCTTCCATTGTTGCAGAACTGACTCCACTTGAGGTTTCCCTACCACGGTTGTAATCATTGTACGACATCTTATTTAATAATGCCCATCCATCCTCAGCTGATAAATAGGAAAAAGAGCCGCCAGTTGCGGCATCACAATTCATCTGATAGCGCCCCTTAACCCGTTAAAGAAATGTTGAACTTTGGAGACTGGGTCAAAGAACACCGAAGGACATCTTCTCAAGAGCACATTGTACCTCTCCCAAGCTTCATTATAAGTTTCATCCTCTGTCTGCCTGAAAGATGTAACAGCTACTCTTGCTTGTGCCGCTTTCTGAGGAGGAAAATATTTGGTTAGGAACTTTTGTGCCATTTACTCCCACGTTCTGATACTGTTCTGATCCAAGCTGTCAAACCAATCGCGAGCGACATCCCTAAGAGAGAGGGGGAATAGCCGCAAGCGAAACTCATCTTGAGAAACACCTCTTGTCCTCTGCAAGTCACAAGCTTCAAGGAAGTGAGTGATGTGTCTATGAGGGTCTTGTTTGCCACTCCCATCGAATTGATTCTCACGGATATAGGCTGTGACACATCCTTCCACTCTGAAGGAATCTGTATTCAGGTTGCCCCTCACAATAGAAGAATCACAATCACCCAAGTTCGGTAGACTGTACTCGAAGAGAGGCTTGTAAGGAGGAGGAGGAGGATTTGCGGCCATCTCCTCAAGAACAATTGCTTCAAGCCTCTTTCGCTCTCTGGCTTCTTTCCTTAATCGCTTCTCGGTCTTGGTGATCTCCGAATCAAATAGCAAGCCCTCTTGTGAAAGGGTACCTCGCATACAAAAACTAGGCAAGACAAAGTGGAATCAAAGAAGTAGAGAGAAAATAACAGAAAACAAAATAAAAAATAAAATAACTTAACCAAATAATCAAACTTCCCAAAAATTAGGAAAATTGGTTGTGCCAATCCCCGGCAACGGCGCCCAAAACTTGTTGAGTCACCGGCAAGTGTACCGGGTCGTCGCAAGTAATAAAATAACACGGTAAGTAATTACCGAGGTCGAACACAGGGATTGGGCTACCAATTCGCATGAAATTCGATACGTTTGGCCAAGTAACAGAAAGTGGTTGAAGAGAGAGAAAAAATAGGATCGCAATTCAAATTTACAAATCAATTAGATCTAAGGTATTAAAATCTGGAATTTAAAACATCTAAGGTCACAAATCCACCTACGCAATCATGCATAGTACCCAAGTGATGATGATTCCTTCCCTAAGTTCAATTACAATGTCAACCAGGACCCCCAAATTCTCCTAATGACACTGTCGTGCTCAATAGGACGTATTCGACGATTGAATTAATTACTTACTAGGTCTCATAACCCAATCATCAAACTCTATTAAATCTGGTTCCTATAAGGTTGCACCGATCTCCTATTCACTCTCGTGCAATAGTCGATCGATGATCCCAATTCAAGTTCTAAAACGTGAATTGCCTCCTAAGCCTCAACACGTTTAACTAGTCAATCACGCATGCATATGATCAACACAACAAATTCAGAATTGGAAAACACTAATTGAGAAAAGGGAGAGAAACATACATCACATCGAACGCTACACCGCCATGGGTGGTTTCATTGATCCCTTAGACGAGGGGATTAGTTCCTCATGCTTGTAACAACGCACAAACAATCGGCAATAATCACCATTGTAAAATAAGAAAATAAAAGAGGGAGACGCAGCTCCAGAGAACAAGAATTCATCCAGAAAACGCTACAAAACCCGTGGGTACCAAAAGCTCCCATTTCTGCCCTAAAACAGCAATATATAGATTTCAGATTCTGCGCGTGCTCGCGAGGCGAGTAGTCTCTCGCGACGCGAATATTAAAAGTGGTGCGCTTTCAAAATTGGACTCTCGCGAGGCGAGAGTATGTTTCGCGAGGCGAGACTTCAAATTCTAGCCTGTCACGGTCGTGACCTTCAACACGGCTAGGCCGTGATGGTCTCTGTCCTCCAGGGTCTTCTCACTACATGCTGGTCTTCAGGTTTCGAGAGGCGAGCAGCCTCTCGTGGGGCGAGTATCTCCAGAATGGCAATTTCCACTATTTTTTTGACTCGAAGCGTTTCCCCTTTAACCTGAAACTATGCAATAGCATTAAATGCTTTATTTGACTCAAATTTAACTAAAATATCCTAAAACTACTCAAAAGACTCAAAATATTGCTTGAGGACAATTAAATCCAAATTTGGGCGAAAACGAGATTGAACTCGAATAATTAGCACATAAACCACAGTCTTACTAGTTATAAAACTAGATAAGCCAGAGGCTTATCAATTGGGTTACCAACAAGATTGTTCATGTTACCAAATTGACTACCCTTGTTAATTATCAAAATTGCTTTGAAGGTGAATTTATCCTAAATAAGTTAATGCTCCCTCTCGGGTTACAAAAACTGTGCCCAATTAAACCAACCCCTACTCTCGTGGTAGTTGAATTTAGATTGAACCCTTTAAGCTTTGTGACAATTCATTAACCCTCGAAGGACCGCTTCTAACTCTCGTGATTTAAGTCCTAAGTCTGATTCCTATAGATCCAATACCTAAGTTCACCGTTAGGTTCCTCCTTAGAGTATCTATGACATGCAAATAAGTGGCCACCGAATTTACAAGTCATTAAAGCAATAGAAATCAGATCTAAAGCAAAATCGAAACTAACAAAGGGAAAACATCAATTCATAACATAAAACAAATCTTGGGCATAGCCCCAATCCCTAGAAATAAAGCTACTACTCAAGCATTGCCATGGTGATGGCAAGCTTGATTAACATAAACATAAATGAAAACCTAAGAGAAGAGAAGAAGAAGAAGAAGAAGAGAAATCCAAATTTTTCCTAAGAGTAGCAGCCCAAAAGTCCCTAAGAGTCCCCCTATTTTCGAGCCTAAGTGCTCTATTTATAGATTAGGGTAACTTGAATCCCAAGCAATCACAAATTCAGATCAAATCAGTTTCTGAAGATCCATATATTACGCGTCACGGCCGTGATGGCCATCACGGCCAGGCCGTGACGGATTCTGCCTTGTAGGTTGCTCTGCTGGTTGGTCTGTCACGACCGTGACCACCATCACGGCTAGGCCGTGATCAGTTCTGCCTGTGAGGGCCTGGTTCAGCTGGCATGTCACGGTCGTGATGGAAATCACAGTCGTGATGGACATCATGGGCTGACCGTGACCAGTTCTGACTTTTCCATTCTTTCTTTTCAGCTCTACTCGATCATGGCCGTGATGGCTGTCACGGCTAGGCCGTGATGGGCTCTATTTGGCTCATTTTCTTCACTTTTCAAGCCCCATCTTCATGCAAGCTCCATCATGGTTAATCTTGAGCATTTTAATCCTTAATTCCTGCACAAGAACACCACAAAACCGCCTTACCCGTTCCAAGGTAAAAACTAACCAAAATCAAATTAAAAATGCCTAAACTATATGAAAATTCATGCAAAATGTCAATGAAATATAAGGTGTAATCACACTCATCATGTTCACACTTGCAGGAGGAGCGATAAGCTGGTTATCCAAATTACAGATTGTTGTAGCTGTGTCTACTACAGAAGCTGAGTACATGGCAGCTACGCAAGCTTGCAAGGAAGCTATATAGATTCAAAGGTTAATGGAAGAACTCGGGCACAAGCAGCAACAAATTACTGTTTATTGTGACAGTCAGAGTGCCTTGCTCATTGCAAGGAATCCAGCCTTTCATTCCAGGACAAAGCACATAGGTGTTCAGTATCACTTTGTTCGAGAAGTAGTGAACGAAGGGAGTGTGGATATGCAAAAGATTGACACCAAAGATAACCTAGCAGATGTTATGAAAAAGCCAATCAATGCTGACAAATTTACATGGTGCCGATCCTCCTACACTACAAGAAATTAACTGTTTAACGACCGACATATTCGGTAGCTAAACGATAGAATTCGGTCGCTAAAAAAGTTATTGACCGAATTAGCGACCGAGCATAACCAGTTACTAAAATCGTGGTAGCTAACTGTTTAGCAACCGAATTTTGTCCGTCGCTAAATTAAACGTATCGGTCGCTAATATTTGGTACCAAGAAATGTTTATTTGGTCCCTTTTTGCGACCGAGCCGTGACCGATATATTTCGGTCGGTAAATATATATATATATATATATATATATATATATATATATATAAATTTACTGATAAAAGTCAGTGCTACCACAATTTAGCGACCGATATATTTCGGTCGCTATATATATATATATATATTGTTAATTTGCTTTAATTAAAAAAAAACCTATAAATAAAAATACATAAAATGAATTAAATAAAAAAATAGTAATGTTATCAAAATTTAAATAATTAAAAACTGTGTCAATGTAAGTAAAGAGTATATGTCATCTGAGTGGGGATGACGGTGAATGGGGATGATACCAGTGGGGTGGGGTGGGGGGGGGGGGGCAATGATCATATGCATCACGCTGTTGGCCAGAGGTCGGGGGAATGGATGGGTCATCGGGAACAGTAGGTCCTTGAGCATGGGTACTCGATACCGACGCAGGCCGTCCAAGATCTCGGGAGTCAAGAAGTCCCCCGGAGATGAACCATAGGGGATCTTTCCCGTGAAATTCTTCACAACCAGGGATCCACGATGCTCAAAAGCGGCCCGAATGGCAGCCTCATCCTCTGGTACCCACCTGTAAGTGGACTGCATAACATACAAGACATCAGCGAACAATGTAATGGTAAAAACAATAAAAATTAAATCAAGAACCAAGTAATTAATGTACCATTTAAATAAGTAATACTTACACCAAAGAGGTGCTCGAACCAGTGATCCCGGACCGTCATGGGGATCTTAGTCCATGTGGGCCAAGATCCGGTGTAGTTCCCCTTAACAAGCTCGGCGATCCTCGTGTGGGCCCCATCTACTGGCCAGAAACTGTGGGCAAACAAGATGTATATATTAATCACAATATAAATATTCGAATAATAAAAAGCAACAAATAAAGGAAAATGTTTAACTCACTCCAGTTTTGTATATGGGCGAACCCATGTGCGCGTGTTTGTGGGTGTAGTCACCCCCGAACCCGATGCTTGCCCCCCACGCAGGCTGTTGTACTGAGGATGATGTAGGGAGAGGGGTCCGCACATCAGTGGCTGATGGAGTCATGGAGGGGTGAGCCGACACCATGTCTGGACGGTGTGGCTCCTGAACCGTCACCTGTGCCATCGACATGATGAGAAAGGGTGGTGGTGGCGGTAGGGGTGGGTGCTGCTCTCCCATGTCCACGACCACGGGACCCACCCCCATGGGAAAAACGTCCCCCAAGTCCAGCATCGTCCGCCATCTGTCTATAATTAAAACACAAGTTACTTATAACATAACAATATATCATAACCAAAATATACTAAGTATCATAACAATATAGCATAACAAACATGCATGATAACCAATTTACAGACTACCTAGATGGAATCTCTATCACTGAATTCACCCTCACTCTCGTCCTCATCGGTTGAGACATATGTTTCCTCGCTATCTGCGGCCAAGTCATACTAAGTCTCCAACCCCGTGTCAATTACCTCGTCGCCAGACCCGGGGATCAGCAAGAATGCCCTGGTACTCATCCGGGTCAATTTGAAACATTATTTGAATCCCATTAATCTGGTGAACATCTTGGTATGGAGCTTCTGTCTCAGGTTAACTTATCACATTATCGGTAATAGCACTGCGTGCCTTCACTCGAATAACACCCAACCAGTCTTGATGTCCCTCTGGAAACGGGGTAAAATATACCTGCTCTGCTTGTTGTGCAAATATAAACGGGTCCTACACCTGATATCTTCGCGACTTCCTAACTTCTACAGTCCCGTGTTTATTGTCAACTTTTGTGCCCCTATTGGGGGTATTATCCAACCATTCACAGTTGAATAAGACTAACTTTTTACTGGGATGACCTGAATACGTTAATTCATAAATACCAATTAAGATTCCAAAAAATCATCCTCTAATTGACCATTGGTCCCTCTAACACAAACACCGCAATTTGAAGTTTTCATGCCCTGACCCCATCGACCTGTGTGAAACTTATATCCATTTATAATGAAAGTCTCAAATGTTCGAATCCTCCTGTCTGGTCCCCATGCTAATGCGTACAATATTGAGTTTTGAATTTGGCTTTCCTTAACCTAGGGTTAATGATTCTCAATAGTATTAGTTGTGAAAACAATCGTAAGGTAGTGGTTAATAGCAATATAAGTTATATGGCTTACATAATTTTTGAACCACTTAGGAAAATGTTTGGCAACCTCTTGAGGAATTTGAGACTCTGGGATGTCGGGATCAAGCTCTTTCAACTCATTGGCATATATTCTATAATTAGACAATACAAAATCTATTAAATAAGAAATACTAACACAATTTAAGACGTTGCTAATGAATTAATAGCAACTTAATCTAGTAATGGCTCCACCTCATCGCAATTCTGAAGCACGTACAACTCAATAGCTATCATTTCACGGGCAGCCAACCAAGATTTATTTTCTGC
Source organism: Sophora flavescens (assembly GCA_030762895.1). Taxonomy (NCBI): domain Eukaryota; kingdom Viridiplantae; phylum Streptophyta; class Magnoliopsida; order Fabales; family Fabaceae; genus Sophora; species Sophora flavescens. The sequence continues at coordinate 127,623,483 of CM061065.1, forward strand.
ACCACATTCCCTGTCCGAATGATTAAAAATTGATATTTGAGGACTAGAAGAATATCCTTCACCAACATCAACATTACGCGGCAATCTTGTTCTCCTTGTCTCTATGTTGTCTGGATAGTAAAAAGAGGCAAAAGTAGAAGCCTCCTCCACTAGATATGCTTCACAAATAGAACCTTCAATCCTAGCCTTGTTCTTTACTTCTAATTTTAACGATCGCAAAAACCTACATATTACAACCCTAAGTTAATGATTATTAACATGTACACACCAAGTTTTATATCATAATTGATTGCATGTACAAAATAAGTTTAATACCTCTCAAATGGGTACATCCAACGATATTGAACCGGACCACCCACTCGTGCTTCGTACGGTTAGTGGATGGGAAGATGTTCCATCGAATCAAAGAAGCTCGAAGGGAATATTTGTTCCAGCTTACATAGCAAGACCGGAATGTCCCGCTCCATATCCTTCAGTTGGTCAACCTTCAATGTTGTGGAAGTTAATACTCTGAAGAACTGACTCAACTCAACAATCGGCTTCCAAATCTCCAAAGGTAAAGAGGCAAATGCAATGGGAAGCAACAGTTGCAGGAATACATGACAGTCATGACTTTTCATCCCATGCAGTTTTCCCTCCCTAGCATTAACACATTTAGACAAGTTAGACGCATAACCATATGGTAACTTAAGTTGTTTAACCCATTCACAGACAGCTACCCACTGGGGTTTGCTCAGTGCATACTTTGCCTTTGGTTTTCGTAACTTGCCACCCTCGATGTCCACCAATTCTAGATCCCGTCGTTTACAAATTTCTGCTATATCTAATCGTGCCTTATACGTATCCTTCGTCTTGCCGTTGACATCCATCACTGTGTCAAACACATTCATAAACACATTCCGCTCAGTGTGCATGACATCAATGTTATGGCGTATCAAATGCGTCTTCCAATACGGCAAGCTCCAAAATATACTTTTTTGGTCCAGTTATATTCAATACCATATCCAAGTATCTCACCACCTACAGACTCATGAATCAATGGGAGCATACTAACCATCTGCCAAACCTGTTCTCCTATAAACAGTTGGGGAGGTACGACTGTCTCAACACGACCCTTCTTGAATGCATTTATATTCCTCCTATGAGGATGATCTTGTGGAAGGAACTGGCGGTGACAATCAAAATAAGAAGTCTTCCGACTTTGGTTGAGCGTGAAACCCTTCGAGCTCCGCATGAAACAAGGGCAGCCAAGCCACCCAATAGTCATCCATCCCGACAATATCCCATACGGCAGAAAATCATTGATTATCCACATCAAAGCTGCCTTAAGCATGAAATTTTGCCTTAATGATACATCGTATGTCATTACACAGGAATTCCACAAACGGTTCAACTCTTCAATGAGAGGCTACAAGCACCCATCAATCTTGCTTTTCGGATTTGATGGTCCAGGAATTATGACCGTCAGAAACATAAACTCCCTCTTCATGCACATGTCTGGTGGGAGATTATATGGGGTCAGAATAACTGGCCAACAAGAGTAAGCTTTACCGTATTGACCAAAAGGATTAAATCCATCAGTACATAAGCCCAATCTTACATTCCGAGGCTCTTGAGAGAATCTCGGGTACATCCTGTCAAAATGCTTCCAAGCCTCTCCATCCAACGGATGGCACAAGACACATGGATCCCTCCGATTGCTGTCGTGCCATCGCATGTGAGGAGGGGTGGCCATTGAGGAGTATATCCTTTGGAGCCTAGGGATAATCCGGGAAATACCACATTCTCTTCAAAGGGGTTTTTATTTCAACGCCCTTTCTATCAATTCTGATCTTATACCGGTCATCATGACAAAATCTACAAGCCGTCAGGTCCACGTCTTCGTTACGATACAACATGCATCCATTCTGGCAACATTCATTCTCTCAACCCCCAAGCCCAAATCTGACACATATTTCTTCGCTTGATATAGATTCCTAGGCATACGGTTATCGATTGGCATTGCATCACCCATAAAGCCAACCCAGCAATCAAACTCACCCTCAGTCTCATTGTAGTCGGACTTGATGCTAAGAGCAACCAAGGAAGCTAACAATTCCGAATAGGTCTGACATCCATCCCACAACGGAGCTTGTGCAGCCGCCAACATGTCATAAAATCTCTGTGCATCCGGATTCGGATCCTCCTCTATGTAATGGTCCTCAACATGATCATCGTCTTATTGAATTCCTATAGCAACGGCGGGCCCAGCATGATCGAAAATCATCTGCTCAAAAGGGGCGAATTGTTCCCCCCCTGATAAGCCTCTGGCTTATCTAGTTTTATAACTAGTAAGACTGTGGTTTATGTGCTAATTATTCGAGTTCAATCTCGTTTTCACCCAAATTTGGCCTTGTTTTGTTCCTAAGTTAGACTTTGACTCGTTCTAGGCATTTTTAGTAGTTTTTAGTCTATTTTGAATAGAATTACGCTTTTTGTTTTCTTTTGTTGTTTCAGGTTAAAAGTGAAGCTCTTAGAGTCAAGGAAGACGAAGAAAACAGTGGAAAAGCAAACCTGGAAGTTTCGCCTCGCGAAACAGGAGCTCGCCTCGCGAGCCTGAAGACCAGCTGAGCAAGAGCGATCACCCTTTTCTGTCTCGCCTCGCGAGTCACAAGCTCGCCTCGCGAACCTGAAGGCCTGACTGTACCAGAGAAGTCATCCTTTCGGTCTCGCCTCGCCAATCACAATTCGCCTCGCGAGACCTTGCTCGCCCCGCGAGCGGGCGAGAACCAGAATCCCTATTTATAGGCTGTTTCAGATCAGAAAGGGGAGCTTTTTGAGCTTTTGGTTACCACTGTAGCGTTTAGGGACGAATCCTTGTGTTTCTGGAGCTGCGTCTCCTCTTTTATTTTTCTTATTTTACTATGGTCGTTAGGTCCGATTGCTTGTCTGTCTTTACGAGCATGAGGAACTAATCCCCTCGTCCGAGGGATCAATGAAACCACCCATGGCGGTGTAGAATTCGATGTGATGTATGTCTTTCTCCCTTCTTTCAATTAATGTTTTCCAATTCTGATTTGATTCTGTTGATCATATGCATGCATGATTGACTAGTTAAACGTGATGAGGCTTAGGAGGCAATTCGCGTTTTAGAACTTGAATTGGGATCATCGATCGAATATTGCACGAGAGTGAGTATGAGATCGGTGCAACCTTGTAGGGAACAAGAATTAATAGAGTTTGATGATTAGGATTATGAAACCTAGTAAGTAATTAATCCAATCATCGAATACGTCCTATTGAGCACGACAATGGATATAGGAGAATTTGGGGGTCCTGGTTGACATTGTAATTGAACTTAGGAAAGAATCATCATCACTTGGGTACTATGCATGATTGGGTAGGTGGATTTGAGACCTTAGATATTTAATTTCTGATTTTAATACCTTAGCTTAATTGATTTGTTAATTTGATTGCGATCCTATTCTCTCTCCAATCTCAACCACTTTCTGTTACTTGACCAACGTATCGAACTTCTCGCGAATTAGTTGAATTGGTAGCCCAATCCTTGTGTTCGACCTCGGTAAATTCTTACCGTGTTATTTTATTACTTGCGACGACCCGGTACACTTGCGGTGACTCAACACCCCCCTCACCCGGGACCATGATATGCATCTTCCATCACAACCGGGGGGACCAATGGCAGGTTTTCACCATGGTTTAGCCAATAATAATAATTCTCCATAAACCCCCCTCTCGTAGAGATGTGCCATCACATCATCCCCGTACTGGAATTTTAGACACTTGCACTTCTTACGTTCAAGGACACCTAATTTTTGGATCCTTTTGACTTAGATATTCCTCTTGCTGGCTCGTATAAACAACAAACTCGTTCACACCCTCTATGAACTTGGGCGTCAGTCGTCCACGATTCTTCCTTCTATCCATCCACTTTCGATTCTCAGGTGCTTCCATCACTGCTAACTACCACAAGAATTCTCAGTCCGATAGCTCCATCGTTCTCCAATTCTTATTACAAGGTATGTCCCTAACCCATTCGAGAACAAACCTTTTCAACACTCCGTTAACAGTTATTCCTTAATTCTCATGGCTTATACTAGACGAAATTTCGGTAGCATTTCCCATTGGTCTCCGGTATACACGAATTGAACGCAGTTATTCCACCACGATCACATATGCACCCGGAGAACAACAGGAAATGTAACATACCAAAATTCACTTTAGTGTAAGATACGAGAATCCAAAGAATAACCGTTAACTTTGTCAAGAAAATGTTTTTCCCAAACTGTCCAACTTGGACAATTCAAGGTTCAATATAATGAGTGATACCTTGAAAAGGTACACATGCTCATTGATATTGCATCTCAAACGGGATTCTATGGCTTTGCTAAATTATTAACATTAAAAATTAATAAAACTTACCCTATCTTCCTCTACTAACAAGCAACAAATCAAATTAACAGGGTAAATACAACTGTAGTGGTCCTAGATACTTAACATAAAATGTACAAAATGCTAAAATTGATTAAAAAAAAACCTATTGAGCTCCGCTCTCTACTAACAAACAACAAATCAAATAGGCAAACACATGCAAAGTTTCTAAACTATCAGCACACAACCAGTCATGCATCTCAAACAATGGCGTACCCTATTGAGCACTGCTCTCAACTAACAAAGAACATATAAATGAAACAAACACATGCCTTTGACTGATTTTATCAACACACATCCAACATAGTCCTAGTCTAACTTCCCACAAGGTATTTTATGTACCTCAACTCCAAGCAAATAGTGAAGAAGAGGGTGCTGGCTGGACTGGTGACCGGAGATAGAGGAATGCAAAAGAAAATGAAAAATAAGAAGACATGAAGGGCTTTCCCATGGATTATGGCAACCCAAAAAACCACAAAACATCAAATTAAACTATTTGAGCCTTAACATCCTATATAGATTAACAAAAGCCAGAAAATATAAAATAAAATAAAAATGCCCAAACAGTTTATTTACATATTCCAGAACTTGAAGCTATCCGAGGTGGGGACCTAATCCTTATTAGTACTACTTCTATATACCAATAGCTACTAGGACACTCACTTTGTTTATAAAATGCATGCCTTCCACAATAATAAAAACCATATGCATATAAAATAGATCTCTTTCAGTACTCTAAATTTGATTTTATTTTGGGGTGCATATGTTAGGTAAGTAACATCAGTGACCTTATGAGTTGTATGAAAATGATTCCAATTTGTGCAGGGAAGCAACTATATACAACCAAGAAGCTTCAAGGATCAAATCTAAAGCAAATCTGAAGCAACTATGTATATTCTTTTGTCAAGACGAAGATGTCACTTTCCACAAATCTAAAGCAACTATGTATATTCTTTTTTGAGCTAAAGGTTATTAGGTTGTGTTAGATATTACATAAATGTTATAATTAAAAGTAAAAGCTGAAGAAAAAGAAGGAATCACATGTATTATAAGACTTTTGTTCTGTCTTTTTTTCTTTTCTTTCCTTTCCCTAGGTTCCTACATATTTTGTCCATATATATTTAACTAGTGGCTCATCTTGATCCTAGAGTGATCAGAGTGTGAAACCTAATTGATACATAGCTGTTATTTATTATTAGTATACTTGGTTCCTTGATTTTACCCTTGACTTGTGCACAAGGTATCATCAAAGCTAAAAAGCAGTGATGGGTTTGAAAGATTTAGAGAATATATTATTGAGCTTTGTTTCATAAGTAAAACCACATCTTTTGACAAAATCATTCATGCAAAAAGCTATTTTGTGCTTAAAGGTTCCAGATAATAGGTGTGCCGTCAAACTATAGAATCAACCAGTCATTCAAGATTAACAGAAATGAAGACAAGAAGAAAAACAATCATGAAGACAAGAGGAGAGAGAGAGAGAGAGACGAACCAGAGATAGGGGAGAGAGAACCAGGGAGAGGGTGGTGCTGGTGGCGGCGGCTCCGATGAGAAGAACGAACAGAGAGAGAACTAGAGATAGGGGAGAGAGAACTAGGGAGAGGGAGAACGAGCAAAGCAGAGACAGACGCACACGATGGGGGTGGCTCGGTGGTGGCTCCGGTGCGAAGGTGGCAGTGGCTTGGTGGTGGGAGGGACAATGGAGAGGGAGAGTGACGAGTTGTGAGGGAGAGTGAAAATAGGGGGAAGGGGAGGCGCGTTTCTGATTTAGGGATTTCAGATTTAGCGACCGAATTAAATCGGTCGCTAAAGTCGGTTGTTGTGTCGGTCGCAAAAGAACAACAAAAAATAAATTTTAAATATAAGATATTAGCGACCATATTAGCGACCGAATATATAGCGGCCGATTTTATCGGTCGCTAATTCAAAACAAATGACCAATATTTATAAACCACGTGTTCCGTCGCCGATTCGGTCACTATAGCCACCGAATAGTTTTGATCGCTAATTGTCGGTCGCTAATCACCTAAATTCTTGTAGTGCTATGGCCTATTAGAAACGTAAGCAACAAACAGCTGGCAAGGTAGAGAGATTTTGAATGCTCACCAAAAGTGACTTTAAGTGAGAGATTGTGAACGTGAACCAAGTGGTAAAGCCACTTTTGTAAAAAAATGTTGGCTAAATGATGCAAGTAGTTGGTGGTTAGGGTGGTGAAACATTTAATGCATTGCTTCAAATTTTCCCTATAAATAGAGACCCTATTTCACTTCCAAAATCATCCCGAGCAAGCAAGAGAGCAAGAGAGAACAAAATATGGAGAGATAGTTTCTCCTGTGAGATGAGATTTCTCCTGTTGGGTCATGAGGGGGGCTAAAACACCGGGGAGATCTCCACATTGGGCTAAGAACAAACCATACAAGTGATTTGGACACCACATCTTTCACTCAAAACCTTAAGGCAATGAATGTATGGGTCCCCTCACTTATATGTTGGACTTCTTACTCACACTTGACACTCCAACAATCTCCCCCTCAAGTGCGAGTCCATCCATTCAATTCATCTAGTAGTATGCTCCCCCTCAAGCTTCCATACTTGTACTTGTACCGCCGTTGGCTCACACACATCAACGGGACACGCCGCCTGACCTCCACATTGCCAGGAAGACTTTCGATACAAGGAGCCGGTCACCTTAGTCGGTCGAACCATCGGCTCTGATACCACTGTTGGGTCATGAGGAGGGCTAAAACACCGGGGAGATCTCCACATTGGGCTAAGAACAAACCATACAAGTGATTTGGACACCACATCTTTCACCCAAAACCTTAAGGCAATGAGTGTATGGGTCCCCTCACTTATATGTTGCTCAACATGTCCATTTCCATCCAATGTGGGACTTCTTACTCAAACTTGACACTCCAATGTATTCTCTTATATTCAAGAGAGAGTCTAATTGTAGAGAGGTGTTGTAATTTCTTCCACTTAAGTGAAAATCCTTTACTATTGTCATGTAGTTTTTCCCTTATTTGTTGAGGGCGTAAACATTATGTGTTCAGTTCCTTCTTTTCTTATCTCTTATTTTAGCCGCGTAATATTATTCCGTCACTCTGCTACCCAACACAAGCCATGAGTTACGAAACAGCCAAGGGCTCCCAGCCAAGATTCTATTGACATCACGATCATTCTTGAAAAATATATGGTAAGTTTTTTCAGCCACTTCTTCGATACGGAAACCAACTGGGTTGCACCATATATTGGCAAGAGCATTCTGGAGAGAACCTTTATGAATTGGTTTCTCCGTAATAATCTTACCAACCACACTACGAAGACATTTAGAGAGGCCTTCCTTAACATCTTCATCCTCAAAGAGAATCAGTTCCTCCAATTTATCTTCATCCTGTTTTCTTTCTACTGATGAGGACACGTGAGTAGTAGCAGAAGTAGACGCCATTTGGAAAAGAGAACAGCACTGGGCGAGATGATCACGAAGACGGAAAGGAAGAGCACTATACGCCTTTAGACCCCCTGCGGCGGCTAACCCTAGCAGACGAGGTCAAAACGCGCAAGGACCGCTAACATCAGGCACTTTCTTACATTTGTTATTTAAATAAATATAACTTACACTTGATATATTTGTAGGCCTTCTAATCAATTTTTTAGTGTAACGCAGACCACAAGTCAATTTACATTTGAAGTATGAACTCATCTAAGAGTTAAAAAAAAACTCTAATTGAAATAAGACAACCAAAACAGGTTACAACTTGTACATCTTTTTTCAGTTTGTTAAACAAATCTTCTTACACTATTTAATGACTAATTTAATGATATTTTGTGTACTATATAGTGGGAGTCACGTATATTTTATAAATCTTTCTACTTTGGATAAATTTCATATTTTGTATTCTATATCTCCCTTGTATCAAATTAAAGACTAATGCTCGGTTACAACATACAAGATAACAACATATACATTTTATCTCCTTTCAAAAAAAAAAAAAATTTTATCGATGGATTGAAACATTTTATTTTTTTAGGTAATATGATCAATTCAATTTTTACAAAAACATACTCAAGCACATAGATTATGACATTTAGTATAATTTTTAAAATTGGGTAAAACTTGGTCAATTCGGTTTAAAGTTGGTTAATGTGCCCAACGAGAAGTAATAAATCATAAAATTTCACTCCATACCTATAAAAATCAACAGAAATATTTTAAAAAGATATTATGATATGACAAAATGTCTAACTTCAGTTTTAGGTGGCATACAATTTTTTTTTTTTTACATAAAAACATAACATAGGAAAAACAATGAAGTTAGACATTGTCTGATGAATAGTATACATTGTTATTTAATTTAGTTTTTAAGGTTATTTAGATCTTTAGAAAGTTATGTGTATATATCACATGCATATAAATTTAATCAGATTTATAAAATATCTACCAAAAACTCAATTATTATTTATTAAACATATCGGGTTGAAGAGGTGGCAGTCATCTGTGGTTGCACTGTTGCAGTGGATTAGTCGATCGGATGTATTTTTTGTGGAATATCCAGGAATTGAGTTTGAGCACATGTACCTTCCTATGTACTTGTTGGTTCTCACAATAAGATTCAGTGAGAATAGAGAAAATTGTTCCAACAACACTATGCAGTGCACTGATATCTTACGTGTATGCTTATGAGTGGCATTTTTGTGAAGATTTGGAAGCCGTGTTCCTAGATAATAGGGAATTGTTCGTGTTCCTGCTATTCTTTACCCGCATATCTTATTTATTGGACCTGATGATGGCTGTACTCAGTCTTCTAAGAGATAGCAGCGTGCTACAATTGTGTAACTGAATTTTGGAATAATTGTGTCAGCAATTTGATATACACATATGTACAAAGAAATAATAAAAACATGTTTAAAGTGGATAAATCATATACTCCCCTAACCTAAATATAAGCAAAAAGTAGCTACATTATATTTTTTGGACTCAAATATAAACAAAAATCAATTAAACCAACACTATTAAATGTTAGTATTGTAAAAATAAAGAAAATTAACCAATCAAACCAATTCTCCATTTACTTTTCCAGGAGCATTGAATATTCCCTAGACAATTAACTCTTTTTTTTTACACAAATCAAAATAATTAAACTAACTTAACTAATTTTCTTAATAAATGTGAATTTATTTATTTTTGCTTATAACTAGGTCTGGAGGGGTACTTAATTTTTTTGAACAACTAAATTTTTTTTGGATAGGTACTCACCCTAATTAGTCCTTGGGACCGAGTGAGCCTTCAAAGTATCTCACGGCTTAGATCCTCTGGACCCGTTATTGGACTAATCTCCGAGTCGGTCGTGCGGTTAATTAGTAAAGTCTGATCAATGATTATTGCATACTCAAGAATCGAACTCGGACAGAGCCCAAATGATTTGTCCTTAAGTAGCAGTGCGTTAACTACTTGCACTCAACCACTTGGTTTTTGAACAATTAATTTGAATACTTGGATTAAGTTAAGAAAGAAAATTAAAGAAAATACAAATTGGAATATCCAAAAACTGAAAGAAATCCAAATCTTTAGTAACACATATCATAATTAATTCAGATTTCAAATGAATTTATATATAGAAAATATACTTAAAAGATACTTAAAAGATTAGATACATTGGAAATGAAAAGATACTTAAAAGATTAGATACGTTGGAAACGAAAAGATAATATGAAGATGAACAAAGATGAATTTGAAAGATATTTAACAGAAAGAAAAATTAGAAAATAGGGTAGACAAAAATGAAAAATACATTGGAAAGATAAGATAATAAAGGAATTGCAGAATAAATCCTTATAATACACTTATCAAAAAGTCTACTTACAATTTCTAAGCAGTACAATTATTAAAGAGACTAGTTATAGATATTGATGCAGTCAAATAAAAATGCAGCTAGTTCTAATATCTAAGATCCAAGTTCAACGCACATCAGAAACTAGAAATTAGAAATTTAAGATAATTTAATGTCACTGCTTCCATGATTAGGTAATCTAAGAGGCTTTTCCTATAACCATATATACCCTCCAAGCTCTAGCATAACCTTGTAAGCATCCATCCATCAATCCTAAGAAATTTGTAGTTATCTTTTTTATTCTTTTTGTTATCTTATTTCCTTTCTCCACGTGAAAACGCCAATTAGTTTGAAATATAGTTACCCTCTGCGTCATTTTCCCTTGGTGCAGACATTAGGGTTGACCTTTATGGATTTGGCTATGATCCCGTGACAGATGACTATAAGCTGATTCGGTATCTTCATTTTTATGATGCTGACTATTGGGTTAATTATCTCCCAGAGCCTTTATGGCAGATATATAGCCTTAGGAGTAACTCTTGGAGGAATCTTGATATTGATATGCCTACTAATAATACTATATATAACACAGAGGTATACTTAAATGGGGTCTTCCATTGGCCGGGTTCTATTTATATACGATCAACTAGTTTCGCAAAATTGGTGCTGGTGTCATTTAACTTGACTGTTGAGGTTTTCCATATAACACCCTTAGATAGGAGTGGTTGTTATGCAGCCTATCGGATTTGTAGACACTTAGTAGTTTGGAATGGGTCCATTGCTATGATCACAAGTTATGCCAATACTCTCAGTGTTGACATATCAATTTTGGGTGAACATGGTGTGAAGGAATCAAACATGGACTAAACTCTTTAGCATTGGACCCTTACCTTGTATTGTGCATCCTATTGGATTTGGGAAGAAGGGTAATTTTTTCTTCAGAAAAAAAAAGACCATGAACTTGCCAGGTTTGATTTAAGTAGTCAGATGATTGAGGAGATTGGTGTTAAAAGGAGAGTATTCAAGTCAAATAGTTATTTATAAGGAAAGCCTTCTTCCTATTGGTGGGATACATAATTAATTGTTTTTTCTAGTCTAAGGTTGAAGCTTTAATCCATGAGGTTCAATAGTATGGTTGTTCAGATCTAGTGGCTAGTTGAACGATATGAAATTATTTGAATAATAATTTGTTTGTCAATTACCCATGCCATATTTGTTATCAAGGATGTGAGAAAGAACAATAGTAGTATGAATTTTCTATATTAAATTTTATTTTTTGTTCTCACTCTGTTTTGGTTTCTGTCATAGGGGCATAACATGGTTCAGTGAGCAGCAGAGCAAATTGTTTTTTCAGCACTACTTCCCCTGGGCCATTTGTTTTGGCATGCAGTGCACTGATCTTATGTGGGCATATTATCATATTATGAGTGGCATTTTCATGTTCCCAGAAGATTGGGAATTGTTCTTTTTCCTGCTGCTTCCTAGCTTCATGTTATTTATAGGATATTTGGACCTTATGGTTGTGCTCAGTTTTTTGGGTGATAGCAGCGAGCTCAACTGTGTAACTGAATTTTGGAATAAAATTAGATTGCAAAACATTTGTCTCTTGTGTTTTAGTCAGTGAGCTTTGAATAGGCTGGATTTTATCAATGACTTTATACACTCTTGTACCATGATTGTTAAATTGAACTTACATTCTTGGTATTTAGTTTTGTCCTCCCTGCATGCTACAGTGATTATTTAATCCATTTGATTGTAGCTTCTGGATTACTGTAACATATTGCATAAACCTGGCTTTGCCCTTTGTATTATATGCAAGAGTTGTTTGTGTTGACTAGTATTATATGATGTGATGAACTCAAACCAGGATAGGCTGTGTTCCCAATTTCTGATTAGGATAGTTTTTCATTTTATCTGATGTGGCCAGAGCATATTAGCTAATTAGATAATAAGTAATATATTTTTTGCTAATATAATTTCTTGTCTTGGCATGAATTTGTGACATATAGGACTCCCCTGCATGCACCATGGCCACAGAAAGCACCTGCCAAATTAAGATTTTATAGAACTTTCAAATCACAAAAAAGAGTCAGTCATCTGAATTATTGTAAGAAAAGTTTCATCTTGCATAGTTCTTTCCTATAGAATTTGACATCACCTGAGAATCTAAAGGATCTGCCTCCCTTGAAACAATAATTTGCAAGCAGCCAAATCTTGATCAAAACAATGCTGGGGATTGGGGAATTTCTGCAAAACCACCTTTCCTATTGATCATTGCTTTGAAAGCTTCCACATCCATTGTCAAGCACCTGTTCTTGGATCATGTGTTTTACACCTAAGCTTCTTTCCGCCGCTGGTTGGAATATTAGAACAGCAGCAGTGGCCTGCATGTGAAGGAGTTAGTTTGTAAGGGTAGAAAGAAAGGTACATCCTAATGTCAATTTTCAATTCAGCATCACCTGTAATTTGTTTCTCATTTCTTGCAGTATCTTTGCAGCTCCAAGGAGCATGCAACATGTGCTTCGTGTGCACAAGCCTGCATTTTGCCATCTACTTTGCTCTTATGATCCCAATCAACCAATTCCTGCTGTTGGCAGGACACGTATGCAAGATAAAGCGTTTGACAAGATCAAACACATTGGGCTATAATTTTTTTAAGACTAAAAAATGCAGGCATAGATTTCAATCAAGTTACCAATTACGCCTAGGATATCAGAGCATTGATGCAGAATGTTATGCTTCCATGCTTAGCTTAGTACAAGTGTAGCAACTAGAAAGCACTACAATCGGATATGCTAATATTAAATGACCAGACTCCATTACTATGTTGGCTCAACCCACCTTGTATTACATGAGTTTAACTATTCTTTGATAAAAAAAATTTCCTTCTTTATTTCTTTATTATGTTCTTTACTGCTTAACTCTAATTAACTGCATTTGCATCAACCCCGCCGGTTGAACTCGAAAATACCGTGGGCCGGTTTAGACATGAATTAGGATCGGTTTTTGCAGTGATTTGGTTAGAGCATTTTTAATGAATGTTGCTTAAGAAATAAAAGTTCTTACAGTAGTATCATCGACGTACCCGTGACATGACATCCAACTATAAACACCATTGTTTATAAAAGCAATCGATTCTTGTAAAAGCAGTATAACTTTTTAGGATTATATCATTGAAGTGAAGAGTTGCTTAAAATAGTATAAAATAAAAAGAGGTAATGTGACATGGTGGAGCTCATAAAAACAGCAGTTAAACAACTCTAATGAATTACACCATTAGAGGTGCTCTTAGACTTAATCAAAATCATGTGATTTGCAGAGACTGATTTGACCTAGTTTAATGATAACTAACATGGTTGTTAAGACCGCGATTTACTTGGTAGGATCGCACAATCCTACGAGTTTTGTGTAGCCTTCAGCGAACCATATCAGATCACATACAAAACTCAAACGAATGTTGGCACAATGAGAACAATGGGCAATGACAACTGGCAGTTGTTAGATATTTCTTTAATTCTTTAGGTTCTTTATTCTTTATGCGGAAGCTTTAAATCTATAGGCATACACCCTAGGGCACATTTACCACATAGCCTAGGATCTACATCATGCCAGATTACTAGGATTCTAAGGTTATGCATATACCTGGATCTATAGGGGTTCCTGATCTTAAGCGTTCTTTAAAGGGTGAACTTGACCACCAACCTTCGTGTACGAATAGAGGCAATCAATCACGAACCAAAGGTTGAATCACGAATCGGGTATTGATTGTCTTCTAATGCGGAATACCTTGGCAATCAACATAGATGATATGATAACAAAGATGGTTAGCAGTGGCTTTATGGTTCTTCCTCAACCTAGACTCCTTATGCCTTAGTCGCTCTTCAGATGGGGAGAAGAGGCGGTGTGCGTTATGTTCGGTGGATTTGTTAAACTCAATGACTTAGAGATTTTGATATATGACAAATACAACTTAATGTGCATGCAAGTGTTTTTAGTGTCAAATTACAAAGACAGGTATCAAGCAATACTCAACAAGTTCAGTGAGCAATCAAAGGAGAATATTCAAGGAAGAACTTGGAGGAATCAAAGAGCAAAGACGAAGATCAAGGAATCATCAAGACAAGAGCTTAACGAAGAAATTAGTGTTAAGTCTTAGATGATTTGTAAGAGATGAAATCTCTTATTCACAAATAAGCTCAATTTGAAAAGATGCATGAAAGAAAATCATTTTTCATAACCTGCATTAAAAGGAATAAGTTTTCATAAATGAAAATGATTTTTGAAATAAGATTTCAAAGCGCTCGTCCATCACTGGAATAATATAAGTGCTCGTCCAACACTGGGAATAGTAAAAACTAGCGTCCAAGAAAGTGACAGAAGCTCATGTCTACTAAAGTGACAGAAGTGCTCGTCCACTAAAGTGATACAAGGGCACGTCTACTAAAGTGATACAAGCGCACGTCCACTAAAGTGACACAAGCGCACGTCCACTAAAGTGATAAAAGTGCTCATCCATTAAGGTGACAAAAGCGCTCGTCCACACAAGTCTTTGGACTTGCTAAGATCTTAATGAGAAGCTCCATCCACTGACATGGCATATGGAGCTCGTCTACTAGTTGGAGCACGTCCAATTACTTTGTGTTAGTACTCCCGTCTGCTGACGTGGCAAATGGACGCAACTATTTTTTTCCAAATGGATGCGGCTATTTTCTTCAAATGGACTCAGCTATTTTTCCAAATGGACTCGGTTATTTTATGAACATGAATTTTACAAGAACAATCAGAATCTTATTTCAAGAATCAAAATCAAGAAATTAGATTCTGTTAATCAGATCCAAATCTGTTTTGATTGATCCCAATGACTATAACTTGTTTTCTATATAAAGAGTGATCAAAGGAACACTTTCACAACATATACGAATATCATAACATATCACAGTTTTACGAAATCGTTTTGAGTAATCAATTGTGAAAATCATTCATCATCTTTATTGAGCTTACTGTGAAAAGAGTGTTTCATACTCAAAGTGCTTCAATTTGTTTATCTGACTATTGAGAGTTAGGAATCAACTTTTGTTTTTTACTTTTGATTGTAAAGAGAGAGGGAGTCTCTATGAGTGATTAGGGTGAGGTATCCCTAAGGTTGAACATTGAGGCTCTTCACAAGAGTGTGATATCTCGAGGTGAATGAGTGCTCTGTGGTGTGAAGGTTTTTCAAGCTACCTGGTAAAGCTTGTGTGTTAGTGTGTGAAATCCCACAGGTGGAGTGGGGACTGGATGTAGGTCACAGTGAAGGTGACTGAACCAGGATAAATCTGGTTATGTGGTATCCTTAAAACTCAAACTCAAACTCCTTTACTTTCTGTTTATGTTCAAGAACCTGCAACTTTGATGTTTAAAGTTCAATATAATTTCTGTTATTGATCTGTATAAACTGTATTTTGTTATTAATGAGTTATTAAACCCGAATCTATTCTCTATTAATTCTGAATTAATATTTCTTATCCTCATCACCTTCTATTCAAGATTTTGTAAAAACCCTTCATCGATTTTGTAAAAGATCCCGATGACACTAATCCGCAACTCTGATTTATAAAGCTTTGTGAAAAAGTTTTAAAGAGGGAAATATTTTTTTAAAACAAAATTCACCCCCCCCCCCCCCCCCCCCTTCTTGAGTCGCTGAAGCCAAAACAACAGTATTGGGGACCATAGCCTATATATAGGGTGATGGCCAATTAGGGTTCTCATTATTCCGAAATTGGCCATCAATGACATCCACTCATATTTTTCCCATATCAGATAATTAATGATATAATCAATTATCAAATAAGAAATCTAATTGGCTTATCTCTTAATTTGATCACATATCAATTAAGATACCTAAGAGATAAATAGCTAATATAATTAATTACCGATATCTACCCACATTATGATATTGGAATAAAATATTCCAACAATCTTCCACTTGGGCAATATATCGTAATAACCATATCAGAGTTCTTTAGTCACGCATCCGAATGCTATTTATCCTCAGACTTCCACTTTACAATCTAGTCCACCTCATACATCAATGATGGGACCACCGCGACTGTCGCCACTAACATATATCGTGACTAAACCCCGACGACCACCATATCAATGCACTTGATGACATAGATCGATATGGATGAGTGTCATGGAAATTTCATGCAATGTGATCTCTAAATCATGCCTATTTCAAACTGGTCCAACTTAGTTCTTTAGTGAGATCATACTAAAGTTCCTTAGGTGCAAATTATATATTTGCACATAAACAAAACTTAAGACAGTTATTATAATAATAACCTTAAAAAAAACTTTATTTCTGCAGAAAATCAAACATAACATAAAGTTTGTATCAAATCCAAAACATAGAACATAGAACAAAATAACAAAAGGAAAAATCCCACTAATCTAAGGCAATCTCAAAACCGACACACATGTGAGCAACATGCTCATGAAAGACATTAGGTGTCAAGTCTTTGGTTAGTGGGCTAGCTAGCATAAAGTTTGTCCTATATATTCAATAAATAATTGGAAACTTGATTGTCGATAACCTTCAACTTTATTGAACTCCAATTATTATTGGAGTACAACACGGATGACTTATTGTCATCATATAACTTATGTGGTGTTTCAATTCCTTTTATTATACGCAGCCCAATGACAAAATTCCTCAGCCATATCCAAGGTTGGATGCCTTCTATCTTGGCACCCAACAATATCAGAGTCAGAATACCTTATGATCTCTAAACTGTCAGATCTTCGATCCGTGAGTATATATCCTTTTGTTCTCTTCAAGTACCCTATGACCATTTTGGCTGCATTACAATGATCCTTTTCTGGATTGCTCCAGTATCTGTCTAACACTGCATTTATGTACACTATGTCCCGATGCGTACAAACATGAGTATACATCCGACTTCCCATAGTTGAAGCATATGGAATTTCCAGTATTTCCTGAATTTCCAGAATTCCTTTTGGGCATTAATTGAGACTAAAATAGTCTCCCTTAGTTATCGGGATATTTCTTGGTTTACTATCTTTCATGCTGAGCATATCCAAAACTGAATCGATATAGACCTTTTGTGATAACCCAAGGATACCTCGAGAGTAGTCTCTAAGTACCTGAATTCCTAAGACGAAAGAGGCGTCCCCAAGATCTTTCATCTCGAAAAATTGATTAGAAATTTCTTGATTTGACGCTATGAGCCTATATCCCTGCTAGCTAGTAAAAATTTATCAACATATAATATTAGGAATATAAATTTACTCCCACTGAAATTGTGATATCCACAGTTGTCCACAATATTCATCTCAAAACCAAATGAGACAATCACTTGATAAGACATGTGGTATCATTGATGAGACACCTTCTTTAGCCCATAGATAGATTCCGTCAATTTGCAAACCATCTTCTCTGTTCTTTCGACACAAAATTTTCTGGTTGCACTATATACATTTGTTTCATCAATGTGACCATTGAGAAACACCGTCTTGGCATCCATCTTATGAAGCTCCAAATTATAACGAGCAACGAGAGCCATGATTGTCCTAAAAAAAAAAGTCCTTCAATGGTACAGAAGAGGAGTCTCTTTACAAGCAATCCTTTCTTCTGAGTATAGTCTTTCGCCACTAGACAAGCCTTATACCTCACCATATTACCCCTTAAAACTTTCAGGTAATAGGATAAGTTTCAAACCTTATTGTCTAGCTTGAGCTTGTACTCATTCCTTCAATTCACTTATATGACTGGAAACTTCATATGGTTTTATGGGAGTTAATAGAATCATCTTCCATTACACCATTTACCTTATGTTCCTGTAGAAATACTACATAATTATCCAAAATATTATTCATCATTTCTTTAGTGGATCATGGCAAAATGCAATGACTCTTGATGCTCTAGTTCTTGAGGGTGTTAAGTTTTACCTTCATGAATAATTTCCTTATCTTGAATAGGAAAAATAACAACAATATCCTCATAAGGATCCAAATTTTCTACACAAATAGCAGCTATATGAATTGGTTCAGGGATTAGGAGCAATTCTTCGTCAAAGATAATGTCTCTAACCTTATCTTCCCCCAGACTCAATATCCTCAAAGAATTAATCAGTTCCCGTCTCAAGGTATCTTTAACTTGGGATTTTTTTTTAAATTCACACCCCTTTAACCTTTCAGAGTAACCAATAAGGTAACCACTCACTGTTTGGGACTCCAATTTCCTTCGCGAGGCTTATAAGGCCTGGTCTTAGTTGGATATTCCTATACTTAAAAGTGATTTGTCGATCCCTTCAGTAGGTACTCTGTCAAATATTTAAGCTGCAATCTTTAGTGTTACTCTCATAGTGACTTTGGTAAGGTAGAATGACTAATCATACTCATCACCATATCTTTAAGAGTAATTACTAGGACTTAACTGTATTCTTGATAGCCATGTTCAGATCTATTTAACTTTAATGCATTTAATACAAACAATAAAATGTATAAGGTCAATGGAATCTAGGATTCCCTCGTACAAGTCGCTTAACTCTACTTATAGAGATGTGCTCTGAATGTTTGTATCATAATGCTCCTTAATTTTAACTGTCAACTTTATGCTTAGTGCCATATGACTCCTCACTCAATGTTTTACTGCAAGAGATTTCAATACCAAGCAATTATAGATCGCCACAGTCAATAGCTTAACCGGTACCAACAATATTTGAATTTAAAAGACAAATTGAATCCATCGTTTCTAAATGAACAAAAACTATTCTTGATTTGTTCAATAAGAAACCAAAACCAAATTTCATCTAAATGATGACTAAACCAAAAATGTCTTAAAATTCCAAATATTAGCCAGTAACAACAATCTGAAACATCAATAGCCTTATCTTTTACTGACTTGGTTAACTCTAATATAGATGCATCTTTCAGCACCACTTAACCTTCATCGGTTCAGACAATTCTTTATAGGCATGTCAAACGGGATATTTGAGACATTTCTTCTTTAGATGCCCTATGTCCATATAAAAGAAACAATTGTGACCTTAATTGTTTCTTTTAAGATGAGCCCTTAGCAGCTTAATCCTTAATTTTCCTTTTGTTTGCCCTTATCTTTAGAGGTATTTGTCAAATGAGCACTATTTGTCTTCTATTACTTCATTCTTTCCTTTCTTGCACACCTTATAAAATGAATCCATTACGATATCATTTATCTTCATAACAGCTATAAGCTGACTTAAACTAACTGAATTGTGCATGAAGGAATACCAAATGCTAAATGCACGGGCAAGTCATTAGACAACCCAACCTTTAACGCCTTAAATTTATGAGCAAGATTGGACATTCCATAAAGTGCTCCTTAAATTTCCTTTGCTTTATTCTTAATGAAAAACTATTTCTCCAGTGAGTGCTTGTTTCACCTTTATTGCTTTTAGAAAGCACTTTTCAACTTTAGCAAGGAAATCTGACATTAACTATGCCATCTGAAATAACATCCCAAAAGATTTTTGGAATATTATGCTTTATTATCATAAGACCCAAGCGATTGGAGCGGTTCCACTTCCTATACTTGATTCTCTCTTCAGAGGCACTGGATTGGGTGAGAGAAGGTGGGTTTCTCCATCTTTATGCCAGGTCTAGATCAAAAAACAACTTTATTGTTTTTCTTTCAATCCTAAAAGTCAGAACTTTTGATGGTTAAATTAGCAAATATATAAGCAATATTAAATTTAATGAGAACAAAAGTATCATAAAGATACTCACCAAAAATACCCGGTGCATCATTAACATCAAGTCTTGAGACAATAATATTAATTGCTAGAGGTATTTTGTTGTAATGATCAAACACTAATGATAATTTCTATCAAACAACAACCATCTTTGGACATTCTGTTATTCACATGAAAATAATCTTTATAACCACTATGTGTTTACCATCATATGTGTGAATGCAAACCGGACAAATATTAACCTTCCTTTGGGCGGATTAATACTCGCATGGATATACACCCACACAACATTCAATATCTCTTATAAGCAATTTCCACGAGAGAGGTCACCTTGGTGACTTCATACTTTAATTGGCTCACTCGAAATCAAAATTGGCAAATTAAAGACCCAAACAAGGTGCCTAGCACAACATTAATCCCCAATCTTTGGACTAGTAAGGATTAATTGTAAGCGGCCCTCTCACGCAATGTTCAAATATTGATGATAAGTCCTGTCAAATAATGGTCACCTTCGAGCATTGATACGATTTCGGCAAGTATACCTAGTCGCAAACAAGTAATACGGTGGTGAGACCGGATATCGTTCTCAGGGATCGTGGACAAGTACCACTTCGCAAATTGGACTACTATCTAGACGATCGTTTGGATGGAAGGGAGCTCAATACTAAGTACTAAGGCCAGCAAAAGTGAATAAAACAAAACAGACAAGAATAAAATGTTTTTGGTCTTTTAGGTATTTTAACAAACACTTAGAATGCAAACAAAGATGAGATAAACAAATGAATGAAATTGTCAGGGTTAGACTATGCTAATCGTCCCATGATTGCAATGACATGATTAATAACACAATTCCTAATTCAATTACGACAATCAAATCTTCTGAAATACTCAAACCCTAATGTCTTAGGTGGAATGAGCCTAAAACCCCAAATTAAACCCTAATGTCTTAGGTGGATTAACCTGAAATTTTGCATAAAGAATCAAGATTTATAAGATTGCAAGTATCCCAAGACCTATGTCTAGGTTCATGAACTACTTGGCATTTGATTCATGAGCATGCCTTAACATCAATCTTTCAATTGTCTGTCGAGGCAACAATTCATTCCTAGGATGATCAGGCAAAGGAAAGCATTAAGCATGGAATCAAATACTCATAAAGAAAGAGGAAATTGTATTACAATCAAATCATGTTACAACCAAGTTTAGAAAAGCCATCATCTAACCCCAACAAAAGGGGTTTAGCTACACATAATCATATAGCAAACCAAAAGAAAAGAAATAGGGAAAAGGGAAGGAAAGAACTCCATGGAAGGATCCATAGCAGCCACAGCAGCCAGAGAGTATGTATTAGGGTTCCAGCTCCCCTTCTGTTCTGCCCAGGGGTCTTTTTATAACATAGGCGTGCGTCACGGCCGTGATGGCCATCACGGCCAGGCTGTGACGGGTTCTGCCTTGGGCGCGCTTTCAAAAACTAGTCTGTCACGGCCATGACACTCATCACGGCTAGGCCGTGATCGATTCTGTCTGGTCCAACTAGTAGGTCACGGTCGTGATGGGCATCACGGCTAGGCCGTGACCAGTTCTGACTTTTGGGGGTCTGGTACAGCTGACAGGTCATGGCCGTGATAGCCGTGACAGCTTCTGACTTTTGGCTCTTTCTCTTCAGTTATTGCTCCATCACGGTCGTGATGGGCTCTGCTTGGCTCATTTTCTTTTCTTTTCAGGCTCTATCTTCATCCAAGCTTCATCATGGCTAAATCTTGGGCATTTAATCATAAATTCCTGCAAAACAACACACAAAACCGCCTCACCTGTTCCAAGATAAAAACTAACTAATAATCAAATTAAATATGCCTAAACTATACGAAAATGCATGCAAAATGTACATGAAATATGACGTGAAATCACACTCATCAAGCATCCCATTATCCACATGGAAATTACCTTTATAATCACCACAGATTTGTCATCGCAGACACTCCATTATTCGGCCAAACTGTCCTTTACCTTTGGGCCAAGTTCAGTCCGCATAAATAACTTCATGCACATCTTAGTAAATTCAATTAAATCAATCTACACAACAAAGGTTACTTTGACAACGTGTTACTTCAACCGATCCAACAAAAAATACCAGACAATTAAATAAAATGGGGGTCTAAAATTTTCCCATTTTCACGCTAAAACATGGAAACCTTAGCGTTTAGTGTGAAAAGAACCTTAAATTTTATTTTATATTTTTTTTATCAAGCACAGTAGTGCCCCATATCTTCATGGCATACTCTTCACTTTTCAAATCACCTTTCGAAGCAAAAAAAAGCCACCATTTTAATAAAAAAAAAATTATCCAATATATATATATACAGGAAGCCACTGATACATTTCAAAAAAAAAAAAATCACAAATACAATGCTTTCCTTTAGAAAAATTTAAAAGGCATTATTAATATAAAACAAAAATCAATGGAACCTGATAATGATTATCAACCATAATATACATCAATGCCTTGCAAAACAATCCAGAAAAAGCTTTAGGTATACATCTCGTTCAGGCCAGTCATAATCCATCCAAGTAACATATATATTAAAAAGCTTTCGAAACTTTCAGTGAAAACATGTCAAGAATGCGTTGCCAACCGTGGCAAAATGATAAACATAGATAGACATCATTCTCATGTATATAAGACAAATGGTCAAATTATTCACATATGAAGAGTTAGCCTTTCAACTTGATTTCATGGCCAAATCACATTATTGACCAAAAGGCACACTGATATAAAACAAAATTGTAATATTCTCGCAATACTAAAATACAACTTTAATCTGTGTGCAATGAAACTACAAATCTGGACTTTCAAATTATGGTTCACGTTAATTAAGGAAAAGTTTCATTTAAGGAGAGTCACAATATCCCTAATCATGTTCTTAATAAAAACAAACAAACAAACCACAAATCCGAATAATCAAACAATGATAACCTGGCTCTTATATCACTTGTTAGATATTTCTTTAATTCTTTAGGTTCTTTATTCTAGAGCACATTTACCACATAACCTAGGATCTACATCATGCCAAATTACTAGGATTCTAAAGTTATGAATATATATAAACTTGACCACCAACCTTCATGTACCGACAGCGGCAATCAATCACGAACCAAAGGTTGAATCATGAACCGGGTGTTGATTGTCTTCTAATGCGGAATACCTTGGTAATCAACATAGATGATATGATAACAAAGATGGTTAGCGGCGGCTTTATGGTTCTTCTTCAACCTAGACTCCTTATGCCTTAGTCACTCTTCAGATGGGGAGAAGAGGCGGTGGGGACCATAGCCTATATATAGGATGATGGCCAATTAGGGTTCTCATTATTCCGAAATTGGCCATCAGTGACATCTACTCATTTTTTGCCATATCAGATAATTAATGATATAATCAATTATCAAATAAGAAATCTGATTGAATTATCTCTTAATTTGATCACATATCAATTAAGATCCCTAGGAGATAAATAACTAATATAATTAATTACCGATATCTGACCATATTATGACATTGGAATAAAATATTCCAACAACAGTGACTATGATCCCTGCGGGTTAGCTTCTATTCTTCTTCTTCGTCTCACTTTCACATTCCATCTTTGTCTCACTTCTTTCCTTCTTTTTGCATTTGACTTTTTTCTCTTCTCTTAGTTCCAAGTTTCATCCAACCTTTCGCGAACAAAAGGGTCGACAACTGGGTTCTATGATGGCAACAAACAATGGTGGCAATGAGCAAGGCAGAGTTATTGCGGGTTGTGTGGCCCAAGCGAAGATGGAAGATTGGGTTCACTTGTTCAAAGGTTCTTGAGTTGGCATGGTGCACTTTTGTAGATATGACGTTTTACATCACTTGGAAATGACTTAATACATTGGTTGGGTAGGCGATGTAGAAAGTATGACATCAGTTGTCAGCCAATATAAAAAGTGCACTTTTCGCATAGATTAAACAAGGAACACATGTAAAAAGTTTTCCGCATAATTACAAAATTGTCATCACCTCTTTTATTAAATCAGTTGTGTGTGAACTGTTGTAAAAACATGTTTTAGAATTCGTTTTATGCAGTAGTGGCAACACCTGTTGTAGTGTGTGGGGGTGGTTGGTTTATGGCATTTTAGAAGAAAATGGTTGATTGACTTTTGGGGTGAGATAGGCTAGTAGTGTGGAAGAAAGTGGTTAATGGCATTTTAGAATTGTATAAGCTTTACGCTAACTTCATTCTCTATAATCAGGCCAGCCCAATAGTAAATGAGGTCTAAAACAAAATTTGAATAATATCTTTTTATTTTAAATGAAAGAGTTTACTTGAATCAGGTTGTGTTTTATATTAGGCCTTTTTGTTATAATGTGTAGTCTTTTTACTTTATAATGGTGCTCAAACTTTTATTTGGGAAATGTTAACCAGTAAAAGTGGGAATATGTTAGGTTAAACTAGGCCTTGATATAAACAGGTCTGACTCATGTTCCAATCTTAAGATCTGAGAGTCTGTTAATTAGTTTGATATAGGCCAATTTTTAAGATCTGTGTCTGACCTACATCAAAGCATGGTCCGGCTTGGAAGCCTATTTAATGACATACTTTTCAACAGGCCATTTAAATATACCTCTACCTATAAATATATCATAGACATTCACTTATAAACAGGCTTGTAAGTATATAATGATAGGCATATACTGATGAATAGGCCACCAGGCATTCACAAATGAATAGGCAAGTAGGTCTTTACATTTAAATAGATCAATAAGTCTTTACTTTCAAATATTATAAATAATATATATTGTATTATAGTATTATAATATATTAAATAAATTATATTTTATATGTGTGTGTGTTTTTGTGAAAGGAGAATTACTTTTGGTGATGGCATTTGAAAAAATATATACATTTATATTGTTTCCGGTGAGAGAAGAAATAGTTAGTGTTGATTTATAATTTTGTGATGAAAACAAAACCAAATTCATTGTAAAATTGAATTTTGAGAAAAATAGAATATCAAGGTATTGACAAAAATACCAAATGTGAAAAATAACATGATGGATAAATATATTATCTAAATGTGAAACATTAATTCATGAATATTTCAAATTGATGCTAAGATTATAACAATGTGTCATTGATAACGTGAAATTAACAAGTAAAAGAAGGAAATATTTCAATTTCTCTCGGCCAATGCATAAAGTAACAGCTAAAGAATGAAAATTTTCAAATTGTATAATAAAGATAATTCGAAATATCAACGATATAGAATCCATTCTCAACAATTATATTGTTATTACATTTGAAATAATGATTTTCATAAAATCAATTTACTTCGAATTTTATTAAATAAAGAACCCCTCAAAATAATTTTTCGTTTAATAAAAATAATTCAAATTATATTAAATTAAATTTTTAACTGTATCAACATTTATTAAAATATTTGAACCCATCATTCAACGTAATTGTAGAAATATGAGAATATAATCAAAATAAATTAAGTAATCAATGTTAATTATTAATTGGGGATTCAATTTTAAATGTGAGATTAGAAATTTAACTAATCAATGCATAACAACAACAACAACAATAATAATAATATGCATGCATTTAGTTGAATCATTTCAATAAATGGCAATGGTAACGTGACTTTTGAAGAATAAAAGAATGAATAAAGACTTCATAGACGTGATGAAACAGAATTTTATTTTCTGGGATTCGTTGAGATACGAGGATTTATCAATTAGACAAATATGTTCCGCAAATTGTTGAATTCTCTGAGGCTTCGTTAGACCTATGTTTATACGAGGTAAGATTTTCTTTTTATCTTTTACTATAAATTATGAAAGAAGAAATACTTTTGGTGATGATATTTGAAATAATATATACATTTATATTGTTTCCGGTGAGAGAAGAAATAATTAGTATTGATTTATAATTTTGTGATGAAAAGAAAACCAAATTCATTATAAAATTGAATTTTGAGAAAAGTAGAATATCAAGATATTGACAGAAATATAAAATGTGAAAAATAACATGATGGATAAATATATTATCTAAATGTGAAACATTAATTCATGAATATTTCAAATTGATGCTAAGATTATAACAATGTGTCATTGATAATATGAAATTAATAGGTAAAAGAAGGAAATATTTCACTTCCTCTCAGATCCGCCAATGTATAAAGTAACAGCTAAAGAAGGAAAATTTTCAATTTGTGTAATAAAGATAATTCGAAATATCAACGATATAGAATCCATTCTCAACAATTATATTATTACATTTGAAAAAATGATTCTCATAAAATCAATTCAATTCGAATTTTATTAAATAAAAAACCCCTCAAAATGATTTTTTGTTTAATCAAAATAATTCAAATTATACTAAATTAAATTTTTAACTATATCGACATTTATTAAAATATTTGAACCCATCATTCAGCTTAATTATAGAAATATGAAAATCAAAAGAAATTAAGTAATTAATGTTAATTATTAATTGGGGATTCAGTTTTAAATTATGTGAGGTTTGAAATTTAACTAATCAACGCATAATAATAATAATAATATATGCATGCATTTTGTAACACCCTGTTTTTCCTTTGATTTCCATTGCAGTAAATACATATTTAAATGTGTTTATTTTAGATTAAACTCGGAGGATGATTTTAATTAAAACTAAAATCATTTTCTAGTGTTTTTATATCATATGAAGTCACGGTAAAAATTTCGGTTGAAAATTCAGACGGAAGCCGGTATGCGTTTTCACTGCCGATACAAGTTTACAGTGCAGAAAACCTAATTTTGACCGGTGAACGAGACGGTTAATGTTTTTATTATGTTTACTTCAACTTTGATTATTTTGAAAATTTTCGTTCAAAAATAAAATAAAATATTTTATTTGGGCAAAAACGTCAGAAGAATTACGATCGGAAATGCAACCGGATACGAAATGGAGCAGATTAGGGAGCTCGAAAGAAGTGAAGAGACTTGATGAGACATGATGGGAAATGTTTATGATACACTCCAAAAGTGTAATCATCACACTTTTCAAATATTATATTATATTCTAAAAACCTATTTTCTCTCTCCTCTCAAACCAAACAAGGCACAAGGTCAAAACTTGCTCTCCAAGCTCATTCCTCTCTCCTCAATTTCGTGCCACTCTCTCCCTTCTCTATATATACACCTTTCATTTTCACTTCATCACTTTCCTTCTCCAAAACTCCATTAAAACTTCATCTACTTCATTTTCTTTTAAAAGTTCAAGCTCTTAAAGCTTTAGTTTTTATTCATCTTTTCTACTTGAGTTCTTCATTAAATTCTTCCTTATACTAAGGGTAATGCTCTCATATGAATCTTTTTGCAAGTTTCATCTTGTATTTCTTAGTTTGCTTTATGTGTTCTTTATATGCTTTAAACTTCTAAAATCTCTCTAAAATGGTAGAAAACTCCTTTTGAGTTGAAACCACTTTCTATAGTATTGTATTAACTTATATTTTCACATACTAAGAGGTTGTGTAAAATCTCTACCTATCTCTTCCTATGAAGGCCGAAGCTATGCATATGTGGCCTAGGAGGTTTTTGCTTCAACTTTTGGAATATGATCATGTGTTTGAGTTTCTAACTATTCCTTGATCTTAAATCTATATGTCTTGAAAGGTTTGATAGCTTGTTTTCATATGATGGCCGAAAATATGTATAAGTAAGCCTAGGATACTATGTTTCGACTTTCCAAGTATGATCATGGATTTAGAACTCTTAATACCTTGTGATTCTAAACCTAAAAGTTGTTATCAAACAAAGAATATTTTTCCTCATTATCCTATGTAGACCGAAACTTATATGTTTTAGAGCAAGGATGTTTGAGTTTCATTTTCCAAAATCATCATGGACTAAGGCTCCTTAATATAGAAGGATGCTAAGTCTAAGAGATTAGAAAGATTAAGGATTTCTAACTTGTTTATTCTATATTATTGAACCTAGGATGTGTTATTTCTTATTTTCCAAAATGATCATGGACTTGAGCTCCATAAGATATTTGGATGCTAAGCCTAAGAGATTGGAATGTTTACGTTTCCATTGTTTTCCAAAATGATCATGGACTTGAGCTCCATAAGATATTTGGATGCTAAGTCTAAGAGATTGGAAAGTTTAGAGATTTCTAGCCTATTAATCCTATGAAGGCCGAACCTAGAAGGTTGTGGACCTAGGATACTTTGTTTTTCACTTTCCAAAATGATCATGGTTTTGAGCTCATTACTATGTGTGGATGCTAGACCTAAGAGATTGGAAAGTTTAGAGAATGCTAGCCTATTTTAATAGCCTTGGTCGAATACCCTAAGTTTATAACTTAGTGGGATTTTAATTCAACCTTGTTAAATGATCATTGTTTATGAACTCCCAACACTTATGGATCATAAATCCATGAGTTGTATAATTTTCGGGGATCTCTAACCCTAATTTATTGTCTTCGCCGAACCTAATACCTTGTAGTTTAGTGTTCTTGGTTGATTTTAACTTGTGATCTTGTGTTTATAACCTTAGACTTCTATCACGGAGAAAGCGAGGACGTTTGCGGTACAACTATCCAAGCATCTCATATCTCTACCTAACCAAATGTAACAGGGGATTGCCTAGGGATATTCAATTACTATATGCATGTGTGTATGTGTTTAACTTGAGTGATTTGAATATTATTATGATATGGAGCCAATACTTGAATGACTTGTTTACTTGAGCTATTGTGATTATTACTTGAAGTTGATTATTACTTGCTTTACAGTATTGTGAATTATATATATGTGATGAACAACCATTAACTATGATATTACTGTTTGAGATATATTACTATTGATTGAAGTTTGAGAAGTCGGACTTGAGTCTGTGCTCAATGATTATAAGGATTAAAAGCCTTAATAAGCCTTGAATAGAACTTTGAAAGTGTTGGTTTCATTTATAAAAGTTCCATGTTTAAAGTGCTTACGTCAAAAAGAATAAGATTCTCGTTTTTAAAAGAAATTTAGAAGTGACTTTAAGTCAACGGAAACTACCCTTTCATGATCTAAAGTTTTGTACGAGAGAAAACCTTTTTCGAACTATGTGTTTTATGAAAGAAAAACCCTTTGAAAATATTTGACTTTATTCCATCAAGGATTTCAAGAACAAACGAAATTCCTAATTGCTTTATAAAAGATTTTACAAAGGAAAAGGATTTTTTCCTAAATGATTTGGAAACGTTCCGGTTATTTGGATAAGTGACCGAGGTTTTATTTTGGTATTTGATTTTCACTGAACGAAAAGTAAGAACAAGTGAAATCGAATCTAGTATACGAGACATCGGAATATTAGTGTTCTGTAATTTACACGTAGATCTTTGATCCGTGTCACGTTGTTGTGGAATGTGTGTCCTAATTACGTTGTTGTGGACTGTGTGTCCTAATTACGTTGTTGTGGACTATGTGTCCTATTCACGTTGTTATGGACTGTGTGTCCTAATCACGTTGTGATAAACGTTATTAAAGGTGAATGTTGTTTTCTATGACCACAAGTCTTGACTGGTGCATCGGTCTAAGGTGTTGTGATTGAGCACTCGGACTGCGTGTCCTGTGTTGATGTTGAGTAATTTCATGATATAAAAATTATGAATAGTTACTAGCCTTTAAGATTCGACAACGAATGAGAACGAACACAAAAAAAACATCAAGAACTAAATGTTTTACATTTGCATTTACGGTAGACGTGCCCGACGTGGTTTTAATGTGAGACCTTAACAGGAAAGGTATCATGTGATGGTGTATTATCGTTGTTCTTAAAATGGACAATGAGACGATGTACGTGTATCGTTGTGCCTAAATGGAAAATGAAACAGTGTGCATAATCGTTGTTCCTAAATAGCCAATGAGACGATGTATTATCGTCGTGCTTAGCTAGCCAATGAGACAGTGTATCGAGCCTGATCAACTCATTTTGAGGATGTTGGGATCTCCGGAGATTAAGTTTAGAGCCTGATGATTGAAGTGTCATGCATTATCTTTATAAAACTGATTGATTCGGATATGAGACCCACTGATATAACACTTGTTGTTTTATCTATGAATAATGCTTAAATGCTAATATGCCAATGTGTTGTATGTATCATGTATATGGTTGTTGTATGATATATCCATTTGCCGGTGTCTCACTCTTACAGTTATATCAGGTCTCTTCAGGTTTTGTTGTAGTACCTTGGTACTCTAGTACCGGTGTTGCAGAGGAGTCTTTCTAAGTTACTTGAAGACCTAGTGTTAGAGGTTGGGAAAGTATTCTGATTGGGGGTCTCTCCAATGAATATTTGATAGAATGACTAGCTTAGGACTCTGAGTTGGGTTGTATATCTAAAGAGGTCGGTAAATGTAGTGTTATATACATCCATCTGTAGTTTAAACCTTTTCTTTCGAAAATGGAAACTTAGAGAAATGTTGTATGTCATGGTAACTTTGTTACGAATGTGACTTTACGTTTTAAATGTATGTATTATGGATTTTAGAGTTATCCTTAAAGAAAAATTTTATACCCCAGTTTTCTGACTTAAAAGAAAACAATTTTCTGAAAGCAACCATAAAATTATCTTTTTAATTTACTTCCGCATGTGTTACGTAGTAATACCCAAGGGGGGTGTTACAGGTGGTATCAGAGCTGGTCGAGTCTTTCGGGATCTTTGGGAAATAGGTCTGTTGTGTTGACGCTGTGCTTTCTCTGAATTAAGTTTTATTTGGATTACTTCTTAGAAGTAATGTGTGTTGATACACCTTTACACGTTTCATTTTCTGGTTGTGGCCTGACTGATTTGTTTGGCAGGTCAGTTATGGAACCAGCACCAGAAGGTGGACGTGGACGTGGTCCCAAAGGTGGTCCAATTGGCGGTCGTGCCAACATGAATGAGAATTATGACGATAGAGTGAACTATGCTGCTCAGACTATGGAAAATGTGGCAGCGACTATTGCACATCAAACTGCTATGATGACTGACCAGAACCAACAGGAACAAGATCGAGCTGAGTAGGCTATTGAAGGCAAAAATTTAACTGCTTTTAGACGCCAAAATCCATCCCAATTTCATAGAGACGTGGATCCTGTGAAAGCTGACTTATGGATTCGGGAGTTAGATAAAATTTTAAAGCTGATTCACAGTCCTGAGGAAGTGAAGGTATCCTATTCCACTTTTCTGTTGGTCAGTGATGCTGAGTATTGGTGGAAGGGCACCGAACAGCTGCTGGAAGTAGAGAATCAGGACATCACTTGGGGAGTATTCTGAACCAGGTTCTTAGACAAGTATTTTCCTCAAAGTGCACGAGCTGAGAAGGAGCAAGAATTTCTACAATTTCATCAGAAAGAATTAAATGTTGGAGAGAACGCGGTAAGGTTTGAATCTCTTGCCAAGTACTTTCACTTTTTCCCAAACAACCCGAGTGAAGATTGGAATTGCGAGCGTTTTGAGAAAGGAATGCGTTTCGAAATTAAGGAATCAATACTACCATTGGAAATCCGGAATTTCCAAGCCTTAGTAGAGAAGTGTATAAAAGTGGAACTAATGAGGAAGGAAATAGGCAACAGAGAAACTGTTGGAGGACCCACTCGTTCCAAAGACCAATATCAAAATCAGAAAGGGAAGCAGCATCGGAGGGAACCTTATTACCGACCACAAGGGGATGACCAAAATCAACAACAACATCATTCTTATAATTCTAAATCGGGGAGTGGAGGCCAACAGAACCAAAACCGAGGACAATTTAGAAATGCAGAGGAAGGTGAGGAGAGTAAGGTTACACTTTGTGATCAAAGGTTCAAACAATATAATTTTTTAACAACTTTTGGTATAAAATTTCATTTAAAAATATTAATCCAAAAACATGAAATCAACTATTACATTTTTTTTTATGAAATCTTAAAAAAAAAGCATATTCTCCGTGCATTGCACGGGTCCATATACTAGTACATTTAAAAGATATGAAAATTAATGCAGAATAAATTTTTATAATTGCTCGTTGGTTAAGTAATAAAAATTCAACCTAATGGAACATACAAAATAAGAATTTACAAAAGATGAAAGAAATCCAAATATTTTAATAGCATAATTCATTTGGATTTAAAGATTTACAATAAATTGCTGAGATTATCAATCGGGATTGATAATCTCCGTGCATTGCACAATAAACAATATTGATGCTGCACAATTATTCAAGAGCCAAGTTCAAAGGAAAAGCACCCACGAAAGGCAAAGGCAAAACATCATTGGCACCTATGAAAGAGAAGGTTAGTAGCAACAATATTCTTGACGATATTGCCTTCGATATTCTGTCCAACTTGCCGGTGAAATCTTTGAAGCAATTTAGTTCTGTACATAAATCCTATAACACCGCCTTTAGACATTACTTTGCAACATGATGAGTGTGATTTCACCTCATTTTCCATGTACATTTTGCATGCATTTTCATGTAGTTTAGGCATATTTAATTTGATTTTTAGTTAGTTTTTATCTTGGAACGGGTTAGGCGGTGTTGTGGTGTTGTTTTGCAGGAATTAATGATTAAATGCTCAGAATTAGTCTTGATGGAGCTTGGTTGGAGATAGAGCTTGAAAAGTGAAGATAATGAGCCAACCAGAGCCCATCATGGCCTAGCCGTGATGACCATCACGGCCATGACCAAGAAGAGCTGGAAAGAAAGAAGGCAAAAAGTCAGAAGCTGTCACGGCCTAGCCGTGCCCATCACGGCCGTGACACATTAATGGAACCAGACCCCTTCTAGGTAGAATCTATCACGGCCTAGCCGTGATGAGCATCACGGCCGTGATGAATCAAAAAGTGAAGAGGCACCCAGGGTAGAACCTGTCACGGCCTGGCCGTGATGGCCATCACGGCCGTGACGCGCGCCTGATCTATAAATAGGCATCTGGGTAGAACAAAAGGAGCACTCTCTGAAACAGAAAAATACCCTAGACGACTGGAACCCTAAAAGTGACACTTTTCCCTGCTTTTGGAGGAGAAGATTGGAGGATTCTTCATGGAGTTTTCTTCATCCCTTCTCTTTTTCTCTTTTGTAGTTTCTTTTACCATGTGTAGCTAAACCCCTTGTTGTTGGGGTTAGATGATGACTTTTCTGAACTTGGTTGTCTTATGATTTGATTGTAACACAAAATCCTATTTCTTTATGAGTATTTGATTCCATGCTTAATGCTTTCCTAGGTTTGATCATCCTTGGAATGATTTGTTGCTTTGATAGACAATTGACAAATTGATGTTAAGGCATGCTCATGAATCAAATGCCAAGTAGTTCAAGAATCTAGACATAGGTCTTGGGGTGCTTGCAATCCTATAAGTCTTGGCTTAATGCAAAATCTCAGGTTAATCCACCTAAGACATTAGGGTTTGATAATGGGATTTTAGGCTCATTCCACCTAAGACATTAGGGTTTGAGTATTTCAAAAGACTTGATTGTCATAATTGAATTAGGACTTGTGTTAGTAACCATTTCATTGCAATTAATGGAGTATTAGTGTAGTCTAACCCTGACAATTCTATTCATTTGTTAATCACATCTCTGTTTGTATTCTAAGTGTTTGTTAAAATACCCAAAAGACCAAAAACATTTTATTCTTGTCTGTTTTGTTTTATTTACTTTTACTGGGCT
Source organism: Sophora flavescens (assembly GCA_030762895.1). Taxonomy (NCBI): domain Eukaryota; kingdom Viridiplantae; phylum Streptophyta; class Magnoliopsida; order Fabales; family Fabaceae; genus Sophora; species Sophora flavescens. The sequence goes on from CM061065.1 coordinate 127,657,168, forward strand.
TAGTACTTAGTATTGAGCTCCCTTCCATCCAAACGATCGTCTAGATAGTAGTCTAATTTGCAAAGTGGTACTTGTCCACGATCCCTGAGAACGATATCCGGTCTCACCACCGTATTACTTGTTTGCGACTAGGTTTACTTGCCGAAATCGTAACAAGTTTTTGGCGCCGTTGTCGGGGATCGGTGTGCCAGTATCACGAGTATCAAAGGGGACTCCTAATTTAGACATTTTTTTCTTTTCTTTCCTACTGTTTTCTGTTTTTCTTTTGTGTTTTTCTTGTAGTTGCATAATTGTCCACTTGAAACTTGACTTGTACTTGCTATATATTTGTTGTTGTTCTAGTCTGTTTGTTTCCTTGTATGCGAGGTACAATCGACCCAAGTGAACTTCAATTCGACCCTGAGATCGAGAGGCTTTGTAGAAAGAATAGAAAGGAAGCCAAAGCAAGAGAGAACAAAGCAGAAGCATCTTCTAGAGTGCAAGAATCATAAGTGGAGTTACCAAGAGTGCAAGAACCGCAAGTTGAAGTAGCAACTGTCACCATGACTGACAACAATGAACAAAGGAGGACAATGGGGGACTATACTTCCCCTAAAGTCGATAGATGTGGAACTCCAATTGTTAGACCTGCAGTGGCTTGCAACAACTTTGAGATCAAGGCATCACTTCTCAATCTTGTGCAGCAAAATCAGTTTGGAGGTTTAGAGAGTGAAGACCCTCATTCTCACATTGGCACATTTATTGAGTTGTGTGACACTATCAAGCTGAATGGAGCTTCCGACGAGGCTATTTGTTTAAGGCTCTTCCCTTTCTCTTTGAGGGATAGAGCTAAGTCATGGCTTCAATCCCATCCTAATGGGAGCATTATTACTTGGAATGATTTGGTGAGCAAGTTCTTATCTCGTTTCTTCCCTCCATCAAGGATGATCAAGTTGAGGTCGGAGATCAATGCTTTTGCACAGAGGGATGGTGAATCACTTTATGAAGCATGGGAGAGGTTCAAATGTTTGCTTACCGCTTGCCCAAATCATGAGTTAGAAACATGGCAGCAGGTTGCAACCTTTGTCAATGGTCTCAACCGAAATTCTAGAAGTATGATTGAAGCGGCTGCAGGTGGAACGTTGAGTCAAAAGACACCCGATGAAGCAAAGGCCTTGATTGAAACTATGGCTAATAATGATTATCAAATGCCTAGTTCTCGATCATTGGCCAAGAGAGGTGTTTTGGATCTTGATGAAATTGGTGCTTTTAAGGCGCAAATGGCCATTCTTACCAAGCAATTGGGGTCCGTTCAGCTGCAGAATTCTCAATTACAAGCGGTCCAAGTTCAAGCTGTCTCAGTATGTGACTTCTGTGGAGGTAACCATGCCAACGACAATTGTGAAATTAATGTAGTTGGAGGTTCTGGGCAAGAAGAAGTGAATTACATGGGAAACACCTACAGTCCGGGGTGGCGTAGCCATCCTAATTTTGGTTGGAGACAAGGGCAAGACTCAAGTTCTCAAGCAAAGCCTCCTCAAGAGAATTCAAGCAAATTGGAGAATATTCTAGCCCAATTCATGCAAGTAACTCAAGATAATATGAAGAATCAAAATGCCTCCATCAAGAATCTAGAACACCAAATAGGCCAATTGGCAAAGCAAATGATGGATAGACCTCAAGGACAATTGCCGGGGGATACTGAGAAGAATCCAAGGGAGGATTGCAAGGCAATTACTACAAGAAGTGGGAAAGTGTTAGTTCCACATGAAAAAGAGAGGGAGGAAAAAGAGAAATAAGAAAAGAGAGTTGATGAGGTGACCATTGAAGATGCAACCAATGAAGAACTAAAGACTTCCCAAGCCACTACCTCTAGTCCTATTGTTGTTGAAGCTGAAAAACCATAGAGGGAAAAATTGGTTGATGAAGAGTTTTCAAGAAAGAAGACTAAAAGGCAAATTCTGGAAGAAGTTGACAATTCTAAAGAGTTGCCACCGTATTTCAAGATACCCTATCCTCAAAGGTTGAAGAAAGAGGTAAAGGATCAACAATTCTCTAAGTTCTTGGATATGTTCAAAAAGCTGCAAATCAACCTCCCTTTTGCTGAAGCTCTTCAACAAATGCCTTCCTATGCCAAATTTATGAAGGAGATTCTTACTAACAAGAGGAAGTGGAAGGAGGAGACAGTCATGCTCACGGAAGAATGCAGTGCCATACTCCAAAGGAAGTTACCGGTGAAGATGAAGGATCCGGGTAGCTTTACTATCCCATGTGCTATTGGACATTCGAACATTGGAAGAGCCTTGTGTGATATCGGTGCAAGTATCAACCTTATGCCCCTCTCCATTTTCAAGAAGTTGGGAATTGGTGAAGTCAAGCCAACCGGGATTTCTCACCAATTGGCAGATCGTTCCATTATGTATCCTTATGGTGTAGTGGAGGATTTATTGGTAAAAGTAGACAAGTTCATCTTTCCGGTGGACTTTGTGGTGTTGGATATTGCGAAAGATAGTGAGACTCCATTGATTCTCGGAAGGCCATTCCTAGCCACGGGTAGGGCTTTGATTGATGTAAATCAAGGGGAGTTGGTGCTTAGAGTCCAAGATGAAAAGGTCACCTTCAATGTTTTTGAAGCAATGAGACATTCAAGTGACAAAGATACGTGTATGAGTGTGGACCTTGTTGAATCATTGACTGACAAGAGTGTGCAACAAACTTTTGAAGATTCATTGGAAGCGGCTCTTATGGTTGAAAATATAGAAGAGGAGGTATGTGAGGAAGAAGTCGAGTTCATGGTTAAATCCCTTGAGGCTTGTCTAGCTTTGACTAATGATGAAGACAAATTTGTGGAGGTTGTGCGGATTGAAGACAAGGGTGAGACACCTAGGCTAGAGTTGAAGGAACTTCCGTCCCATCTCCGTTATGCTTTCCTTGGAGTGAACTCTTCATTCCCGGTGATCATTAGTAGCGGATTGAACTCTTTGGAGGAAGAGAAGTTGTTGAGAGTGCTTAGAGAGCACAAATCCGCAATTGGGTGGTCTATGTCCGACTTGAAAGGGATAAGTCCCTCATTTTGTATGCACAAAATCCTTTTGGAGGAAAACTTCAAGCCGGTCAGACAACCCCAAAGAAGATTCAACCCAAACATGAAAGAAGTTGTAAGGAAGGAGGTTGTGAAGCTTTTGGATGCGGGGATAATCTATCCAATCTCCGATAGTCCATGGGTGAGTCCGGTCCAAGTTGTTCCTAAGAAAAGGGGGATGACGGTTGTTGCAAATGATAAAAATGAACTCATTCCCTCAAGGACCGTTTCCGGATGGAGGGTGTGTATTGATTACAGAAGATTGAATGAGGCTACAAGAAAAGTTCATTTTCCCTTGCCCTTCATTGATCAAATGCTAGAGAGGTTGGCGGTCCATGCCTTTTATTGCTTCGTTGATGGATACTCTGGGTATAACCAAATTGTGGTTGACCCAAAGGACCAAGAGAAGACCGCTTTCACTTGTCCCTGTGGCGTCTATGCATATCGGAGGATGCCATTCGGGTTGTGTAATGCACCTGCCACTTTTCAAAGGTGCATGCTTTCCATATTCTCTGATATGACTGAAAAATTCATTGAGGTATTTATGGATGATTTTTCCGTGTTTGGTAACTCTTTTGATGATTGTCTGAAAAATCTTGCATGTGTTTTGAAAAGATGCCAAGAAACTAACCTTGTTCGAAATTGGGAAAAATGTCATTTCATGGTTAGGGAATGTATAGTTCTTGGTCATAAGATTTCATCTCGGGGGATGGAAGTTGATAAGGCAAAAATTGAAGTGATCAAAAAACTTCCCCCTCCCTTGAATGTGAAAGGTGTTAGAAGCTTCTTAGGGCATGCGGGTTTCTATAGGAGATTTATAAAAGACTTTTCAAAGATTGTGAAACCCTTGTGTAAGCTTTTAGTAGTTGATACTCCTTTTGTATTTGATGATGATTGCATGCATGCTTTCCAACTTTTAAAGGAAAAACTCACCACCGCACCGGTCATTGCACCTCCAGATTGGAGTTTGCCATTTGAGTTAATGTGTGATGCAAGCGACTATGTGGTGGGAGCAATTTTGGGTCAGCGGAAAAATAAAGTGTTGCATGTTATTTACTATGCCAGTCGTGTGCTGAATGATGCTCAATTGAACTATACCACGACTGAAAAAGAATTGCTTGCTGTAGTTTTTGCATTTGATAAGTTTAGATCTTACTTGATTGGCTCAAAACTGTTGTGTACACTGACCATTCCGCTTTGAAGTATCTGATGACTAAACAAGATGCCAAGCCAAGGCTCATTAGGTGGGTGCTATTGCTCCAAGAATTTGATTTGGATATAAAGGACAAGAAAGGAGTGGAGAATGTGGTAGCAGACCATCTATCTAGGCTTCCATAAGCAGAGATTCAAGCAAAGGATGAGTTGCCAATTCAAGAAGAATTCCCGGATGAAAGGTTGTTTATGATGCAAGTGGCACCTTGATTTGCGGACATTGCAAATTACAAGGCCGCCAACAAGATTCCGAAGGACTTCAATGCACAACAAAGGAAGAAGCTCATCCATGATTCTAAATACTATGTGTGGGATGAACCTTACCTTTTCAAAAGAGGTTCGGATGGAATTCTGAGAAGATGTATTCCGGAAGAAGAGGTTAATGGGGGTTTTGACTCACTGCCACAACTCACCTTATGGAGGACATTTTGGTGGTGAGAGAACCGCCATGAAGGTCTTGCAAAGTGGTTTATTTTGGCCCACCATTTTTAAAGACTCTAGAGCTTGGGTGATGAACTGTGACAAATGTCAAAGAACCGAAAGTATATCTAGGAGAAATGAGATGCCCTTGAAGGGTATTTTAGAGGCGGAGCTCTTTGATGTGTGGGGGATAGACTTCATGGGTCCTTTCCCGTCATCATACAACAACAAGTATATTCTAGTTGCGGTTGACTATGTGAGTAAATGGGTAGAAGCTATCCCAACTGTGAAAGATGATGCAAAAGCTGTGGTTGGTTTTGTGAGAAAGAATATTTTTACCCGATTTGGAACCCCCAGAGCCATTATTAGTGATGGGGGTACTCATTTTTACAACAAAGAGTTCAATGCGGTGCTTGCCAAATTTGGGGTCATTCATAAAGTTGCCACACCATACCACCCGCAAACCAGTGGGCAAGTGGAGTTGTCCAATCTGGAATTAAAGAGGATCTTGGAGAAAACAGTGAATAATGCAAGAAAGGATTGGGCAAAGAAGCTGGATGATGCACTTTGGGCCTATCGGACTGCATATAAAACACCTATTTGTATGTCACCCTACCAATTAGTGTTTGGAAAATCATGTCACCTTCCGGTAGAGCTCCAACATCGTGCTTTCTGGGCAGTGAAGGCCTTGAACTTTGACAAGAAGCTGGCTATGGACAAGAGACTGTTGCAATTGAATGAGTTGGATGAATTCCGACTCTTGGCATTTGAGAGTGCAAGAATCTACAAGGAAAGAACAAAGTTTGGCATGATAAGTACATTCTTCCTAAGCAATTTGAAGAAGGCCAATCAGTTTTGCTCTTTAATTCACGTCTCAAGCTATTTCCGGGCAAGTTGAGATCAAGGTGGTCGGGTCCATTCCATGTCAAGTCAGTTTCCCCATTTGGTGCGATTGAATTGGAAGATCTATCGTCCGGAGATACTTTCACTGTTAATGGGCAAAGGCTCAAGCACTGCCTTGGAGGAGACTTTGATCGTCAAGCAGTCTCCATCCCTCTTAAAACACCCTCTTAGAGACCATCTGTCGTCAAGCTAGTGACGTTAAAGAAGCGCTTATTGGGAGGCAACCCAAGTTTTCGTTTCTTTTTCAATTTGTTTTTGAATTTAACTCTTGAATGATTTGAGAAGATCAAGAGGTTTGTTAAGTATTTTCAGGGTAAGAAGGAAGGAGAAACAAAGTCAGCAACCATCACGCCCAGGCCGTGACACTGGTCACGACCGTGATGAGCTACCCAAAGAAGTCAGAAAGGATCACGGCCTGCCCGTGATCAGCATCACGGGCGTGATGAGCCAGCCATGAAGATCAGAGACCATCACGTCCTAGCCGTGATGGAGGTCACGGCCGTGACAGGCCACCCCATGGACGAGAATGCATCACGGCCTGCCCGTGATAAGCATCACGGTCGTGACACAATTCCCAGCATCCCTTTGCCTAGGCTTGTGAGACAGCACCCGCTACCGCCTCGGTGAGTTGTTCCAATTTTCTTTCTCCTCTCTCCGACTTGATTGTTTACATTGGGGACAACGTAAGTTTTTAAGCTTGGGGTAGGGGTATTTTTGCATATTTTTGAAATTTTTGTATTTTGCATGATGCATTCATATAGGCATAGTGGTCGCGCTGTCGCGCACGCGCCAAAAAGAACGAGCGATTTATAAAAATGTAGTTTAGGGCGACAACTCGAGTATCGTCTCACAAGGACTCTTTGGTTGTTGTTATTAACACAAAAAATCAGTTCTGGGGGGTTTGGATTGAAATAAAATAAAGAAAACAAACAAAAGCAGAGTAATAAAGACAAAGCAGTTAAAGAGATTATCAAATAAACTAAAGCGATTAACCTACTGTTCTCGGTTTCCCACTATCATTGGTTCATATAAATCCAAGCCCTAAGCAGATTCTAATCCCCTCCCGGGTGTAGCAACAATTAACAACGAAATCGCTACTACGGATATATGTTCCTATTCCCGAATTAACAACCGGGGTTAAGCCCTCATGAACTAACGAACATGAACGAACACACGCGAATTAACAAACGCGATTAAGTATAGGAACATAACATCACCGAAATGAATCAACACAACACTATACACTCCTGAATTAACAAACAGAAATGTATAATATGGTATTAAAAAGGGAAAAGCAAATAAAACAGGAATTACAGAATCTCAAGTGTGGTAATGGAAACCAATCGCAGTAGATTAATCTAGGAGACTAGCTCTCCATTACAGAAATAAACACAAAAGAAAAGAAAGGAAAATAAACTATTGAAAACTACTACTACTGACTAACTAAAGCTAACTCCTCAGTTCTGCCTAAAACAGGCTTATATACAACTTCTGGTTTCCGCGGACTCGCGAGGCGAACACTGTCTCGCGAGGAGAATCTTGCAGCGTTTGGTCTTCTCGCGAGGCGAAGTACGTCTCGCGTGGCGAGGAATGGAAAAGTCATGGCTTCTGGTCTTCTGTCTCGCGAGGCGAGTCATCTATTCGCGGGGCAATACCGAAAGGATTGCGAATTTTCTGGCACAGTCACCTTCAGGTTCGCGAGGCGAATGCCTCCTCGCGGGGCGAAAGCTCCAGATTTATTTCTTTTTATTAACCTGAAAACCGAAAATAGCATAAGTGCTTTATTTAACTCTAAACAGCTAAATTAACCTAAAAATACTTTACAGACTCAAAATGCTGCTTAAAGACAATCAATTCTAATTTGGGTGAAAATGAGATAAAATTAGCACAAAGCCAAGGTTTTCCTAGTTATAAAACTAGGCTAGCCAGAGGCTGATCACATAGTTTTGCATGATCACATGATTCGATTACCCTCTTGCTTAGATTATGCATCCGATTGTGAGAACTTAGTGCCAAATATTTTGAGATAGTGAATTGTTGAACCCAATTTTTTTTTTCTTGTGAATAGGGTACAAATAAAAATTCTTGAGATGATCTTTGATAGTTGATAATTAGCATGTGGTTCCGTAGATTTGTGTTTCTCATTGATTTCTGAACTACTAAATGTGAGATGTTTGAGCCAAAAAGGGATACTCACTAAATTTAGCCCATTCTTTGTGTTAGAGTGTTTTACTCCTCTTGGATTGTCTTCTCTAGAACTTGATTTGAAACCGTTTTGAAGCTTAAAAACTTTTGAAAACATTTTTGGAAATGATTGAGGCACTAGGTATTTTTCCGGCCTTCTGAGCTTTGAATGATTAAATGCTACCCCTTAGTTGCCCAACTTTGAGCCTGAAAGAATAAAATGATTTTCTTGGTACCTTGAATTACTTTGATGAATATGCTTGGTATGGCACCTTTTAAAGTATTACAAAAAGGGTAAAAAGGTAGTTGAAAAAGTATGGGATGAGAAAATCATAAAAATATTTCTCTTGAGCTGGAAATCTCCCCTTCTCCAAATAAAAGAAAAATAAAAGAAAAAAACATATATATATATATATATATATATATATATATAGAGAGAGAGAGAGAGAGAGAGAGAGAGAGAGAGAAGGGGATGACAAATGAAAGTGAGAAATAAAATAAAAAGAAAGAAAGAAAGGTGGAAGAATGAATCAAAAACCCAAAAAGGTATTTTAGAAGGTGTCATGTTTGCAATGATTGATATTTTTGTTAGCCTTCTTGAAATTTCCTTTCTTGATTATTTCCCCACCTAACGATTAATCCCATGGCCCCGGTACAACCAAAGTAAAATACCTCTTGATTCTGATGTGTTTTCATTAATAAAGTAGAGATTTGGTTAATAGTCAAGCTTATGGTAGAATTCATTCCTTGAGGAAATTGAGCTAAATGTCATATATCCCTAAACACTTGAGTGAGGTGAGAATGAGTGCCCTAATTATTGAGAATATGAGTTTAGGAACCCTAAGCTTCTAATTGGACTTGAAATTGATTGCCTCTTGGTGAATTATTTGAAAATGCATGTTACTTGGATTAATTTATCGGGTTCTTGGTTCACTATCCATGCTCTGATTATTTATATCTTCTGGCCTTGGTGATTGCTTGAGGACAAGCAAAGTCTTAAGCTTGGGGTGATTTGATGAGTGTGATTTCACCTCATTTTCCATGTACATTTTGCATGCATTTTCATGTAGTTTAGGCATATTTAATTTGATTTTTAGTTAGTTTTTATCTTGGAACGGGTTAGGCAGTGTTGTGGTGTTGTTTTGCAGGAATTGATGATTAAATGCTCAGAATTAGCCTTGATGGAGCTTGGTTGGAGATAGAGCTTGAAAAATGAAGATAATGAGCCAAGCAGAGCCCATCACGGCCTAGCCGTGATGACCATCACGGCCGTGACCAAGCAGAGCTGGAAAGAAAGAAGGCAAAAAGTCAGAAGCTATCACGTCCTAGCCGTGATGCCCATCATGGCCGTGACACTTAATGGAACCAGACCCCTTCTAGGCAGAATCTATCATGGCCTAGCCGTGATGAGCATCACGGCTGTCGCAACCAAAAATTACGACGGAGGTTGGCGATGAAAAGAAATTTTAAGGAAAAGTAGAGTCGCCATCTGTCGCAACCAAAAATTACGACGGAGGTCGGCGATGAAAAGAAATTTTAAGGAAAATTAGAGTCGCTACCAATTTTATTTAATTTAGGAAAAATTGGAAAACCTTTAAAAAATGGTCTTTGAAACCAAATTGAGTTCAGGAGTCGGATACGAGTAGGGAATGTGATAAGCACCCTACATCGCCCATCCTACGAATGGTACCTTGAATTAATCGTGCAAAATTAAATTATTTATTTGTTTACCCCAAAAATATTTGCAAGGAAGGATTTGTTTATTTATTAATATTTTCTTTATTTTTATGTTTCTTTATTGGTTTTTTTTTATTTAATTTTTTTAAAAATATATATATATATATTATTGATAAATCCTAAATGAGGTTGAACATGGAACGTAAGTCCATAGGGCCACCTCAAAACTAGGGGATTGAGCATGACACTTGTCACAGAGCAATCAAAAAAAACATTAAATAAATTATTAATTAATTATCCACATTAAATAAATTAAGAGAACACAAAAATAATGGGAAAATTAATTTTGGCTTGACGAGACGATTGGTCCCGCTCCTACGTATTCCCTGTTTCGATGGGAAACTCAAAGCCACGTAGTTCTAATAGAAAATATTTCATTGGTGGTTTTTTAATTAATAATTTTTTTTATGAAAAAAAATATTTTTATTTTTATTTTTGTTTTATTTTTATTTTATTTTTTTAAAAAAAAAAGAAGGTTTTTTTTTACTTATTTGTTATTAAATGTATTTTTAATTTATTTTTCATGTATAGAAAAACTAATCAAAATAGAACATGACACATGCGTCCATAGAGCTATCCTGAATATAAAGATTGAGTGTGAAACATTTCATAAAGCAATCCCAAAATAAAATAAAAAATAAAAAAATGCAAAATAAAAAAAAATCAGATTTAATTTAAAATCAGGTCTAGTTTCCCACATACTTTATCAGCCCAATTCTTTTAGGTTATTTAGACTCACTTGACTTGGGCCACAAATTAACCCATTAGCCCAACAATCCATTAGGTTAATTCTACCACATAACTAAATGAGTAAGAAATAATAAATATAATAAAAGACACCAAAAGGTAAACACAACGCATCTAGACACACAACAAAGGCAGAAACGTTGGGAGTTATGGAGGGAGGAAAATAAAACACCTGAACAAGATTTGACTCTATAGCTGTTGCGTGTACAGTGCCGCAAAATTTGATCCCTCTTCTAATCTTGCATCAAAACAAGATAATGAACAAATGGGAAAAGGGTTTAGCGAGTTAGATGATGGGTGTTGTTTTCAGGGGTAGGGGCGGTGATGTCAGAGTAGTGGACGAAAATGGTGAGTCTATGGTGATGGGATGAGGTAGGGGCGGCGTTGTTTAAGAAGTGTAAGGAAGAGAAGAAAAAATAAATAAATGATGGAGGTATGGAGGGAGAGGGGGCGTCGGCTGCTGAAGAAGAAGGAGAGAATTTCTTCTGAGGCTTTTTTTGAAATGTTGTTGTTGCTCTCCCTGGTCTCACTGTTATTCCTGAAATCTTTCTCTTTGATCCCTTTCTCTTTTTTTTTGCTCATTTCTGTTTTGAAAAAATCCCCCCCTTTCTGATCCGTGTTGTGATTTTTATAATGCCCATTCCTCTCATCTTGATCCTAAAATCCCGCCAAGATTATGATTGCTATCTGATCCTGATCCTAAAAACACGCCAAGATTAAGATTTCTATCTCTGATTTGAAATCAAAATCTACCGAGCCTCATCTACATAAATTAAATTCTGATTCAAAATAAAGTGGTTGCTAGGGTTTGTTGGAGGAGGATGAAATGGGTTTAACTGGCCTGGCCCAAAAAAATCTTTTTATTATTTTTATTTTCTTTGCAATTTTTTATTTTATTATTTTTTGAAATTTTTAGTGAAGCCTAAGAGACCCGGTCAAAATGGGGTGTTCACAGTTGCCCCTCTTTACTTGTTCATTACTAGAATACATGAAGAAAGAACAATTTTTCATGTGGTACTAGTAAGGAACTAGTAAAGAAAATGAACTCACATTTTAGCCGGGATGGGAAACAGGCAGGAGAAAATTAAGCTTTAGAGCTTGGAAAATAAAAGTGACAGTGGGCCTCAAATCCCAAGTATAAAATTAGCAGTGAGCCTCAGAGCTCGAAAAATTAATTTGCAGTGGGCCTCGGATCCCAAAACTAAAATGCAGTGAGCCTCAGAGCTCGAAAAATTAATTGCAGCGGGCCTCAAATCCCAAAAATAAAATGCAGTGAGCCTCAGAGCTCGAAAAATAAATTGCAGTGGGCCTCAGATCCCAAATATAAAATTAGTAGTGAGCCTCAAAGCTCGAAAAATAAAACGCAGTGGGCCTCAGATCCCAAAAATAAATTTGCAATGAGCCTCAGAGCTCGAAAAATAAATTGCAGTGGGCCTCAGATCCCAAAAATAAATTTGCAGTGAGCCTCAGAGCTCGAAAAATAAATTGCAGTGGGCCTCAGATCCCAAAAATAAATTTGCAGTGAGCCTCAGAGCTCGAAAAAATAAATTTGCAGCGGGCCTCAGATCCCAAAAATAAATTTGCAGTGAGCCTTAGAGCTCGAAAAATAAATTGCAGTGGACCTCAGATCCCAAATATAAAATTAGTAGTGAGCCTCAGAGCTCGAAAAATAAAATGCAGTGGGCCTCGGATCCCAAAAATAAATTTGCAGTGAGCCTCAGAGCTCGAAAAATAAATTGCAGTGGGCCTCAGATCCCAAATATAAAATTAGTAGTGAGCCTCAGAGCTCGAAAAACAAACTTGCAACGGGCCTCAGATCCCAAAAGTAAATTTGTGGTGAGCCTTGGAGCTCGAAAAATAAATTGAAGCGGGCCTCAGATCCCAAAAATAAAATGATGGTAATTTACGTTCTCTTAAAAACTTTTCTTTTACCTTTGTCTTGATTACAACCGAACCACACGCTCCATTAAAAGACTTCTACCAATCAAACCTTTGTTTATCAACAACTCTGAGTCAGTGTCTTTCGATTAGAGGGGCTTCTTTTTCAAAGCGGTGAAGACACATAGAGCGATTATTTCCTTCAAGACTAGGACTCGCAGAGACTTTCATTATTGCTTTTCTTTTCTCCTCATTGTGCACCTTATCTCCCTTATTGACTTTGAAATGCTGGGCTTTCTTTGGTTCAAACCATTCGTTGAAGTAACCATTAGAATTATCCAATCATACTATTAAACTTAAATTTACCTAAATTGAGACATGATTTTAATGCACAAGCATGATTTAAGCACAATAGGAAAAAATGGACGGATAAAATCCTTGCCTTAATATGAGAATTTGCATTGTACACAAAGAAATTGGAAAGAAAAAGGGGAAATACAAAGGGGTGTATGGAAGTTGAATGAAGAGGGATAATGGAATGAAAGAAAACCGCATAAAAATTTACCCCAGTATTGGTCCCTTGATCCTCTTAACTGATTCCCAACAACTGTTTGACGTCGCAGATCCTGGTCTCAGCTTCCACATACATCCTTTCATTAACATTTCAATGATTTTCTTTGCCCCATTGTAGCCAGTCACAAGCAGAATTGCCCCAGTGTAGCAAGTCATGAGCGAAATTGCCCCAGTGTGGTGAACATTAAGATATCTTCTTAAACTGCCCTTGCGGGTTTTCAGACTAAGATTCAATTTCTTTGTCCTAATTTTTGCTTAGGTCACCCTTTCGGGCTTTCAACCTAACGGACCTTTTTTTTTAATTTTATTTATGCCCTAACTTTTGCTTAGGTCGCCCTTGCTGGTTTTCAACCTAACGGGCTCTCTTTTTTATTTTATTTTGTTTATGCCCTAACTTTTGCTTAGGTCGCCCTTGCGGATTTTCAACCTAATGGGATCTCCCTTTCTTTTTTCTTTCTTTTTTATCAGGCATAGAACTTTTTCACGGCGTCAAAGTTTACAGGTCTCGGTAGCTCTCGTCCGTTTTCATCTGTTAGGACCAAGGCTTCGCCTGAGTATGCCTGCTTTACTATATATGGCCCTTCATAATTGAGTGCCCATTTTCCTCGGGCATCTTCTTGGTTGGGAAGTATTTTCTTTAACACCAAATCACCTGGTTGAAACTCTCTATGACGGACTTTCTTATTAAAGGCTTTAGCCATTCTCCTCTGATATAGTTGTCCATGACAAAGGGCCACCGGTCTTTTTTCCTCAATCATGTTCAACTGATCATATCGAGCTTTCACCCATTCTGATTCTTCCAAGTCAGCTTCCATCAGCACTCTTAATGAAGGGATTTCAACTTCTATAGGAGAAACAACCTCCATTCCATACACCAATGAGAAAGGTGTTACCCCAGTACTTGATCGTATATTGGTACGATACACGTGCAAAGCGTATGGCAACATTTCATGCCAATCCTTATAATTTACGACCATTTTAGCAACAATTTTCTTGACATTCTTGTTGGCCGCTTCTACCGCCCCGTTCATCTGAGGTCTATATGGGGTGGAATTATGGTGCTTGATTTTAAAAGTCTCGAATAACTTCTTTACATCCGTCCCATCAAGATTGGCAGCATTATCTGTAATGATTCTTTCTGGTATCCCATGGCGACAAATAATATCCCTTTTTAGGATTTTGGCAAACACCTTTTGAGTTATATTGGCATATGATGCTGTTTCTACCCACTTAGTAAAATAATCTATTGCAACCAGGATGAAGCGATGTCCGTTTGAAGCCTTGGGATTGATTAGTCCAATGACGTCCATTCCCCACATAGAAAATGGCCGTGGAGATACCAGATTGTGTAGTTGGAATGGTGGAGCTTTGATCTGATTTGCATATATTTGGCATTTACTGCATTTTCGGACATATTCCAGACAATCGGCTTCCATTGTTAGCCAATAGTGACCATTTCGTAGGATCTTGCATGCCATCATGTGACCATTGGCATGTGTTCCACATATCCCTTCGTGAACTTCTGTCATGATAGTCCGAGCTTCACGAGCATCAACACATCTTATGAGGACCCCATCATAATTCCTCTTATATAGAATTTCACCATCTAAGTAATAGAACATTGATAATCTACGAATCGTCCTCTTATTTACTTCATTCGCTCCAGCTGGGTACGTTCTACTCTTCATATATTGTTTGATGTCGTAATACCAAGGATTACCATTGAGCTCTTCTTCCACATGTGCACAGTATGCGGGCTCATCTTGTACCTTCACTTGAATAGGCTGGATGGTGGTATGGAGACCCAGCTTGGTCATAGCGGCTAATGTGGCTAAAGCATCCGCAAATTGATTCTTGTCTCAAGTCAAGTGCGAGAAAGTAATCTCATCAAACTTCACAACTAACCGAGTCAAGTATTTCTGATACGGGATAAGCTTGGGATCTTTAGTTTGCCATTCGCCGTTGACTTGATAAATGATTAAGGCTGCATCTCCAAAGACCTTTAGCTGTTTTATTCCAAGACCAATCGCTGCTTGTAATCAACTTGCGCATGCTTCATACTCCGCAATATTGTTGGTGCATTCAAATTCAAGCTTAACAGCCACCGGTTATTGCTTACCCTCCGGAGAAACAACCACCGCTCCTATGCCGCTTCCACGCATATTAACTGCTCCATCAAAATACATCTTCTACATATCATCTTCCTCTATTTCACCTTCTTCCAATGACAGTATCTCTCCATCAGGGAACTCAAATAATTGGCTGTCCTCCCTCAAGAGGGTTTTCAACTAAGTGATCAGCAATTGCACTTCCCTTAACGGATTTCCGGGTCGCATACTTAATATCGAATTCTGATAATATCATTTGCCACTTTGAGACCCTTAATGATATGTGAGGACTTTCAAAGATGTACTTCAAAGGGTCCATTCGAGAGATTAACCAAGTGGTATAGTATAACATGTATTTCCTGAGTCTCTTGGAGGTCCATACCAATGCGCAACAAGTCTTCTCAATTGCCATGTATCGGGCTTCGCAGTCATTAAACTTCTTGCTCAGGTAGTAAATTGCATATTCTCTCTTGCCAGACTCATCATGTTGCCCCAACATTGCCCCCATTGAGGTTGGTAGGATCGTGAGATACAGTATCAAAGGACGACCTTGAGTGGGCGGCACCAACACTGGTGGGTTTAATAGGTATGCCTTTATTTTGTCAAAGGCTTCCTGACATTCCTCATTCCATCTCCCCGAATTATTCTTCTTTAATAGCTTAAAAATAGGCTCACACGTGCTTGTCAAGTTAGCAATGAATCGGGCAATGTAATTTAATCTCCCTAGAAAGCCCCTTACTTCTCGTTAATTCTTGAGAGTTGGCATGTCCCTGATCGCCTTTGCCTTTTCTGGCTGCACTTGTATTCCTTTCCTGTTGACCACAAAACCCAACAATTTCCCAGTTGAGGCTCCAAACACACATTTTGTGGGATTGAATCTCAGATTGTACTTCCTTAATCTCTCAAATAACTTATGCAAAACTGATACATGACTTTCCCCCTCCTTAGACTTAACCACTATGTCATCCACGTATACCTCTATTTCCTTGTGCGTCATATCATGGAACAATGTTACCATCGCACGCTGGTAGGTAGCTCCGGCATTCTTCAGCCCAAAAGGCATTACTCTGTAACAAAAAGTTCCCCAAGGGGTGATGAAAGTCGTCTTCTCTTTGTCATGGACGTCCATGAGAATCTGATTGTATCCCGAATACCCATCCATGAAGGAGAACCTGTGGTTCTTTGCTGTGTTGTCTACGAGGACATCAATATGAGGCAATGGGAAGTCATCCTTCGGACTTGCTTTGTTCAGATCTCTGTAATCCACACACATTCTTACTTTTCCATCCTTCTTTGGTACTGGTACGACATTAGCAACCCACTCTGGGTGTCTCGACACTTCCACAAACCCAACTTCTAACTGCTTAGTTACCTCTTCTTTGATCTTTAGTGACATATCCGGATGCATCCTCCTCAACCTTTGTTTCTTCACCACCGTATCTGGGTACAGTGGGATTTTATATGATGCTATCTCTGGATCCAATCCTGGCATATCTTTGTAGGACCATGAAAACACATCAAGGTACTCCTTAAATAGCGCGACCATTTCTGCAAGTTCTGGATTATCCACTATTTTCAACTCCTTCTTGTCTTCCTCGGTCCCCATATTGATCACTTCTATAACTTCATCATTTGAAGTGAACCCATTTTCTGAGCGCTCTATCATCTTTGTCAATTCCTCAATGGCTTCTTCTTCCTCACTAATCCCAGAATCGTCTTCGTCCACGGCCGCAAGGGAATCAGTAAATGAGGTTTCAAGGTTCCTTTTGTGAGACAAACCTTTGATGGTGGTGAGGTTCCTGAAAGAAGATGTTTGAAACAAGAGAAATATAGGCAAGGATATCATTCAAGAAATGAAACGCAATTGATGTAAGATAAAAAAATGGTAGAGAAAGGAAGACACCAAGAAAAATGATGAAAAATCATACTAACTCACTTTATTCATTTCTCAACTAAAGTAAACATCAGTTTATACGAGATACAAAAAGGTAATTACTTTATGGAAATAACATCAACAAATGGTTCAGACTGCCAATTGCCAAGGACCTCATTGTTAGCAGAGAGATAAATAACACGGTTTCTTGCTTGCTCCTCTTCTAGTGCATTGATAATGAAATGAGGGGAAGTCAACTTTTTTGGCGAGATCACTTCAGTTGATGCTGAGAAAGTATCTGTCAAGTGAGGGATATAGTTAAATTCCTTTCTTTCTTCTTTCTTGCCTCTGAGAGTCAAGTACTTCATATTTTCAGCTAGAGAATGATTGTATCCTAGTCCATGTCTTCCATCTCTTGTAACTGCTGCAATCGGTTGAGGGATCCCTTGGAGGCTTGCCCCTAGACCTCTTCCTTTCTGATACCCATTCCTTTCCATTATACGGACTGCCACTTCATTCACATTTTGCATTGGCAGCTCCTCCTTCTTGCTCTCTGGCTTCAGGATTTCAAAACTACGTAGGGAATCATCCTCGACTTGCTCTGCACTTTCTACGTATGGTATCGAAACAGGCTTTGAAAGCATGATTTCCTATTCACCACGGATGGTAATTACAGCCCCATCCAAAATATATTTCAGACACTGATGCAATGTTGATGGAACAACACCAGCTTCATGAATCCAAGGCCTTCCTAGGAGCATGGTATAAGCTGGCTGGATCTCCATGACTTGAAAGAGAACACGAAAACAACTAGGCCCTACTTTGAGGGACAGAGTTATTTCCCCTAAGATCCCTCTTGCTGTCCCATCAAAGGCTCGCACAATCATCTCTTGGGGTGTCAAATCCGCCAAACCTATGTTTAGCTGCTCTAGAGTGGACAACGGAATCACGTTCAATGCCGAGCCACCATCTATAAGCACCTTCGCAATCACAAATCCTTTTCACCTTAGGGTAATGTGGAGTGCCTTAGGACTACCTCTAAACTTCAAAAACACCTCATCTTCCGAGAAATTGATCATGTTGATCCGCCTCACCGGATCCACCATGTTTACTACATTCTCCGGCTTGACGTCGCGATTAACATAAGCTTCGTTCAACACCTTCAATAATGCCTTACGATGCATCTCTAATGTGAGGACAAGCGACAAAAGGGATATTATTGCCGGTGTTTTCTTCAAATGTTCCATCACATCGTATTCACTTTGCTTCATGATCTTCAGGAACTCTTCTTCTTCTTCTTCCTTCTCTTTTCCTTCATCTTTGGTATTCTTCCTTGCTTCTTCTTCTACCGGGTCATAGTATCGCCCACTCTTTGTGATGCCTCCAATTCTCACAACATTAGTAACATAGGCCTTCGAAGTTTCTCCTGCCCCTCCTACTAGCTCAACTTTCTGTTCATAATTCCAGGGTATAGAGTGTATCATTATAAGCAAAAGGAGTTGGCTTTTTCACCTTTACAATCACTTTTTCTGGCGCCGGCGCATCATTCATAGGTGGTATCCGGAGCACAACTTTTTCAACCAAGTTAATTTCTTCAGTCGTACCTCGCCTAACTTGGATCACCCCCAAGGTAAGTAATCCTTGGACTCGGACCTTAAAGTCCCAAAAAGTTTCAATATCATGCCCTACCTGCCCATGATGATAATCACAACTTAAATCACCATCATACTTCTCTTTTTCCCCAATCAGCTTCACCGGTACAGCAATATCATATCTTGCTTTCATGAGCCCCGCAAATACTTCTTGCATCGGGGTTCATAATTCCAAAACCTTCTTAACTTGAGGCCCTTTCACTTCCAAGTTATTCACATTATTTCCCGCATTATGGTTTGGGATCGGGTTATTAACAATGCTAGGCCCAGAGTCTTCTTCGAAACCCAATCTTCCACAAGCAATCAATTTTCTTACTGCTGTCTTAAAGTCCTCACATTCTTCAATGGAATGTCCCAGGGCATCCATGTGATATTTGCTAGTCAAGTTTGGATTGTACCAAGCAGGGAAAGGTGGTTCCATAGGCCGTACAGGGTTTCCAGCGATTAGGTGACGATCAAATAGTTGTTTGAACAAATCTGCATTGGAGATAGACAGTCTTTGGAAAGGAGACAGATTTTGATATTGAAAACGTCCCTGATTTGGAAAATTTGGGCGAGGTCGAGGGTAGCTTGGATGGTTTTGTTGAGGTGCAGGTGGATAATGAGTATATGTTGGGCGAGTGGGGTTGTATGGTTGAGGGGTAGGGATGTTATTTATTTGGTTTTGTGGCTGGGTGATGGTTGGCGAGGCCTGTTGAGGTGGGTAAAATGGTGTTTGGGTCTGATATGGTGTTTGGTACCTTGGGTATGAAAGGACATGTCGAGGTCCAAAGTTTTGCTGGCGTTGCACATAATTTGCTTCTGCTTCCTTCTTCTTCGGCTGGAACCCCTTCTTGGATGAACTGCCTTCCATGTCAGTTGGCAATTTCCCGGCTCTGGCTAGGATTTCAATTCTTTCCCCTGCAGCAATCAAGTTAGAGAAATACCTATAAGCTACTCCTGCCATTGCTCCGATAAAGGGGGATCCTAGGGTTCCCAAAAAGTATGAGCACATTTCGGACAACATCAGCGGCGGCTGAACCTGAGCTGCCAAACTCCTCCACCTTTATGCATACTGTTTGAAGGATTCACCACTTTTCTTCTGCATTGTAGTCAACTGTTCACGGGTCGGAGCTATGTCCAAATTGAATTTGTATTGATCCATGAACAAATCGGCTAATTCTGTCCACCGAGAGATCCTATAATGGTCTAACTGAAGGTACCACTCAAGTGCGATTCTGGTCAAACTTTCATGGAAAAAGCCAATGAGGAACTTGTCATCCTTAGACCAGATGGCCATTTTGGTGGCATAGCTAATCAAATGGAATCATGTGTTCCCACTTCCGTCATATTTGGAGAAATCGGGAATTTTGAAATCCTTAGGAATCACGACATTCGTGGCAGGACAAAGTTCTTCAATCTCGAGAAGGCCATAAGTATTTGAGCCCTTGACCTCTTTTATTTGTTCTTCTACCTTCTCCATCCACTCTTCCTTCATCTTATCAGGTCCAAACTGGGCTCCTCTTGATTGTTCAGGAATGAATGCATGGGGTTTTTCCGATGTATAGCCAGCAGCCTCGTGATACACGTTCTCGATGGGGCGATATCCTTCCCCGATGGGGATTACTATGGGTTCCGTGTAACCCGACATTCCTTGAGTAAAGCTATGGTTTATGTTTGAAAACATTGGCGCCGTTACCATGGAGAGGGCCGGCTGTACGCTCACATGTGGGTCATCTTCGTTTCCACTTCTATTTGCACTAAGCCTGCTAAGAGATTCCCTCATATCCTGTAGTATAACCTTGCTTGAGTTTCAGAGATTTCAGTCACCCTTCCCCTCACTTCGTCTACTTCTAAACTCAAGTTCCTTCCTGCCTCAGGATTGTTGGCAGCCATCCTGGTCCGGGATCTTGTGTTGTAAACTTGGGTTTGATTGGTATTGTCTTTCTTAGGTCGCGCAATGATTCTCGAACCCTCAAATTCGTGTTTTTAGCTCTGTTACGAAAAATCGTCAATTATTCTAATCAGTAACCCCTTTTTTAATATATATATATATATATATATATATATATACAATTTTTCTTGTCATTATTATTTATTATTAAGAAAGATAAAAGTATGATTCGAAAGGACCATGAATTCTTTCTTTTACAAAGGAAAGACCATTTTTGTAGCAAGCAACTTCATCCCGACACATAACTCTAGGGGCACATCCCCCTTAGGTTAATGCGTGGTTGATGATAAATCCATGGGAACATGTGTCCCTCAATAGGCAGCATCATTCACTAGCAATACAATCATACAGGCCTACTTGTAACACACCATAAGATAGAGCAGAATTCATTGATGGATGTAACCCTAAAAAATGGCTTTCATTTCTTTGAAGAGAAAATACAATGTCTCCCATCTAACAGAATTACATCAAAAGTTTTAAAGTCTTCCTTTTGAATCGCTAGCAAGACCCCTACAATACTTCATGAAGCGAGCTATTTTTGGAGGTATTGTAGATCCGTCATTCATGCGAGTTTGGACTAATGCTTCCTCGAGGTGACCCACAAATTGATAGGTATGGTATTGCAGACTTCCTGAGAGGTGTTCATATCTTTTTCTCCAAGCATCTCTGTCAGCCTTCAAATCTTTTGCCACGGATTCCCAGTTCTTTAGCCATTCTTCCTGTTGTCTGATCTCATCCTCATACTGTCTTTTCTCCCTTTCGAACATCCGGACCCTCATCAATAACTGTTGCTCTTTCTCTTGTGATTTTTTCAATGATTCGCGTATAGTTGCAGCTGCATTCCAACCTTCATCAGAGTAGCGCTCAACATGAGTTAAGGCTTCTTGTAGAGATCCTATGCTTTCCTCCAACATCCGGATTGTCTGAACGTGCACTTCGATTTTTGCCCCCAAGTCTTATTTTTCTTTGAAGATTTGTGCCAACGCCCTTTTTTGATCTTCTATCCTTGCTAGTAATCCTCGAACTTCTGACTCTTTCATATTCCCCTTCCTTGCTCTCTTTGCTGGAGCTGCGGCTTCATATGCATCGGCACATTCATCTTTCAAATGTTCTATCCTCATGTTTAACTTCTGGATTTGGTGTTGGAGCGTGACGATGGTGATTTGATCCGTTTCATTCTTTTCCTCTAGCACTCCTATTGGGGCCATCATAATCTCGATCTTCTTTAACATTTCTGCTTCCATTTGCGGATTTTCATCTTCATTCGAGATTGGTTTCGAAATAACACGGTTGTCTTTTCTTGCTTTCCTCCATGCCTCGTAGTTTTTAGTATGAGAAATAATTTGTCTCCCCAACTCATTTGATCCTAGTACCCTGATGTTGCTCCAGGCGGATCTAACAGCTATTGTTGTATTCTTGACAACCTCGCATTCTTGATATAAGAACGAAATTCCACCTAACACTTCTTCAAGTGGTTCCTGCTGAGTCCATTTCAATTGTCGAATCACAAGTACCGGAGAATATGACACGCAACCCCTTGGTCCCATCAAAGGAATATTCGAGAAATTCCCACAACTGAAGATGACTGTATTTCCTTTATACCAAGGACACATCTAGCAAAAAGCTTTCGAATCAACCTCATCAAATTCTTGTCTCCATTCATTGGGTTTGTGCGGCTTTATCGGAATGTGATGGAATCTCCTCAAAGGGTCATCAATCCCACTAACATAATTTCGAGCATACATGTGAGTCACGATCCAAACATACAACATTTGTGCACAACATCGTAATTTGCCTTGTTGATTTTCATGGAAAACTTGCAATGATAGGAAAGTTTCTGCCAAAATTGCGGGAACAGGGTTCACAGTATATTCTTCGACCTTGTAGTAGACATCCAAAGCTGCGTAATCCACCAAGTCTGGTATAAAGGGGAAAAGCACCAGCCCATAAATGGTTAAAGCTAACACCTGCTTGAAGATAACCCAATTATTTTGTCGTGCTAGTTCCTGGACATAAACTTCAAGGAATCTTCGCCTCAGACCTCTGACAGCTCCTTTTTCCATTTTGTCTGATGGCTTTGGTAGAATTCCCAACAACTCTGCAACCTTCCCATCACTAACATGCTGGCCATAATAGAAATAAACACGAAACTCCCTTGGAAGAGGCATCCGTAGCATGTATGCATATTCTTCTATAGTTGGTGTCGTATCCAAATTTGGTAACTCGAAACACCTCAAATTAGGGTTCCAATATTGGGCCAAAGCACTCAAGCCCAAAGCATCTACATGTATGTGTAACAAGTCCAAAATCTTCCCATACTTGCTTGCAAACTCTGAACATACTTCTTTTGGCATCAAGCGACTGATTTCCATTAAAGTCTTCACATCATTGATTTTCACGTCAATTCTAATATTCTTCTTCAGGCCAATTGCATTGCTAGAGTTAGACATTTCCGTTCCTTGCTACACAGGTAGTGTCTTTCCTCCACAAAAGAGAATCACCTATATATATATATATTATAAAAAATAAAAAAAATTAAAACAATATATATATATATATATATATATATATAACATGTATTTTATTTATTTATTATCCATTTGTAAAAACACAAAGGGAAATGAAGTAAAAAATAAATAAATAGGTAAATGGATAGAAAAACACAAGGGAGATATGGTACGCCTCCAAGTGTCTTAAGAGGTAGGACCTAATCAAGGGTACCTATGATGACAACTTCTAAGTCGAGCGGCCACTAAGTCAATTTAGGAGTGTAAACTTTAGGATGTGTCTAGACTTCTAAAGGTCATGGTCCCCAGATTGCCCTTGTCAAGGACCTAATTCATGAACCTAATCACAAGTAGGGATAAACCCTCCAGGATGACTAGTCCATGGCACTAGTAAGAATCCGAGTGGTGAGTCAACAAATATCAGAGAGGCACTAGGCCTTAAATGACAATGCTGAGTCACCACCTAATCCTTATGGTCCCATAAGCTCGGGTATAGAGCTGGAAGTGTGTGAAAATGAGTGTCAGTGTTGTGTGTGCTGGAGGCATACAAACCTGTACAATCCTAATACATAACTACTTGAACCTGCTCGACAAGCAAACAAAATGAAAATAAAAATATCATGGTCTTCTATCCTAATGTAAAAAATAATTATTAAAGCAAAAAGGAAACAAATATATACAAAAAAAATAAAAGAAAACAATAAAAAGGGGTAAACAATAAATACCAAAATGCACAACTCATTACTTAGGCTTGACTCTAGAAAAGTCCCCAGTGGAGTCGCCATCTGTCGCAACCATAAATTACGACGGAGGTCGGCGATGAAAAGTAATTTTAAGGAAAAGTAGAGTCGCCATATGTCGCAACCAAAAATTACGACGGAGGTCGGCGATGAAAAGAAATTTTAAGGAAAAGTAGAGTCGCCACCACTTTTATTTAATTTAGGAAAAATTGGAAAACCTTTAAAAAATGGTCTTTGAAACCAAATTGAGTTCGGGAGTCGGTTACGAGTAGGGAAGGTGTTAAGCACCCTACATCGCCCATCCTACAAATGGTACCTTGAATTAATCATGCAAAATTAAATTATTTATTTGTTTACCCCAAAAATATTTGCAAGGAAGGATTTGTTTATTTATTAATATTTTCTTTATTTTTATGTTTCTTTATTGGTTTTTTTTTATTTAATTTTTTTAAATATATATATATATATATATATATATATATATATTATTGATAAATCCTAAATGAGGTTGAACATGGCACGTAAGTCCATAGAGCCACCTCAAAACTAGGGGATTGAGCATGACACTTGTCACAGAGCAATAAAAAAAACATTAAATGAATTATTAATTAATTATCCACATTAAATAAATTAAAAGAACACAAAAATAATGGAAAAATTAATTTTGACTTGACGAGACGATTGTTCCCACTCCTACGTATTCCCTATTTCGATGGGAAACTCCAAGCCACGTATTTCTTATAGAAAATATTTCATTGGTGGTTTTTTAATTAATAATTTTTTTATGAAAAAAAAAGAAGATTTTTATTTTTATTTTTATTTTATTTTAAAAAAAAAAGAAGGTTTTTTTTACTTATTTGTTATTATATGTATTTTTAATTTATTTTTCATGTATAGAAAAACTAATCAAAATAGAACATGGCACATGCGTCCATAAAGCTATCCTGAATATAAAGATTGAGTGTGAAACATTTCATAAAGCAATCCCAAAATAAAATAAAAAATAAAAAAAATACAAAAAAAAAAAAAAAATCAGATGTAATTTTAAAATCGGGTCTAGTTTCCCACATACTTTATCAGCCTAATTCTTTTAGGTTATTTAGACTCACTTGACTTGGGCCACAAATTAACCCATTAGCCCAGCAATCCATTAGGTTAATTCTACCACATAACTAAATGAATAAGAAATAATAAATATAATAAAAGAGACCAAAAGGTAAACACAACGCATCTGGACACACAACAAAGGCAGAAACGTTGGGAGTTATGGAGGGAGGAAAATAAAACACCTGAACAAGATTTGACTCTGTAGCTGTTGCGTGTACAATGCCGCAAAATTTGACTCCCTCTTCTAATCTTGCATCAAAACAAGATAATGAACAAATGGGAAAAGGGTTTAGTGAGTTAGATGATGGGTGCTGTTTTCAGGGGTGGGGGCGGTGATGTCAGAGTAGTGGACGAAAATGGTGAGTCTATGTTGATGGGATGAGGTAGGGGCGGCGTTGTTTAAGAAGTGTAAGGAAGAGAAGAAAAAATAAATAAATGATGGAGGTATGGAGGAAGAGGGGGCGTCGGCTGCTGAAGAAGAAGAAGGAGAGAATTTCTTCTGAGACTTTTTTTGAAATGTTGTTGTTGCTCTCCCTGGTCTCACTGTTATTCCTGAAATCTTTCTCTTTGATCCCTTTCTCTTTTTTTTTGCTCGTTTCTGTTTTGAAAAAATCCCCCCCCCCCCCCCTTCTGATCCATGTTGTGATTTTTATAATGCCCATTCCTCTCATCTTGATCCTAAAATCCCGCCAAGATTATGATTGCTATCTGATCCTAATCCTAAAAACATGCCAAGATTAAGATTTCTATCTCTGATTTGAAATCAAAATCTACCGAGCCTCATCTACATAAATTAAATTCTAATTCAAAATAAAGTGGTTGCTTGGGTTTGTTGGAGGAGGATGAAGTGGGTTTAACTGGCCTGGCCCAAAAAATCTTTTTATTATTTTTATTATTTTTATTTTCTTTGCAATTATTTATTTTATTATTTTTTGAAATTTTTAGTGAAGCCTAAGAGACCCGGTCAAAATGGGTGTTCACAACGGCCGTGATAAATCAAAAAGTGAAGAGGCGCCCAGGGCAGAACCTGTCACAGCCTGGCCGTGATGGCCATCACGACATGACCGTGATGGCCATCACGGCCGTGACGCGCGCCTGATCTATAAATAGGCATCTGGGCAGAACAAAAGGAGCACTCTCTGAAACATAAAAATACCCTAGACGGCTGGAACCCTAAAAGTGACGTTTTTCCCTGCTTTTGGAGGAGAAGATTGGAGGATTCTTCATGGAGTTTTCTTCATCCCTTCTCTTTTTCTCTTTTGTAGTTTCTTTTACCATGTGTAGCAAAACCCCTTGTTGTTGGGGTTAGATGATGACTTTTTTGAACTTGGTTGTCTTATGATTTGATTGTAACACAAATTCCTATTTCTTTATGAGTATTTGATTCCATGCTT
Organism: Sophora flavescens; assembly: GCA_030762895.1. Lineage (NCBI taxonomy): Eukaryota > Viridiplantae > Streptophyta > Magnoliopsida > Fabales > Fabaceae > Sophora > Sophora flavescens. The sequence continues at coordinate 127,683,197 of CM061065.1, forward strand.
AATACTTTCCTAGGTTTGATCATCCTTGGAATGATTTGTTGCTTTGATAGACAATTGACAAATTGATGTTAAGGCATGCTCATGAATCAAATGCCAAGTAGTTCGACAATCTAGACATAGGTCTTGGGGTGCTTGCAATCCTATAAGTCTTGGCTTAATGCAAAATCTCAGGTTAATCCACCTAAGACATTAGGGTTTGATAATGGAATTTTAGGCTCATTCCACCTAAGACATTAGGGTTTGAGTATTTCAAAAGACTTGATTGTCATAATTGAATTAGGACTTGTGTTAGTAACCATTTCATTGCAATTAAGGGAGGATTAGTGTAGTCTAACCCTGACAATTCTATTCATTTGTTAATCACATCTCTGTTTGCATTCTAAGTGTTTGTTAAAATACCCAAAAGACCAAAAACATTTCATTCTTGTCTGTTTTGTTTTATTTACTTTTGCTGGGCTTAGTACTTAGTATTGAGCTCCCTTCCATCCAAACGATCGTCTAGATAGTAGTCCAATTTGTGAAGTGGTACTTGTCCACGATCCCTGAGAACGATATTTGGTCTCACCACCGTATTACTTGTTTGCGACTAGGTTTACTTGCCGAAATCGTAACATAACACATGTGGAAATAAATTAAATATTCTATTTACTGATTTCTTTCGGAAAATTAATTTATTATAAGGCAGAAAACTCGGGTGTAAAAATTTTCTTTAACGGAAAGCTCTAGAAACATAATGCACACATATTAAAGCAGTGAGATCATATTGAGTATCTCTACACATTCATAACAAGGTTGCCACGACATACATTGTTTTCTCGAAGAGTTTCATTTTCAAAAGAGAAAATCTATACCAAAGACTAACTTACAATCCCACGGTTAAATACCTTTTTAAATATACAACTCAGCATAAATTCCTAAGCTGGTCATTCTACAAGACGGTTATTAGAAATACCCTAATGGTCATTCCTACTAACGAATACTTCTTCAAGCATCTAGGAGTTAAGTCCTCGAGTGACTTAGTGAATTCCTTCGCTTCATCCGTATTAGTGTATCAAAGTACGTACTATCGTAGTCTAGAATAAACCTGATATATTTGTAAGGGTGAGACACCAATATATGGATTTAACACAATAGCCACATGTGAGACATAACAGAAAACATACACATATACATTTTCATAAAAACATAAGCATTCATAACAAGGCAATAGTTAATCAATGGGTTTCACACCCCAAACATCATCGTTTGAAAACTTATGCATGAACACTTCAATATTCGTCGTCTAACATTTTACTTAATCTCCAGAGATCCCCCAACGTCGTATGAATGAGTTGATCGGACTCGATTGCCAAATAAGGCACGTCGTTTTTACCATAGCTCATTGTCCAACACAAGACACAATGAGAACGTCGTGTATAGTTACCATAGCACATTGTCCAACACAAGGCACAATGAGAACGTCGTGTATGGTTTTCATTGACCACCAAGGTACAATGATACATCGAGACATGAATATCGCCATGATACCATGATTAACAGATACGTCGAGACATGAATATCATCAAGATACCATGATTAACTTCGTAGGCACGTCTGCCGAAAATGCATGTAAAACATTTTGTTTTCGTCGTTTTTCTTCGTGTTCAATCTTTCCTTGTCAAAGCTCAAAAGCTTACGACCATCATAGTTTTCAACGTCTTAAAATTTTCATCGTTAACACAGGACACAAAGTCCGAGTGCTCAATCACGAAACCTCTAGACCGATGCACCAGTCTTAGGTTCGTGGTAATAGAAAAACATCAAAAGTCTTTAAACATCATTTATTACACCACAAAATAGACACAATGTCCACAGGACATCAAGTCCTTAAAGTTGTAAGAACACTAATACCCCGACGTCTCGGTTACTAAGTTCCATTTCACCGTTTACATCCTTTTCGTTATGTGAAAAACAAACCTAAAACCAAAACTCCCACAACTTATCCAAGTTGTCGGAAATACCGTCGTTGAGTAAAACTTGATTATGAAAAATCATTCAAAATTGGAATTTCCTTTGTAAAATCATCAATTACTTGAAATCATTTTTAGAAAATCTTATGTTTCAAAAAGGGGGTCACTTGAGGCTAAAGAAATACTGTTGTTTTAAGAAAATACTTTCTGTAACCGCGTTTTTAGAACAAATCGCCAACTAACGTTTTAAAATACGTTTTAGTAAAAATTTGACCTTTTCTTCTTAAATAATTTTCTAAAATCATAATTAAGTTATTTTTTGAAGATTATTTTCATAAAATAACTTTTTATAATGTTATGAAATTTCTTACGTAAAAATTAGCAGTACAAAGATAATTTCACGGTTACGTCCTCACTGTGACTCATAGTTCACTCTTACACCGATAAATCATTAAAATAATGATATTTTCCATTTCTTATTTTTCCCAAATAAAATATTCCATCAATATTATATACCAATATTTCTTCATAAAACATTGAATATAATTTATAAAGCTTATTAAAGCTTTTATCTAATTAATTGATTGGGCACTGATCACTGTCAGGCTTCTCAAGCAACAATCAACAACAATATCATGGCAATTATCCCAGGAAGATCATGCATCAAATCACTATAATACATAACTGCAAATAAACAATTTAATACAGATAAACAATCATAGATAAGAATAATACAACTTGAACCAAATTAAACAAGCACCACAACCACAATAAATAGTACAGACCACACACTAATCACACAGTAATTGGGAAAAATCCCTCAGGTAAGCTCCCTTACCTCTCGAAGAACTTAGCTTCCGATTTAAAACTTTGTCGCGAATCCGCAAACCGTCAACGCACGTACACGATACGATTCTTTATCCTTCAAAAAACCACAATCAACCAATCAAAATCAAACAAATACAATCACCTAATCACTAAGGATAGGTCACGGTCATGAATGGATTTTATGGCTAAAAATTACTAAAATTGCTTAAGTCTTTGGATTAATGATCCTAAGTACTTAAGACAATAGATTAGTGATAAATCAACAAAGATTGAATAAAAAACTTCCAAGTTCCTCCAAGCATAGTTTCGGCCAAAGCATGAAAATATAGCTAGAGATTTTAGTTTGATACAAGAACTTGGATTCAACATCAACACATATTAGAAAGATGAGATCTATGATCACTTTCAAAAAAATTGAACAAAAACTCATCCACCCAATTTTTCTATGGTTCGGCCTCATCAAAATAAATGGGGAGGAAAACTTTGTTTACAACAATCTCTTGGATTATGATAATAGAGATGATAATAGAAACATAGAAATTGGTTTCACATTTTTAGGATTTTTCTAAGATTTTCTATGAATTTTCAAAGTTAAGAACAACTAAGATGAACAAGATGAATAAAGCTTTAAAAAAATAAATGAATTGAAGAACATATAACTTAAAGATGATGTGGAACATGAATCACCTCTTGGATTTGGAAAAATGGCAAGGAATCACTAAGTTCCTTCACAAATCAAGCTTTCTTGTGCAAGGAGAAAATAAGAACTATGTGGAAGTTTGAAGAAGATGAAGGAAAGTGCAAGAATGAGCTAGAGCTCACTTGACTCATCAAGAATTTATGAGCCAAGGATTGGGCTTGGCCTTTTGCGCAATGGGCTTGAGAAAATTCCTCCAAGTCCAATTGATTTTGAAGCTTAAAAATGCTTAAGACTTAATCCTTAACAAGCAAAGTTTATGAGTACAAAATGGCTTCATGGAAAATTGCCTTCATAACCATGTTATTGGGCTTATGGCCGCAGCCTCCAATGGATTTGGATAGCAAGGAATTGGCCCAATTGACAAGGATAAGTTGAAGAATTAACTTAGGACTAAAAAGCAATTAAGAGAAAGTTTAAGGACCAAAATGTAATTTCCCTAGAAATTGTCATCATGACTAGTGACTCAATCCATGACATCATCCACATGGCCTTGTCATTTGTGACTCATGGATATTATCCATTAGCGGTTCCCGGTAATCTTGTATTCAGCTCTGTCGATCGCCCGACTTAAGATATCGTCCGGATAAAATATAATATTTCACTTTATAGTGAAATATTTCAAAATAACCAAAATCATAGGAAATTAAATAAAAACCTTAAGTTTTTCGTTCACGAATTAAAATTAGGTTTTCTGATCAGTATAATCATACTGTCAGTGAAATTCACAGACCGGGTTTCGTCTGACTTTTCAACCTAAATTTTTATCGTAACTCTCTACGGTAAAGTAGAGTGTAAATAAGGTTTCGGTTTAATTAAAAAAAAAATTTAAGTCTCGGATAAAAATATAAACGTATTTATATAAATTTCCGATATTAGAAAATAACGAAAAGTCGGGGTGTTACAAATCATGGGCTAATTTGTTTGAAAATCCTCAATTCATGAGCATGTACCGCAACAATTTCATATCAAAACATGACGATGATAATTCACATCTCCTCCTAAAACAATCAATGCCTAATACCGTTCATGATAGCCTGCTTTGGCTTACAGGTGAGGCATTTGAGAATAGGGTCAAACATAGTTCTAAATTGTGGACCGCATCACGTATTGCGACTGCAATATTGCGGTTGCGGACCGCAGCGCAACCGCATCACACCGCAATTGCGGTGTGATCCCTTTTCACGTGTTGCGGCCGCAACGCAACCGCATCAGACACTCCATCGGACCGCATCAGGTCGTAACACCCATTTTCAGCACCGTTCGTTCAAATTTTTTTCCAAAACTAAAAAAAATTCAGGTCCCCCAAAGCATTTAGATGCAAGAATTATTCCTTTATGCTTTAACAATTTGTTTTTTTCTCTATTTTTGCTATCCTCTTCTCAATTCAGATATATGAAGAATTACAATAATTATACAATATTTTTTAGATTTGGTACCAATATAAAATTATTTCACGCCGCAGTGGCTGCAGTCCCCGACGCAGCAACCGCAATGGCCGCATTCGCAGTGACCGCAACCGCAACTGCATCCACGACCGCAACCGCAATTTAGAACCTTGGGGTCAAGTTAGATTGACCACCTGCTTTTCAAGAGGATGGCACTGATATTTGTATTTGTGGTTGTGTTGATAATGGCATACTTTGTCTCTACCAAGATAGAGATTGTCCAGCTCTAGAGATTCCCCAAAATTATGTATTGTGGAACCCAATTACTAAGGAATTCAAGGTCATTCCTTCTGGCTCTATTCACCATCCGCTTGGTACAAGGATTTGCATTTTCCTTCAAGGATTTGGTTATGATCCTGTGGCAGATGATTATAAGTTGATTCGATGTCTTCGATTTTGTAAAGATGACTATTATTGTGATTTTGTTTCAGAGCCTTTATGGCAGATATATAGCCTTCGAAGTAACTCTTGGAGGAATCTTGATATTGAAATGCCTATTATTCCTCAATTTAACACAGAGGTCTACTTAAATGGGGTCTGCAGTTGGTTGGGTCATAAAAATGGATACTCGCTGGTGTCATTTAACTAAAGTGATGAGGTTTTCCATATAACACCCTTAGTTAGGGATGCATGTTATGCAACCCATCGTTTGATTCGTATTTTTAGACTCCTGGTGGTGTTGAAAGGGTCCATTGCTATGATCACAAGCTATTCACATACTGTTGGTTTTGATATGTCAATTTTGGGTGAACTCGGTGTAAAGGAATCATGGACTAAACTCTTTAGCGTAGGACCTCTACCTTGGGTTGTGCGTCCAATTGTATTTGGGAAGAAGGGCAATTTATTCTTCAGAAAAGACTATGGTGAAGTGGCCAGTTTTGATTTAAGTAGCCAAATGATTGAAAACATTGGTATTAAAGGGAAGTATCCAAGTCAAATGGTTGTTTATAAGGAAAGCCTTCTTCCTATTGGAAGGTTACATAATTAAATGTTTTTTTGAGTCTAAGAAAGCTCAAGAGTATTGTTGTTATGATGTAGTGGCTAGTTGAACGATATGAAATTATTAGAATAATAATTGGTTTGTCAATTACCTATGTCATACTTGTTATCAAGGATATGATAAAGAACAGTAGTAATATGAATGTTTCTATATCAAATTTTATTTGTATGCTTTATTCTCCCTTGTTGTTCTCCCACTGTTTTGATTTCTATTTCACTGTAAGAATGGTCTATGTTTTTTGTTTAATGGTCGTCGTTTTCCAATTTTATAGCTCATATTTAAGAAACTTCAGACAACTTCAATACTGTTTCTTTATCATGTATACCAATGATTGTCCTAGAAGTTGTATTGTGGAAACCATATACGGAGGAATTCAATGTCATTGCGGGCTCTGTTGACTGACCGCTTGCTGGACATTTGTGTTGACCTCCATGGATTTGGCGTTGTTATATTGCTGTTGAGTGATCATTAGTTTTAATAACTTATGAAGTATAGGAAGTGGCTTCCCTGAAGATTTTTTTTTGTTTTTTTTGTTTTTATGTATGCACTATTTTGCAATCTTTCACTCTCTTTTGCTGACTAAGAGGAAACCGTTTTTATGTGTAAGTTGTCAGACATACTGTAGTGTTATATGTCACAGCGAAGACCAATCCATTTTCTTTCACAATCTTGGTTGATATAGGCAGTATTGTTAGAGCACCCTCATGTTGTATCTGCTGCCTATGCTTCATTTATGGGATCCAGGAACTTTTCAACAGATGGTTGACCTCCAGTGCAGTTCCTTCATGGTTGTGAAGTTTTCATTCATGTACTGTCCTATTTATGTAGCAATGCGGGCTGGTAAAACGCATGACTTCTGGCATACCCTTTTTGTCATTCTTACTAACTTGATTGGAGAGTCGGCACTATAAGTGTTGATGTAACTTCCTATCATAGGGGGCAAAACAAGATTCAGTGTGAAGCAGAGAAAATTGTTTTATCTGCACTACTTCCCCTGGTCCATTTGTGATGGCATGCAGTGCACTGGTCTTATGGGGGCATATTATGAGTGGCATTTTCATGTAGATTTGTTCTTTTTCCTGCTGTGCCTTAGTTTCACATTATCTATTGGATTTGATGGTTGTGCTCAGTTTTTTTTTTGGGTGATAGCAACGTGCTACAATTGTGTAAGTGAATTTTGGAATAAAATCAAATTGTAAAACATTTGCCTCTGATGTTTAGTCAGTGAGCTTTGTATAGGCTGGATTTTATCAATGACTTTATATACTCTTGGACCATGATTTTGATAAATTAATTAGACTTACCTTCATGGTATTTAGTTTTATCCTCCCGCACGATACAGCGATTATTTAATCCATTTGATTGTAGCTGCTGGATTACTGTAATATACTGGAAATTGAAAGGATTACCTTTGCATGTGTGGACATCCTATGGAAGGTTTATAAGGGATTCAAATTTAGTCCTACATGACTGCCAAAATATGGGAAGTTTTCACTGGCAGTGACTGGATTGCATAAACCAGGCTTTCTTTGTTTACAAGTATTAGGTGGATGTGATGAACTCAAACCAGGATAGGTTGTGTTCTCAATTTCTGATAAGGGTAGTTTTTCATTTTATCTGATGTTGCTAGATCATATTAGATAATAACTATCATTGTTTTTGCTGAAATAACTTATTTCTTCTCTTGGCATGAATTTGTGGCATATAGGATTCTAAGTTGTGGGCAAGTTGATACACACAAAGAAATAATAAGAACTTGTTTAAAGTGTCTTACCAAAAAAAAAAGAAAAGAAAAAGAACTTGTTTAAAGTGGATAAATCTTAAGGCCTGGAGGCTAACAAGAGGTTGGTATGAGAAATCTACCAAAGTACACAGAATGAACTCCAGTGACCGGTTTGGCAACAAAATTCCCACATATATTATTATTTTTTGTTGTTGTGGAGAATGGCTTGAATCTTTAGAACAATTGAAGCATAATGATAGGTAACCAGAAATCCTTTCAATAAAAGATCCACGGTAACTTCCAAATTTACCACAATTTTCTACACTCTCATTCTTCGCAAGATTAAAACTATAATATAAACTCTAGAGCTCAACCTCAATATTCCAACAAATATACATATTGCAATAGAGTTCGTCTACAAATTTAATCATATCATCATATAGCAAGCATCCACAATTAGCTTTGAAAGACCGTTGTTGCCAAATTACATATAAAATGTTAAACATTAAGAAAACTTGCATATAATATTATTGATTTAGTTAAATTTAAGGATTAAATATGTTTTTAGTCCCTAGAAAATGAACGAATTTTGGTTTTGGTCTTTGTAAAAAAAATTATTTGGTTTTCATTCCTCTAAAATATGAAATTACTTATTTTGGTCGGTATAAAATGTGAAAATCTTAGTTTTGGTAACTATAAAAAAAAAATCTTTGATTTTCATCCCTCAAAATTTTGATATCACTATTTTTAGTCCCTAACATTCATTTTAGGGTTCAAGAAATTTTTTGGGGAATTACATACTAATATGACATCACCGATGTTATTGTGTGTCTTTTTGGATGATTGTGTGACATTGCCAAACACATAAGTAGTTAATGGATGTCACATGACAGTAAAGACAAAAAAAAAAATTATTTTAGATTTTGGATGGATAGAAACCAAAGAATTTTTTTATGAAGATCAAAACCAAAATTAACTCATTTTTTTTCATTAAAATCCACTCATTTTATTCACAAACATATTTAACCCTAAATTTAAATACTTTAACTTTCCTAAGAAATAATTTAAACCTCAATACATTACAAGCGGAGTCACATCTGTCAAGAGAAAAGAGACTGGAATAAATTTCTTGAAGGAATCTTTGTTCTCAAAAAGTCATAAATATTATACATCGACCAGAGAGACCAACAACATAAGAGACTTTAGAGAGTCAAATAATCCAGGAAATCAAAATACGATTATACTTAGAATTCATTACAATCTTAAAATTATAAGTCATTAAAGTACGTACTTCACCTATAGGATTCCTATGCACAACTACGTCTTTGGTTCACGATCCAGTTGCTAAAATTTCCAAAGAAATCTACAACTATCTTTTATAAAACCTCTAGGTTGTGAAGCTTCAACCTTGTTCCCGGTGTAAACCTTCCGCCTTTGTTGCCCGTTTTTCTTTTGCCGCCATTTTAGATGCTCGCACTTTGTTTCTATCTGCTTTAGATTTTTTACATTACAAACTCTCGCACTATGCCCTATATTACCACATTGATAACATAGAATCCCTTTAAATGGACAAGCATCTGCCAAATGGTCTTGCCTTCAACACTTTGGGCATTGACGAACAGAGTCTCGGTTCTTATTCCAATCATTTTTTTGGGGTCGTACATATGGTTTGTTTTGATTTTGTTTCCCCTTCTGATTCTGGTATTGGTTCCTAAGTCGAGATGATCCTCCGGTATTACCATAGTTGTCCTTCCTTTTCTTCATAAATACCACCTTACAACATTTCTCAACCAACGCTTGGAAGTTGCCAATCTCCAGCAGTAATACAGATTTCTAGATAGCATATTGCAAACCTTCTTCGAAACGTTCACACTTCTATCCCTCATCTGGCTGAACTTGGAAGAAACGAAAATATTTGGCTAGTGATTCAAATTTTGCCACATATTCCCCAACTGACAGCTCTCTCTGCTTTCAGCACAAAACTGATTTTCTTTCTCGATTATGGCGCTCTGACGAAAATACTTGTCTAGAAAGGTGTTTCGAAAAACATTCCAAGTAATTTCCTGGTTGTTTGCTTCCAACAGTTGTTTAGTGCCCTTCCACCAATACTCTGCATCTCCTAAGAGCAAGAATGTAGCATATTGAACTTTTACTTCTTCAGGGCTATGGATAAGCTTGAAAATATTCTCCAATTCTTGTATCCAAAGATCAGCCTTTTCAGGATCAGAATCCCCATAAAACTGTGGTGGATCTTGACGTTGAAAAACAGTCAGATCTTTGCCTTCCCCAGCTTGCTGGTTCTGGGCAACCATAGTAGCTGTCTGTAGTGTTATAGCAGCTGCAACATTTTCCATGGCTTGTGTTGTTGGATCCATCCCACCAGCAGCATAAACATTCTCTACTGCATTACCACGACCGTCAACACGACCGCCTCTACGGCCCCTTCCACGTCCACGTCCACGTCCAACTTCTGGTTCCATAACCGACCTACAAGACAAAATCAGTCAGTCTGCAACCAGAAACTGAAACGTATACTTACGTGTTTAAAACACATTACTTCTAAGAAGTAATTCTATCAATGTACCATCTACTGTTCATTGATTCTTACAAGGTCTTGAATACATCAAAACCTATCAAAACACACCTACTTATGTACCATCACACATTGTTTCGACACGGAAACAATTCAAGCAAGGTCCAGCTAGAGATCACACAACAAAAACATAATAGACCTATTCCCCAAGGTTCCCGAAAGATTCGACCAGCTCTGATACCACTCTATAACACCCCCTTGGGCATTACTTTGTGAACACGTACGGAAATAAATTAAAAGAAATTTCTTGGTTGCTTTAGAAAATTGATTTACTTTAAGACAGAAAATCTGGGTGTAAAATTTTTTCTTCTTCACACTTCGAAAGATTATGATACACATAGCAAAAACAGTACGTCTACACTGTACTTAACAACACATACACACCAATTTTTTTATAAACAAACCTTCTACAACATATAAATTTTTCTCAAAAGTCTTTTCTTATATACTATATGAAAATCATCAAGACACCCGTACTAAGCTTCTTAAAATATACATCCTTAAACATGAACCTAAGCTGGTCGCTCTACCAGACACTCACTGATAACACCCCGTAATCATCCCCATGATCACACATCTCTTTCCGCAATCCGGACTTAAGTCTCCAAGTGACTTAAGAAACTCTTCTGCAACATCTGCACTTGTGTACCAAGGTACAACAACAAAGCCAGAAGCACAAGTATATGCAAGGGTGAGAACCAATATATGGATTTTAAAAAAATAACTACATGCGCGACACACAAAACAACCCATAACATATTTAGTTATAAAAACATCAATGTTAAAGGAATAAACATATAGTTTATCAAAGGGTTTCATACCCGACAGTCATCGTCATTTTTAAAACAATGAATAACACCTCAATATTCACTATCTAAACCTTTTAACTTAATCTCCGGAGATCCCAACACCATATCAATAACATCAATTATTTGGCCTGTCAAGGTTCCGAGTTCCAACTATTTAAGTAAGTAACTTGGTAGGATACGAGCTCCAACCATCATTGTACGTAGTTCACAAGAACATCCAACGATAATCATACTTAACTCGGCCTATAAAATATCACTAATATTCGAGCTCCAAAAATAGTCGTAAGTATCCCGGCCTTTCCTAGACCCACTGTTCATTTATAAATGAGCTGATCAAGCTCTCGTTGCCAAATAAGGCAGGTTTTAAATTAACCATAACATTATCCAAAACGAGGCACAGTGGTTACTATTTATAGTATATGGTTTCATTGTCCATCAAGGCACAATGATACAATATAATGAATACTTGCCATAAAAAATTCAAGTCCAAATGCGTAGGCATGTCTGCCCCAAAAATAAGTGTAAAACAATTTGTTTTCATTACTTTTCTTCGTGTTCATTCTTTCCTTGTCGAAACTCAAAGACTTATGACCAACCAAATTTTTAAATTCGTCTTTTGTCATTAACAAAAGGACTCCAAGCCCAAAAGAGCAAATCACGAAGTCTAGACCGATGTACCAGTCATAGATTCGTAGATTTTAGCGCACAAAAATCAATATAACTTTTTATAGGACATATAGTCCATAACTTCACTTTTAGGACACACGGTCCATACCATAGAACACTAGATCCCCGACGTCTCGGTCACTAGGTTCGTTTATCACTTTAAAAACCATTTTCGTTCTGTGAAACACAAATTTAAAACAAAACTCCACAACTTATCAAAGTTGTTGGAAATAACACCATTGTATAAAACTAATTTACAGAAAATCCTTTTACGTTGGAAATTCGTTTATAAAATCATCAAATCACTTGAAACTCATTTTCGTCTAAAAATATTTACTTTGAACCTTAGTTCCAAAAAAAAACCATTTTGAGATTAATTCTCTGTTTTAACCAAAGTTGCTGCTTTTAATAATGTTTTCCGTAAACGTTATCGAAATTGTTCGTCGCTTGACGTTTTAAAAACGTTTTTAGTCAAAATTTGACTTTTCTAGTAAAATATTTTTCCCAATACCATAATAAAATTATTTTTGAAACTTATTTTTTCTAATAACATTTTCTAATATTTATAAATTTCTTACGTAAAAATTAGCAGTACTAAAAATATTTTCACGATTACGCCCTCGGTGTGACTCATAGATCACTCTTACACCGATAAATCATTAAAATAATAGTATTTTCAACGATTCCTCATTTTCAATAAATCAAATAATTAAATCATTTTATTTTATAATATCTCGTCAATTAAATATTCAATATTTCTTATAAAGTTTTTTTTTAACACTTTTATCTTCGTATTTAATTGAGCACTGACTACTGTCAGGCTTTTCAATCAACAATCAACGTCAATAAACATTCCACGTCAAACATTATAGCATATAATACAGTTTATAACATGCATTAAAAACTGCAACACATAACAACAGATAATTATATTAAAAGCATATAATTAATTGCAGATAAACTAATTACTTAAACCACCACAATGGAACACAAACAAACATTACAGACCACTCACTGATAGCATATAGCTATCGGAAAAATCTCTCAAGTACTCCCCTTTCCTCTTGAAGATTTTTCCTTCTGAATTTAAGTTCCGTCAAACGTCTGATCTCTGCAAAACACGTACATGATTCACACAACAATTTATCCTTCAACAAACCACAACAACAAATTAACAATCAAACAATTAAAAACACCTATTTTCCTATAGGTAAGGTTCGGCCATGAGGTAATTAATTGGATAAAAATTTCTAAAATTCCTAAGCTCTTGGATTAGTGATCCTTGATCACTTAAAACCCTAAAACAATGATTAAAATACAAGGATTGAAAAAAACACTTCCAATCCACCAAGAACCAAATTTCGGCCATGAGTAAAACAATGGGTTAGAGGTTTTATTTTGATTCAACAACTTGGATTCAAGACATACATGTAAGGATTGAATCAAACATGATTTACCAAAAAATTTGAACAAAGTTCCACCCCCACACAAGTTAAGGTTCGGCCTTGATGAGATAAATAGGCAAGAAATTTTTGTTTGACGCATACTCTTGGATATTAAATATAGAAATGATAATAAGATCATAGAAATTGGTTTCATGATCATAGGATTTTGCTATGATTTTCTAGAGATTTTCAAAGTTCTAGATCTAGGAATTTCAAATGATGATCATGGCCTTGAATCATGAAAGTAAATGAAGAACCTATAGATTATTGATGATGAGGAGCAAGGTATAGCTCTTGGAATTTGAAAATGAGCAAAGAATCAAGTAGTTGCTTCACACTTTTTGGCTATGGAAACTTAGAGCTTTTTGAGAGAAAATGAGAGGAAGAAGATGAAGTGATGCACAAAATGAGTATGATGGCCTAAGGAAATGGGTTTTGGCGGTGGTAAATGAGGGTAAAAGGGTCCAAGTCATAAAAATTTAAGGACAAAAGTGCAATATCAATGAAGGGCAATTTTGTGATTAAGTTAGGACTTAAGGACATTTTGGTAATTTACCCTAAGGTAATCATGACAAACTTGTGGTGAGGATTGGTTGTAGGTGTGACTGATTTGTGTCCACAAAATTGTTGGGACAAAATTGGCATTTCAATGGAAGTTCAAGGGTAAAACAGTCCAAGGGCAAAATGGTCTTTACACTATTTTGAAGAAATATCTAGATATTTGCTAAATGTAATCATTACATTGGTGAGTCACCCATATGACTCACCACCCTATGTGGCAAGATGTCTCAGCATCCGATGTCGGGTTTTGTCTCTGCACGTCCGTTCCCGACTCCTTCAATTACCCGATTTAGGTTTTACGCCCGAATCAAGTATAATAACCTATTTATTTTGAAAATTTTCAAAATAACCTATATCATTGGAAATGAGATATAGAATCTATTCATTTCGTTCACGAGTCAAAATTAGGTTTTCTGATCAGTAAAATCTTACTGTCAATGAAAATGCAGACCGGGTTCCGTCTGAATTTTCAACCAAAAATTTAACCGTATACTTATTTTTATAAGTATAATATGAATATGATTTTGGTTTTTCCAAAATCGTTTTCTAAGTTTCAGATAAAAATATAAACGTTTATTTATATTTATACCAATCTTAGAAAGCAGAAAAATCGGGGTGTTACAATTTTCCTGTGGATTTTGCTCAAAAATTCGTAGGTAACAGGTTTCCTGAGAATTTTCATACAAATTTCTGTCCATAGATAATAGCTTCGTGGGTAATTTATTCCTGCAAATTTTAAAATCTGCAGGAAATTTCTTGCAAATTTTCTTGAGAAAAAATCCGCAGGTAATTTCCTACAAAATAATCTACAGGTAATTTTGTATGAAATTTTGCAGGTAAATTCGCAGCAATAAAATTCGCAGGAAATTTCTACAAGAAAAATTGCAGGAAATTTTCTAGGGAAAATTCGCAGGAACAATAATTTTCATTTAAAAAAAATGCTCTAATTTTTTTAATTGTGATATTTTTTTAATATATAATAAAAATCCACAATAAAACATCAATAAATGAATAAACATCGCATCTATATTATTATTTTTTATAAATCAAAATTGTGTTAGTATAATAGTACAAGAAGTACTCAGTTTATGTACTTTGGCCATCAATTTGGAATAGCCAGCACCCATATATCCCTATAAAAAGAGAAAACTAAAAAGCCAAGACCACCCGAAAAATGCACCAATTATGACAAAACAAACAAAAACGGGGAATCCAACTGGTACAGTTAAATACAACAAAACTACCCAAGAAAGAGCAGCAGAACTGCTCCAACAAAACCCCAATTTCCATCACCCAACAAAGTGTAACAGCACCCAAAAGCAAAATGAACACTAATAGTCTAAAACCAGCAGCAAAGACACCAGTAGGAACCTTAAAAGCCCAAGGCAGCCAGTCATGACATAAGGATCAGCCCTGGCAAATGTTCCTTAGCCAGGCAAGATGATATGCAGCGCCAGATTCAGTGGGACACCAGATCAGCAACAGCAGAACAACAACACCAAATCCAAAGCAGCATCCGAACTGAATAAGAGGATATTGAGCAGCACCAAAACGAAAGAGCACCAGAATAAGAGAAAGTTTTAAGAATAATATATATATATATATATATATATATATATATATATATATATATATACATTTAGGAATAATCTCATTGAATCATATTCCATGAGTCAATCTTAATTCAAATATAGAAATAAAACTCAATGTTTCAAATCAATTAATGATTATTTTAAAAAATGGGCACAAAATCATTCAAATACTCTCTCAGTTCTTCCGTCGTACAACACCACCACTCTCTCAGTCACTCTGGTGAGCTGCTATAAGGTAAACACTTTTCTCCTATTTTTTTCCTACTTC
This sequence comes from Sophora flavescens, assembly GCA_030762895.1. NCBI lineage: Eukaryota > Viridiplantae > Streptophyta > Magnoliopsida > Fabales > Fabaceae > Sophora > Sophora flavescens. The sequence continues at coordinate 127,698,776 of CM061065.1, forward strand.
GTTTTCTTTTCCATTTCCCCCTCTTAGTTTTCGTTACATTTTCTACCTCTTAGATAAACTCCCTTTCTTTTCTCTTTTCTATTTTCTATTCAACCTCTATACTGTGTTGGTGATAATGTTCTCATCTATTTTTTTCGTTTCCATGTTGCTAAATGCTAACCCTCTTTGTATGTTGACATTGCATGTCGCGAGAAACACCGTCATCACAAGCCCAAAGAGGAGAAGCCTGGTGGTCCTAGAATTAGATCGGCGAAGTCAGCAAGAACAATATTTCCATATATATGATACATATTTTTTAAAGTATTGTTACCTTTCGTGATTATTTTTATAAAAGGGGCAATTTCTTATGATTTGTTTCCTATAGTATTGAATAACTACTATGATATTGAATGTCATTGGAAACTTGCCTTCAAAAAATATCACGTGCAACTCTTTGATCTCAAAATGGTGTTAATATATTTAAGTCCACTATTCAATTCGATTAAAAGCATACAATGATCTCCTTGACGGTACTTTCATTTCTTCGTTTATTGGTTCTAAAATTAACTCTTAAGTGTTATTGTTCTTGGTTTTCTTCTCTTCCATTTTTATTTATTATCATTATTATTATTTTATATTTTTTGCAAGTGAAGACATATAACATATTCATGTTTTCAGAACTAGGGCTTTATGCTTTTTAAGGTTTCTTTTTAAAATTTTTAATTTTTAAATGGAGGACTAAATTTGTTGTACTTGTCTTATTTGAACAGTTTTCTACATTGGCTTTATTATTTTATATTGTGATTACATTTTGAATTTAAACCGTGTATGGTACCACTCAAAGTCCTATCTGAATTAATTTTATATCATTTTAAATTAATGTTGATTCGATACAATTAGCATATCACTTAATGGTGTCAATATTTGATATTAATTGTGATTATTCCATATAAATGAGTTCAATATATACCGATTCCATATCTTTTAAATTTAAACATGAATAGCACCATTCGAATTTGATTCTGAATTATTTCCATATCAATTTGAATTAATTCCATGTCATTAAACGCAAGCCTTTAATGTAGTCATTGAATGCGGGAGAAATTTTTTTATTTGATATAATTGGTTTATCACTTAATTATATCAATATTTGATATTAATTGTGACTGATTCCATAAATTTGAGTTCAATATATGCTGATTCCATATCTTTTGAATTTAAAATTGAATAGTACCATTCGAAATATTTTACCAAATTATTTCCATATCATGTTGAATTAATTTCATATCATTCAACGCAAGCCTTTAATGCAGTCATTAAACGTGGAATAAATTTTTTGATTTTATATAATTGGTTTATCATTTAATGATGTCGATATTCGATATTAATTGTGACTGCTTTCATATAATTGAGTTCAATATATGTTGATTTCACATGTTTTGAATTTAAACTTGAATGGTACTATTTGAAATACTTTCCCGAATTGTTTCCATATCATTTTGAATTAATTCCATAACATTAAACGAAAGCCTTTAATGTAAGTCATTAAACGTGGAGAAAATTTCTGATTTGGGATGTCATTCCATATTGTACATCATGGTTATTCGAGAATATTTGGGTCAGAGGATATTGGGCCGAAGTCATCCGAGAATCTTTGGGCCTGAGGATATTGGATCGAAGTCTTCTTTAGTAGCTCACTCACCAATTATGAATAACGGTTGAGTTGTCAGTTTGACCCCACTCGGATAAAGGACTTCATGCACAGGTAAGCGGTTGAGAGATCGTGGGCACTTGGCTAAACGACGAGGTAGTCCAGTTAATAAATGAATGTGAGTAACTGTCGAGAAGAGAGAGGACAAATAATTGATGTATATATATATAACATTTGTGTATAGGAAAGAACAAGCTATTCTGTAACACTGAGTCTCTGTTAAGAGCATTCTTCAATATACAAGATTATTCTTGATAAAGAGATTATATGAAACGTAGCGATAGTGTTCTTTAGGCTCTCGGTATTAACCTTGCCAGGAATTTGTAGGAACATTTGGAGCCCACCGTGGGGCCGAGGTAAACTATCCCCGACCGCATTTTGTTAGGTTGAGATGGTAGAAACTCGGAGTAATGGCGGAAGAAGTAGAACAACCACCACCACGTCGAGGAATGATGAGCCTCCTCGTCGACGGATTCCTAATGCAATCCTCATGATGGAGATGGGACAACAGATAGAGCAACTCAGGCGAGAAAATGAGGAGTACCGGAGGAACAGGGATCGTGGCCGGGAGAGATCAGAATCTTCTGGGCATGGTAATAGGAGTCGTAGGGACCGTAATTCTCGTCGTGATGATCGAGAAATAAGTAGCCGTATTGTAAACGAAGGAACGGAACCACGGGAGAATCCATTCGTAGATGAGGTCATGGCAACTGCCTTTCCTCCAAACTTTCAGTTTCCGAAGGTGAAGCAGTATGACAGGAGTACAGATCCTCAGGAGCACCTCACGGCCTTCAACATCAAAATGATACCTTTGCAAGCGTCTCCGAACTTAAAGTGTTAGGTATTTCCGGTTACTCTTGAAGGGGCTGCGTTAATGTGGTATTCTCGACTCCCCCCGAGATCTGTTAGGTCTTGAACTGATCTAACCACCAAGTTCAATGTTCATTTCGCCACGAGTCGACAACTTCGAAAAACGTCGGATTGTCTGGTTAATTTCAAGAAAGGAAAGCAGGAATCGTCGAAAGAATACCTTGATCATTTTAACGCGGAGGTCATCCAAGTCCCAGATTTACGAAAAAGGGTGGCTTTCCATGCTTTTACCTCTGGTATGAAGTCGGGGCCGTTCTCAGACTCGTTAGCTAAAAGGGAGGCCCATGACATTGATGAGATAAGGTAGAGAGCAGCCAAGTACATCAGTATGAAGGAGGTGAGAGAATCAAAGAAGCAGGATAATGAAGACAAAGCAGAAAAGAAGGAGAATCAGAGGAACGAAAAGGGATACACATCTATACGAGAGGTTCAACCAAAAAATGGACCTAAGTATAGCATGTATACACCACTCAACACAACACGGGCTAAGATCCTAGATGAAGTTTATCATGCTGACATCATTGACTACCCACCGTAAGACCGAGTATATGGTAAAGCAGACAGAAGAAAATATTGTCGGTTCCACAACAATTATGGGCATACCATAGAAGATTGCTGGAATTGGATGGACTAGATAGAAGAATTGATTCAAATGGGAAAGCTAGGAGAATACATCTTGCTTAACCGTTAACAACAAGGAGAGCAAGAAGGAGGACGGAACAGAGGGAGAGGAAATGCTTATAGGAGAGAAGAAGGCCCAAACAATCAGCGAGAACATCGAGAAGGTTCAAGCCCGAGATAATGATCATTGGGTCGGAGGAGTTATAAATACCATATCTGGGGGATTTGCAGGAGGGGGAGTGACCAGCTCAGCACGACGAAGGCATCTCAGGGCGGTCAAAATGGTTAATTCGGTAATTTACAAATCGAAGCATGTAAACTCGCCTATTATTTTTACTGATGATGATTATGTCGGAGTTGACCCAAATCAGGATGACCCAATGGTCATCACTATAGAAATGGCTAATTTCATGGTCAAGAAAACACTGATGGATCAGGGAAGTTCAGCAGATATCCTCTACTACCCGACTTTTAAAAAGTTGGGAATCTCGGAAAGCATCATTAAAGATTTCAACATAGCACTGGTGGGATTCGTGGGTGAACAGGCGAATATCAGAGGATATGTCGAGCTTCTTACCAAGTTCGGTAATGGATCGGCATCCAAAACTATCATGGTGAAGTTTGTAATTGTGGAAGCTCGAACATCATACAACATAATTCTGGGAAGACCAAGTCTCAATGAGTTGGGAGCCATAGTGTCAACACCTCATCTAACCATGAAGTTCCCGACCGAGTCTGGAGAGATAATATCTATCAGAGCCGACCAACAGATTGCTCGACAATGCTATGTCGACAGTTTGAAGGTCAGCGCCGGAGAGAAGAAGAAAGAGTGAGAAGGGGGAGTCGTCGAACCTAAGCCAACCATAGTAAACTCGGTGGAGCTTGACCCGAGAACCAACACCGATGATCTACACCCAAATCCAGTTGATGAACTAACCAGGTTTCAATTGGGAAGAAATGAGGGTCAGGTAACACACATTAGGACGCAGCTTGGGCCGGAAACGGAGAAGGAAATCTGAGAGGTGGTGTTGCAAAATGCAGACTTGTTCGCTTAGGGTGCACCCGACATGCCTGGAATAGACCCAAAATTCATTTGTCACAAATTGTCATTGTGCCCTGAAGCGAAGCCAGTAGCTTAAAGAAAAAGGAAGGTGGGGGAGGAAAGAAGAGAGGTGATCGAGAAGGAGACAACTAAACTGATGGAAGCTAATTTCATACGGGAAATCAAATACACTACTTGGCTTTCGAATGTGGTCCTGGTGAAGAAAGCTAATGGAAAATGGAGAATGTGTACAGACTACACAGATTTAAACAAAGCATATCCGAAAGACTCTTATCCTTTGCCGAGTATCGACCAATTAGTAGATGGAGCAGCAGGTTACGAAATACTCAATCTGATAGATGCCTACTCGGGGTATAACCAAATTCGGATGTTCGGTCCGGATGAAGATAAGGCAGACTTCATGTCCAATCGGGTAAACTATTGTTATCGGGTTATGCCTTTCAGGTTGAAGAATGCAGGAGTAACTTAACAGAGATTAACGGACAAGGTCTTTGAGGAGCAGATAGGAATGAACATGGAAGTGTATGTGGATGACATCGTTGTCAAGTCTAGTGAGCCATTTCGGCACGCAACCGATTTGGAGGAGATATTCTCACAACTCAAAGCACAACATGAGACTGAATCTGAAAAAATGCAACTTCAGAATCAAAACTGGAAAATTCTTGGGGTTTATGTTGACCCAGAGGGGAATTGAGGCTAATCCGGATAAATGCAAAGCAATCATAAAAATGAGAAGCCCAACTAATATAAAAGAAGTGCAGAGATTGGCAGGCAGGTTGGCATCGCTAGCTCGATTTTTACCCAAGTCGGCAGAAAAAGCTCGCCCTCTATTCAAGCTCCTCAAGAAACCAGAGAAGTTTGAATGGAATGCCGAGTGAGAAGAATCTTTCCAAGCTTTTAAAGTGTTTCTTAGCTCTTCGCCTATTCTAAGTAAGCCACAACCTAGTCGAGAATTGTTGTTGTACCTCTCGGTCACAGAAACCTCGGTGAGTGCAGTCATGGTTCAGGAGGTTGGCAAGCAACAATCCTCAGTCTATTATATCAGTAAAATTCTACATGAAGCTGAAATGAGGTATCAGATGATTGAGAAGTTGGCGTTAGCATTGGTTACTGCTGCCCGATGCCTTCGACCCTACTTTCAAAATCATCAAGTAGTGGTCAAGACTGATCACCCCATCAAGCAGGTCTTGAGGAAGCCGGAATTAGCCGGGAGGATGATAGCATGGTCAGTCGAGCTTTCGGAGTTTGGAGTGCAATATGAACCCAGGGGACCGATGAAGGCCCGGTGCTTGTCCGATTTGGTTGCGGAGCTAACCCCAATCCAAGAACCCGTTTCAGATTGGTGGATTTTGTATGTTGATGGTGCATCCAATGTGAAGGGAAGCGGTGCTGGAATAATCTTAGAAGGACCTGGAGACATGGTACTAGAACAATCTTTGAAGTTTGATTTCAAAGCATCAAATAATGAGGCAGAATATGAAGCCCTTATCGCTGGTTAGAAACTAGCTAAGGAGGTGGTGTGAAGTTGGTCAAGTGCAGAAGCGATTCTCAACTTGTAACCGAGCAAATCTCGGGCACATACCAGGCGAAGGAGCCGCATCTTACCAGGTATTTGTGTAAAGTCAATACTTTAGTTTCTGAATTTGATGATTTTAAAATAGAACACATTCCCCGAGAGAGGAATGCCCGGGCTGATTTACTATCAAAATTGACCAGCACTAAGAAAATAGGTCAACATAGGACCGTCATACAGGAGACAATATATCAGCCGAGTATCGAGCTGATAGAAGAGGTCTTAGCGGTGGAGGAAAAAGACCGAGAATGGATGGCTCCGATTTGGGAGTTCATAGTAAATGATGTAATCCCAATGGATGCAAACGAAGCTCAGAGGGTTAGGAGGCAGGCTAGTTCATATACACTGATATCGGGTGATCTGTATAAGTGATCCATCTCAGGCCCCTTGCTGAAATGTTTGATTAAGGAAGAAAACGATTACGTGATGGCAGAGATGCACCAAGGTATTTGTGGCATGCATAATAGGGGAAGGACGATGGAAAAGAAGGTTATCCGAGAAGGTTATTTTTGGTCGACGTTAACAGCCGATTGTGCAACATACGTCCAACAGTGTGAGGAATTCCAGAGATTCTCTTCCATCACGCACACCCATGCCGAGGAACTTTACAACATCACAGCAGCCTAGCCCTTTGACATTTGGGGGATTGACATCGTTGGTCCTTTCCCAGTGGTAAAAGGACAGGTCAAATTCTTACTGGTGGCTATATATTATTTCACGAAATGGATCGAAGTCGAGTCATTAGAAAGGATCACAGTGAAGCAGGTTCAAAAGTTCGTGTGGAAGAATATGATTTGTCGTTTCGGGCTGCCAGGCGTCATCATCTCGGGTAATGGGAAGCAGTTGGCAGATCAATACTTTGGAGAATTTTGTGAAAATCTTGGCATTCATAGAAGATTCTCCTCAGTTGAGCACCCACAAACCAATGGGTAGGTGGAAGCGACAAATAATGTCATTATCAATGAGGTGAAGAAGAGGCTAGGGAAGGCAAAAGGCTTATGGGCCGAAGAGTTGCCGAGCATCCTTTGGGCAAACCATTGCACACCACAGTCGTCCACACAAGAAACTCCTTTCAGAATGGTGTATGGATCCGATGATATGATTCCTGTGGAGGTGGGAGAGATATCACTGAGAAGGAAGGAGTATGAGCCACAAAGCAATGAAGATGACAGAGTAATAGACCTTGAGTTGGTTGAGGAGGTAAGGGACAATGCAGGAATTTCCGAGGTAGCCAGTAATCAGAGAGCCGTGCGTAGGTATAACTCAATTCTCAAGCCGAGGAGCTTTCAGGTTGGGGATTTGGTGCTGAGGTTTCGGGGAGAAGCTCGGAAAGACTCAACGGAAGGAAAATTAGCTGCCAATTGGGCAGGACCATTCAGGGTAGTGGAGAGCTTGAACAATGGCACATACCGACTACAGGAATTATCAGGGAAGCCTATTCTAAGAACATGGAATGCTTCTCATCTTAGGTTCTACTTCAATTAGTTTGTTTTAGATGGTGTGTACTCTTTTTCCTAATCCGGTCTTTTTTTCCCATAAAGGGTTTTTGTCCGGGAAGGTTTTAATGAGGCACACTGAAGTCATGTAAATACACAGTTGAAGTTATGTCAATGAATTTTGTGATTTCCAGTAATGTGGTAGTACCTTTGAATGATCTCTTTAAGTTGCTAGTAGTTGTTCAGTCAACATATTAAGTGACAATATCCTTAAAATGAGAATGATCTCGGTAAAAGGAAAGTTATCAAGTCCTTAAAATGAGAATGATCTCGGTAAAAGGTACTCAAAGTCTGATCTCGGTAAAAGGCACTCAAAGTCCTTAAAACGGGAATGATCTCGGTAAAAGGTACTCAAAATCCTTAAACAAGAATGATCTCGGTAGAAGGCACTTAAAGTCCTTAAACACGAGATAAATTTCGAGTAAAAGGTAAAGTAAGGTCTTTCAAGACGAATATGATCTCTGATAAGGCCGACATCAATACCCTTAAGAACGAGCAAGTTCTCAGGCTTAGCTCGTACCTTAAAAATAAAAATAAGGGCAAAGTTGATAAGTGCATGATGAGAAATTCTGAATCATGATATAGAGGTTACTTCCGTCCACAACTTGTTTTCGAGCAAAGGGTTAATAAGTTTCTTTGCTATACAAAACTTAATTGGAAAGTGATAGAAAGAACCATTAAACCTGAAAATTAAATACTATTACATTTCATTGTTGTAAGGGATACAAAATTGGGAGCACATAAGCCTTCCCGATGAAACATGAATTAGCAAAAGAAATATAAAAAACTACTCCACTGAGAGACACCTCCATCAACATTTTCAGAAACAGCGGAGGGGGCAATAGTTTCACTAGTACTAGCAAGTTCATGACCCTTGTCAACACTCTCACCAGCAGGAGCATCAATTTGCTTCTCGGTAACTTCCCCTTAAGTGACCCTGAGAACGAGTTGACCACCTATTATTTCTTTCCACACATAAGCTTCGGAGTGTTGTTTTGGATTCAACGACTCAAGAGGGGGGGTGAATTGATTTTTCTTAAAATATTTCCCTCTTAAAAACTTTTTCACAAAACTTTACTTTTCAAATTTGTGGCCTCGGGATCTTTTATAAAATCAATGAAGGGTTTATATAAATCTTGAATAGAAGGTGATGAGGATAAGGAATATTAATTCAGAAAGATTAATTCAGAAAGATAGATCACAATACGTTCGGGTTCAAAACTCAATAATAACAAAATACAGAAACTGATTAAACCTTTAAAGATTAAGAACAAGTTGTGCAAGTTTCAGATACAAGCATTAACAATCAAGAACAAACTTGCAGGTTTCAGTTTCAGTATATGATGCAAGATTCAATTCAAATATTGATCCTTGAGAATAGAATTGAATACACAGTTATTATTATAGTTTACTCAAGGTTCAATACTGATTATGCAGATCAATAACTGATATCAATTGAATACTTAGAACATCAAGATTACAGTTATATGCGCAAGACAACAATTAAATAGTTTGAGTTTAGATATACCACACAACCAAATTTATCCTGGTTCAGTCACCACCACTGTGACCTACATCCAGTCCCCACTTCACCTGTGGGTTTTCACACACTAACACAACAAACTTTAGCCAGGTAGCTTGAAAAAGCTTTACACCATAGAGCACTCCTTCACCTCGAGATACCACACTCTTGTGAAGAGCCTCAATGTTCTTCCTTAGGGATACTGTTGAGTGTGATTTCACATCATAATTCACTGACATTTTGCATGCATTTTCATATAGCTTAGGCTTATTTAATTTGATTATTTGTTAATTTTACCTTGGAACGAGTAAGGTGGTTTGGTGGTGCTTGTGTGCAGGAATCGAGGATTAAATTGCTCAGGATCAATCGCGTTGGAGCTGGCACAAAGATGGGAGCTTGGAAGACAAGAAAATGAGGCAAACAGAGCTGATCAAGTGAAGCTGAAAAAGAATGAAAAAGGTTAGAAGCTGTCACGGCCAGGCCGTGATGCCCATCACGGCCGTGACATGTCAATTGAGCCAGACCCCTTCTAGGCAGAATCTGTCACGGCCGTGACAGACCATTTGGTGAAGCAACATTCAAGGCAGAAACTATCACAGTCAGGCCGTGATGGCCATCACGCCCGTGATGCACATTCCATGGATCTTCAACAACTGAATTTATCTGGTTTTTGTATTGGTTTAGGATTCAAATTGCCCAATCTTATAAATAGGACCTAGGAGGTCGAATCTGGGCACTTTTGGTGGGTTGTTTACCTTATAAAAATTCAGGAATTCTCTTCTTCTTCTCCACCTCTTCTCTTAGGGATTTTTCTGTTCATGTTATTTTTAACCAAGCTTGCTACAATTATGGCAAGGCTTGAGTAGTAGTCTAGTTTCTAGTAGTCTAGTTTCTAGTTTCTAGGACTTGTTTATGGTGATGTATTGATTTTGATTTCTTGTTAATTCATATTTGTTTTTTATTTGATCCCTATTACTTTAATTACTCGCGAATTCAGTTGCCACTTATTTGCATGTCGTAGATACACTAAGGACGAACTTAGCGGTGAACTTAGGTATCGGATCTATAGGAATCGAACTTAGGACTTAAATCACGAGAGTTAGAAGCGGTCCTTCGAGGATTCACGAATTGTCACAAAACTCAAGGGGTCCGATTTAAATTCAATTACCACGAGAGTAGGGATTGATTTAGTCGGGCACGGTTTTTGTAATCCGAGAGGGAGCATTAGCTAATTTAGGACAAATTCGCCTTCAAAACAAATTTTGGGTAATTAACAAGGAGAGGAGTCGATTCAGTAACATAAACGGTTTTGTGGTATCCCAATTCCTGGGAATCCCTTTGAATTTGAAAAATCCCCAATTTGAAATTGCTTTCCTGTTTTGTTTAACTGTGATATTGAATTTGATTATTACTTGATTCTTATTCCAAAAATCAAAACCTTTTCAAAATCTTTTTTATACAATCCAGATTTATCGATTTAATAATTAGTTGTGGTTTGAGATCACGGTCCCTGTGGGATCGATCTTTTTATTACTTGGCAACGAATCCGGTGCACTTGCCGGAATTTATCACATCAAGTTTTTGGCGCCGTTGCTAGGGACTGTGTTTTCTTGAATTTCAATTTAATTTTTTAAATTGATTTTTCTGGATATTTTTTTTATTTAATTTATTACTTATTTCTTTTTCTTTTTCTAGAGTATTTATCTCTCTGCCAGTGGTATTTTTCCCTTTTATGCAAAGATCCCTAAGTCTTGGAAACCTTATTGAAGCCGACCCCAAGATCGAAAGGACCTTTCATAGACGTAGGAGACTACAAAGAGAAAGAGAGAGGTTGATTCCCATTCCACTCATGGAGAATCCACCGGATACCAAACCACTGAAGGACTACGCAGTCCCAAATGCTAGGGGTCTGCGAACTGGGATTGCAAGGCCGGAAATTGAGGCGGAAAACTACACTATACCGCCTCAGTTAATTAACATGATTAGGCAACATCAATTCGGAGGATTGCCCTCGGAGGACCCGACTGACCACGTGGAGACATTCTTGGAGTTCACCAATGCAGTTAGAATTCAAGGCGTCCCGATTGATGCTATTCGCTTGAGGTTGTTCCCCTCCTCTCTGACTGGAAAGGCGAAAGCTTGGCTAAAGCAAATACCCGCTAATACCTTGTCGACTTGGGACCAACTGGAGCAGGCGTTCTTGGAAAAATTCTTCCCTCCATCCAAGACGGCCTACATACGAACCCAGATCACCGGCTTCTTCCAAAAAGACGGAGAATGCTTATCAGAAGCTTGAGATTGCTACAAGGGATTGCTGGAGTCTTGCCCACATCATGGACTCGAGAGGTGGTTATTAGTGCACACCTTCTACAACGGATTGGATTATTCATCAAAAGTGTCACTCGACTCCGCAGCTGGTGGAGCCTTCATGAACAGACCCCTGACTGAAGCATTCAACATCATTGAGAACGTGGCCACCAATTATCACCAATGGGGTTCAGAAAGAGGTAATAACCCGAAAAAGCTTTCGGGGGGTAAGTTCGAAATGAATAGTATCGATCTGATAATGTCTAAATTCGACTCACTAAATAAACGATTTGATAAGCTTGAAAAGGTCCATGTCAGTTCAATCGGTGTTACTAATGTTGTTTGTGAGATTTGTGTAATGCAGGGACATGACATAATGGAGTGCCCACATGGTATCGCTTCTGAGTCCGGTGCTTCAGGGGAACAAGTGAACTCTTGTCACAATTTCTACGACACAAACCCGAAGCTACCAAATTATGCTCCCCCAAATCCCTACAACCAGAGGAGGAATAGTCCTTACCTTTCCTACTGAAACTACAACAACACGTTGAATCACGAATTCCAAGAGGGACAAGGTAATAGGAAACCTGCATCGGGGTATCCTCAGGTACAAAAATCTAAACTCGAGTCTCTCATGGAAAACTTTGTTGCTACTCAAACTAAGCAGAACGAAGAATTTAGGCAACAAGGTAGGGCAGTCAATGAGGCAATAAAAGAACTAACATCTAAGGTAGATAATTTGGCCATCCATAACAAGATGTTAGAAACTCAAATTGCCCAACAAGCTGGAAATTCAATGAGGCAACCGGGCAAGTTTCCTGGACAACCTGAGGTGAACACAAATAATGAACAATGTAAAGCCGTGAGTCTAAGGAGTAGCAAGAAACTTGAGAATCCGAAGGCTAAGGGGGAGAGCGATAACGAGAGTGTAGCTGAGAAGGAGGAACCTACTGAGACACAACCCTTAGGAGAGGAAGAGCCTAGTGAAAAAGTGCCTAAGTATGTCCCTCCACCACCCTACCAGCCTCTGATACCTTTTCCTCAGAGGTTGGCTAAGGCCAAGTTGGATAAGCAATTTGGAAAATTTCTAGAGGTCCTTAAGAAATTGTATATTAATGTACCCTTCACTGAGGCATTACAACAAATGCCGACATATGCTAAATTTCTTAAGGATATCTTGTCTAATAAGAGAAAGCTAGAGGACTATGAAACAGTGGCTTTAACTGAGGAGTGCAGTGCTCTAATTCAAAATAAATTGCCTCCTAAATTGAAAGATCCAGGTAGTTTCTCTATTCCATGCTTAATTGGTAACACTAGTTTTCATAAAGCTCTTTGTGATTTGGGGGCTAGTGTTAGTCTTATGCCACTCTCTGTTTGCAAGAAGTTGGAGATGGGTGAACTAAAATCCACAACAATCTCCCTTCAATTGGCGGATCGGTCCGTCAAATTCCCTGTAGGCATCTTGGAGGATGTTCCTATTAGAGTGGGTAAATTTTTTATTCCTGCGGATTTTGTTGTACTTGAAATGGAAGAGGATTCCCAAATCCCCATTATTCTTGGTAGGCCTTTCTTGGCTACCGCAGGAGCCATAATTGATGTTAAAAATGGGAAATTGACTCTAACTTTGGATGATGATAAAGTTGAATTTGATTTAGCTAAATCTATTAAACACCCTTCTTTTGAAGATTCTTGTTGCAGGATTGACCTAATGCACCAAGTGGTGAAAGAAGAATCCACACAAGCGTGTGTTGATGACCCGTTGGAAATGTGTTTGATTGGTGGAGACTTAAACGCTCATGGAGGAGAAGTAAGGAATTATGCCCGCTTTCTGGAGGCTAGTCCAGAAATTCCTCCCAATAAAACAAAGAAAGAGAAACTTGAGTTGACACCAAAGAGTAAGGATCTGAAAGATGAAGAAGCCCCTAAGGTAGAACTTAAACCCCTTCCCTCCACACTGAGGTATGAATTTCTCGGTCCTAACTCTTCCTATCCGGTAATTGTGAATGCTAGCTTGAATGAGTTGGAAACTGAGAAATTACTTAGGGAGCTTAGAATGCATAGAAAAGTGATAGGATATACAATTGATGATATAAAAGGCATAAATCGTTCCTTTTGTATGCATCGCATTTTAATGGAAGATGAGCATAAACCATCCATTGAGCATCAACGTAGGTTGAACCCTAATATGAAAGAGGTGGTTAAGAAGGAAGTGCTTAAGCTGTTAGATGCAGGGGTTATTTATCCGATCTCCGATAGTGAATGGGTTAGTCCGGTGCATGTGGTTCCTAAGAAAGGGGGGATGACTGTTATTCAAAATGAAAATAATAAACTAATCCCTACTATGACAGTAACCGGTTGGAGAATGTGCATCGATTATAGGAAGCTAAATAAGGCAACAAGAAAAGATTACTTCCCTCTCCCATTTATTGATCAAATGCTTGAAAGGTTAGCTAGGCATTCATACTTTTGTTACTTGGATGGATATTCCGGTTTTCATCAAATTCCTATACATCCTAGTGATCAAGAAAAGACCACATTTACTTGTCCCTATGGCACTTTTGCCTATAGAAGAATGCCTTTTGGTCTATGTAATGCATCGGCTACCTTTCAAAGATGCATGACTGCAATTTTTTCCGAATTTATTGAAAACATCATGGAGGTTTTTATGGATTATTTTTCTGTTTATGGAACTACCTTTGATGATTTTTTAACAAATTTGTCTAAGATTTTGCAGTGTTGTGAAGAAACCAATCTGGTATTGAATTGGGAGAAATGCCATTTTATGGTAAAAGAAGGTATAGTGCTTGGGCACTTGATTTCTGGTAGAGGTATGAGGTGGACAGGGCCAAAATAGATGTTATTGAAAATTTGCCCCCACCAATAAATGTGAAAGGAGTTAGAAGCTTCTTGGGACACGTCGGATTTTACCGGGGATTCATCAAAGATTTTTCAAAAATTTCTAAACCCTTATCTAACCTTTTAATGAAAGATGCTCCATTTGATTTTAATGAGGAATGTTTGAGTGCATTTTGTAGGTTGAAGGAAGCTCTAACCACCGCTCCCATTCTGCAAACACCAAATTGGGATGAGTCGTTCGAAGTAATGTGCGATGCTAGTGACTATATCGTGGGAGCAGTGTTGGGACAGAGGAGAGACAAGAAGGTCCATGCAATATACTATGCAAGTAAAACTCTAGATGGAGCTCAAACGAATTATGCCACAACTGAGAAAGAACTGCTTGCGGTTGTCTTTGCATTCGAGAAATTCATATCATACCTCGTGGGGTCTAAAGTCATAGTGTACACTGACCACTCCGCACTAAGGCACCTCATGACTAAGAAGGAAGCAAAGCCGAGACTCATCCGATGGATTCTACTTCTGCAAGAATTCGATTTGGAGATTCGAGACCGGAAAGGGACGAAGAACTTAGTTGCGAACCACTTATCCAGACTTGAACCATTTGAACATGAGAAGGACAACCTGCCGATAGATGATTCTTTCCCCGATGAGCAACTGTTTGCCATCTTGGGAAAAGAAGCTCCATGGTATGCGGACTTTGTGAATTACTTTGCATGTGGGATTCTACCACTGGAGCTCAATTATCAACAAAAGAAGAAGTTCTTTTCCGATCTCAAGAACTACGTGTGGGATGAGCCTTACATTTTCCGCAAGTGCGCGGATAGCATTTACAGAAGGTGTATTTCGGAAGCCGAGGTTCCAAGTATCTAGAGTTGTTGTCATTCCTCATCTTACGGGGGACATGCTAGTGCCTCGAAGACAGCAGCGAAGGTGCTTCAGGCTGGTTTCTATTGGCCCCATATTTTCAGAGATGCCCGGATGTTCGTGCTTGCTTGTGACCCATGTCAAAGAACAGGAAACATCTCTAAGAAGCATGAAATGCCACTCAACACCATGCTAGAAGTGGAGATATTTGATGTTTGGGGAATCGACTACATGGGACCCTTTCCTTCATCTTGCAATAATAAGTTCATTCTTGTAGTTGTTGATTACGTCTCTAAATGGGTGGAGGCCATTCCTTCCCCAACAAGTGATGCAAGAACCGTAATCAAACTATTCAAGAAGGTGATTTTTCCAAGGTTTGGGATTCCAAGGGCAATCATTAGTGATGGAGGATCGCACTTCATTGAAAGACAATTTGAGAAACTCCTACTCAAATATGGAGTCACTCATAGGATCGCTACACCTTACCACCCTCAGACGAGTGGGAAAGTCGAAGTTTCCAATCAAGAGACAAAGAGTATTCTGGAAAAGACTATTTCGGGTTCGAGAAAGGATTGGTCCTTAAGACTTGATGACGCTCTTTGGGCCTACCATACGGCTTACAAGACGCCTATCGGGATGACACCCTTTAGACTCATTTACGGTAAGCCATGTCACTTACCAGTCGAGCTTGAGCATAAAGCTTTGTGGGCTATTAAGATGCTAAACTTTGATATAAAAGCCGCTGGGGAAAATAAAATCCTACAACTTCAAGAACTTGATGATCTAAGATTGGATGCCTATGAGTCCGCACGATCTTACAAAGAGAGAACAAAGAAGTGGCATGATAAGCATATCCTTCGTAGAGAATTCCATGAAGGAGAACTAGTGCTACTTTATAACTCGAGGTTGCGGTTATTCCCAGGGAAGCTCAAGTCTAGATGGTCCGGACCATTTAAAGTAATGAAAATATTCCCGTATGGTGGCGTCGAGCTCTGGAGCTAGGAACGTGGAACATTCAAGGTCAATGGACAGAGGTTAAAACACTACCTTGGAGAACATCCACTCGAGCAGGAGGTTACGATTTCCCTCCTAGATCTAACAACGAAGGATTGAAAGGACTATGGTCAAGCTTAGGACCGTAAATAAGCGCTTCTTGGGAGGCAACCCAAGTTTTCTTTCTCTTCTTAATTTGTTTTTGAATTTTTTTTTTTTTAATTGAGGAGAATTAGAAAAGAAAGATCATCAATTAATGGATTTGTCAAGTGTTTTCAGGTCAGGAGGTGATGGAGAGGGAGGAGGGGAGGGAAAAGAAAAGTCAGCAACCATCACGCCCAGGCGATGAACCAAAGCTAAAAGTTAGATTCCATCACGGCCTAGCCGTGATGGACATCACGGGCGTGATAAGAAGGCCCCAGAAGATCAGAGTTCATCACGGCCAGGCCGTGATAGTGGTCACGGCCAGGCCGTGATAGTGGTCACGACCGTGATGTGAAGACCAGGAAAGAGATAAAAGATCACGGACAGGCCGTGTTATAGGCCACGGCCGTGACAGGTAGCTAGAGCAGGACAGAACCCATCACGGGGAGGCCGTGATACGCATCACGGCTGTGATGCAGGATTTACCAGACACAGACTCCATCATGGGCAAGCCGTGATACTCATCACGCCCGTGAAAAGCTACACTGTGTGACACAGAACGTGTCACGGCCTGCCCGTGATGTGGGTCACGGTCGTGACGCGTGTTTTCCCTGATTTAAAAACCTAAAATGCAGCCTCTCTGCCACAAACGACTCTCTGGTTCATCTTCTTCCTCTCCACCTCACAACCATTAAGCACCCACCTTTCCTCCTTTCCCTCATCTCACAGTCAAAAGTCATGCACTTCCCCCATTAACCCAACACCATCACCCTCCTCATCATCCTAATCATCTTCTTCTTCTTCCTCTCCACCTCACCTCCATAACCACTTCACCAAAAAGCTCGAAAATCACCTCCCCTTGACACCCAGAAGGAACCAACCCCACTCCCTTGCTCCCTAGACCTCTCCCATCAACACCCACAAGGCAACTCTTCCAATTTTGGGCAAACTCAAAAAGTCCCAAATTTGAAACCCTAACCAATACAAAAGGAGATTGTGATTTTGGTACTCTCTGATCATGGCAAGAAAATGCCAAAGGGCAGCCGAAGCCTCGTGCACTCGCAGCAGAGGAAGCATGAACCCAGGTAACTACTCTAACTCTGACTCATATAACTCTGAGACTGATGAACATGGGTATGGGATAGTTTTTAAGAATATTGCTCAGCAAGATAGGTTTAATGCTTTAAAAAATAGGAAGATAGTCCAGACCAAATATCTTGATGATGCATGCTTAGATACCCTAGGCTTGACAGTGGACGTCAATTGGATGTTGTAAAACATAGGGTGGAGCGAATTTGCTCACACTAGATACCCTGCTTATGCTAGCCCTACTCTGGAGTTCCTAAGCTCCCTGAATGCGGAAATTCTCCAAGAGCCGCATTACCAAGAAGGACGGATCACATTCCGGCTCTTCAACCAGGACTTCGTACTAACCCTAGCTGAATTTAACGAGATTTTTGGATTACCAGTAGGGGTGACAAAAGATACCCCTTAGGGTTTAGTGCGCATAGTTTCTGGTCAATAATTGACTATGAGGGCAGAAATTTTGACCCTCAAACATCCAAGTCCATGGCCTTTGCTAACCCTAGCATCAGATATATGCATAGGGTCATAGCCAATACCCTGTTTGGCCGTGGAGAGAGTGACGGATCCGTCCGCCAGGACGAGGTCTTTATATTATGGGCAATGCTCCACCCTGAGAGCAACGTGGACACAGGGTCATTCTTGGCTAGGCACCTCTTAAAGGTGTCTGATAAGCCTCTGGCTCATCTAGTTTTATGACTAGTATGACCGTGGTTTTGTGCCAATTATATCTCGATTTCACCCAAATTAGGCTTGATTGTCCTCAAGCAAGGTTTTGAGTCCCTTAAGTAGTTTTAGGGTTATTTAGTCAGTTTTTGAGTCAAATAAAGCACTTATGGCTATTTCATGTTTTCAGGTTGACTTAGAGTCCAAGGAATGAAGGAAACAATGGAAATTGCAATCTGGAAACACTCGCCACGCGAGCAGATACTCGCCCCGCGAGAGTGAGGACCAGCCAGTGCCAGAAAAGTCATGTTCTCTGCCTCGCCCCGCGAACTATTGCTCGCCTCGCGAGCCTGAAGTCAGCAAGCATTACGGTCGTCCCGTGACACCCATCACGGGCGTGAAGAGAAACCCCTGAAGACAGAGACCATCACGGCCTGGCCGTGATGAAGGTCACGGCCATGACAGATAAGCACTTGAGAACAGAGACCATTACTGCCTGGCCGTGATAGGCATCACGGCTGTGACAACCCAGGTTTTGAAGACTCGCCTCGCGAGAATCACGCTCGCCTCGCGAGAATACAAATTCAAGAAGGCGCCATTTTAATATTCGCCTCGCGAGAGGCCACTCGCCTCTGAGACCCGCAGATTTTCGAAAGTTATAAATAGCTGTTTAGGGCGTAAACAGAAAGATATCTTTGGAATCTTTTGCCAATCCTTGTTTTCGAATTTTCTCTCTGTTTGTTTTACGTTTTTGATGGAGAACTAGTCTCCTTGATCAATCTGAATGTCGGTTTCGCACCGCCTTGAGGTTATGTAATTCCTGATTTAATTGCTACTCTCTTTCAATATCTATTCTATATTCTCTGTTTGCTTAATTCAGTTTGTATCGAATGGGTATTGATTTGTTTCGATGATTGTGTGTTCCTAAACTTAATCGCGTTTGCTTAATTCGCGTGCGTTCAATTCGTGTTTGCTTAATTCACGAAGGGCTTCATCCGTTTGCTTAATTCGGAATTAGGAACATATGTCTCGTAGCGTCGGTTTCGCTTGTTAATCGATGCTACAATCGAAAAGGGTTTAGAATCCGCTTAGGGCTTGGATTTATATGAACCGATGATAGTGGGAACTGAAAGCAGTAGGTTGATCGCTTAGCTTAATTGGTGATTGTTTAGTTTACATTAGTTTTCTGCTTTGTTTTCTTTTTTTTAACTTGAATTCCAAAACCCCCCGTTCTGACTTTTTCTGTTAACAACAACCCAAGAGTCCTTGTGAGACGATACTCGAGTTGTCGCACTTTCCCTAACTACATATTTTTGTAAACCGCTCTTCTTTTGACGCGTGCGCGACAGCGCGTTCAAATTGGCGCCGTTGCCGGGGACTCTTGTTGTTATTAACAGAAAATAAAAAAAAAAAAAAAAAAAAAAAAAAAGAAGAAGCAAAATGTCAAGAAGGGTATTAGAAGAAAAGGGCTGTAGCCACCCAAGGCAAAAAGAAGAATAAGAATAGGAACTTGAGTAGGAAATTCAATGTGTAAACAGCTTCATGCTCTCCTAGTTCCTAGGGATTTCAGCCCAGTACCTTTGCATATCCTTCCCTTAGCCAGGCCCCATTACAACCTTGAAAGACCTTTTGATGTTGCATGCATGTTTTCTGTGGGAACCATTTTGAGATGAAAATCAAGTTCATGGGAAGTGCTCTTAAAAGTGAAACTGAGTGAAATGTTGTTAGCCTAGACAAACTGAGAGATTGAGTGACCACTAAACCCCTTTGTGAGGAAGGCGATTGTTTGAATTTGGTGATCTCCCTCTTGTGTGTAACTTAGATCCCCTGTTTAGATTAATGATTGTTTGAATGATGAAATTCTCAGATGTTCAGAATAAATGATTGTGGGGATTACATTGTTGAAAAGGGGGGAACGTTTAAGGGAAATTGTTTTGATGAATTGCTTGAAATTTGTGCGGAATTGGTTGAAATCCTTATAGCTTGCCAAGTCTTGAGTCGTTTTGAGTTTTAGTTTGCTTGGGGACAAGCCAAGTTCAAGTTTGGGGTATTTTGATAAGCCTCTGGCTCATCTAGTTTTATGACTAGTATGACCGTGGTTTTGTGCCAATTATATCTCGATTTCACCCAAATTAGGCTTGATTGTCCTCAAGCAAGGTTTTGAGTCCCTTAAGTAGTTTTAGGGTTATTTAGTCAGTTTTTGAGTCAAATAAAGCACTTATGGCTATTTCATGTTTTCAGGTTGACTTAGAGTCCAAGGAATGAAGGAAACAATGGAAATTGCAATCTGGAAACACTCGCCACGCGAGCAGATACTCGCCCCGCGAGAGTGAGGACCAGCCCGTGCCAGAAAAGTCATGTTCTCTGCCTCGCCCCGCGAACTATTGCTCGCCTCGCGAGCCTGAAGTCAGCAAGCATTACGGTCGTCCCGTGACACCCATCACGGGCGTGAAGAGAAACCCCTGAAGACAGAGACCATCACGGCCTGGCCGTGATGAAGGTCACGGCCATGACAGATAAGCACTTGAGAACAGAGACCATTACTGCCTGGCCGTGATAGGCATCACGGCTGTGACAACCCAGGTTTTGAAGACTCGCCTCGCGAGAATCACGCTCGCCTCGCGAGAATACAAATTCAAGAAGGCGCCATTTTAATATTCGCCTCGCGAGAGGCCACTCGCCTCGCGAGACCGCGCAGTTTCTGAAAGTTATAAATAGCTGTTTAGGGCAGAACAGAAAGATATCTTTGGAATCTTTTGCCAATCCTTGTTTTCGAATTTTCTCTGTTTGTTTTACGTTTTTGATGGAGAACTAGTCTCCTTGATCAATCTGCTGTAATCGGTTCGCACTGCCGCTTGAGGTTATGTAATTCCTGATTTAATTGCTACTCTCTTTCAATATCTATTCTATATTCTCTGTTTGCTTAATTCAGTTTGTATCGAATGGGTATTGATTTGTTTCGATGAATGTGTGTTCCTAAACTTAATCGCGTTTGCTTAATTCGCGTGCGTTCAATTCGTGTTTGCTTAATTCACGAAGGGCTTCATCCGTTTGCTTAATTCGGAATTAGGAACATATGTCTTGTAGCGTCGGTTTCGCTTGTTAATTGATGTTACAATCGAAAAGGGTTTAGAATCCGCTTAGGGCTTGGATTTATATGAACCGATGATAGTGGGAACTGAAAGCAGTAGGTTGATCGCTTAGCTTAATTGGTGATTGTTTAGTTTACATTAGTTTTCTGCTTTGTTTTCTTTTTTTTAACTTGAATTCCAAAACCCCCCCGTTCTGACTTTTTCTGTTAACAACAACCCAAGAGTCCTTGTGAGACGATACTCGAGTTGTCGCACTTTCCCTAACTACATATTTTTGTAAACCGCTCTTCTTTTGACGCGTGCGCGACAGCGCGTTCAGTGTCCAAGAGTTCAAGTGGCGCTATTGTCATTGGTGGCCTCATCACCACCATATGCCATCACTTCAATTTTGATCTAGATGGTTTTGAGGCCACCCCTGGACGGACGTGTATCTCCTTGCAGGCTTGTGAGGCCATGGGGATGATCGTCCAAGAAGATGACATATACTGCCTAAAACACCCCAGGCTCAGGCAACCAATTCCTCTCCCTAACCCCACACTTTTAGATGTAACAAATCTGGCCAATTGGAAGGTGCCGGTGGGAGAGGAGCCTCAGTCCATTAGAGTGCAAAGGCCGTTACGCCCGCCACTGCAGGCCGGGCCGTCTGGGCACTCGTCTTCTTCCTCTGCAGGTTCGTCATCCGATGATCCCTATGCACGGTTCGCATCAACTTTTGACACCATCTTAGCGAACCAGGAGCGCATTATGGAGGAGCAGCGTGAGCAGAGAGCCATGCTCCAGCAGCTCTACGACTGGCATCTGAGCCAGCACCCACCACCTCAGTAAGTTATTTTGTTCCTATTTCTCTTTTTATTTTATTTTATCCTCCCTACGACTTAATTATTTACATTGGGGACAATGTAAGTTTTTAAGCTTGGGGTAGGGGTATCATTTTTACATTCTTGCATGTTGCATTCATTTAGGATTAGGTTTGCATTTATCACATGATTAAACTGCCCCCTGCTTAGGATATGCCTCCAATAGTGAAAACTTTGTGCCAATTAGGACAGCCAATTGAATTAAGACAGTGGATCCTTGAACCAAATTTTTGCATTCTTGTGATAGGCTAAAAATGAAAAATGCTTGAGATGATCTTTTGATAGTTAATAATTAGCACATGGTTCCTCAGTTTTAGGTTTCTCATTGATTTTTAAACCACTAAATGTGAGATTTTGATTCAAAAGGGGTACTCACTAAATCTACCCCATTCCTTGTGATCGAGTGTTTTGTTCCTCTTGGATTGAATCTTCTAGAACTTGACTTGAAACCGTTTCGAAACTTAAAAATGTTTGAAAACACATTTGAAAATGATTGAGGCACTAGGTATTTTTCTAGCCTTCTGAGCTTTGACTAATAAACTACTAATCCTTAGTTGCCCAATTTTGAGCCTAAAAGAATAAAATAAAAATACATTTCTTGGTACCCTGATCTGTTTTAATGAACAAGGCTTGGTATGGCACCTCTTAAAGTGTTGCAAAAGGGCAAAAAGGGTAGTTTAAAGGATAAAGTGTGGGATAAAAAGTTAGAAAAATTTCTCTAAAGTTGAAAATCTCCCCTTCTTCAAAAAAATAAAAAAATATATAAAAAAAATGGAGAAGGGGATGAGAAAAAGAAAGTGAGAAATAAGAAGTAGAAAGAAAAGAAAGAAATGTGGAAAACTGAACTGAAGCCCAAAAAAGGGAATTTTATGAGGTGTCATGCTTTGCACTGTTTGATTTTGCTTAGCCCTCTAGAACTTTCCCTTTTCTTGATTTCCCCGCCTAACGATTAATCCCATGGCCCCGTTACAACCAAAATAAAAGACCTCTTGATTCTTATGTGTTTTAATTTATAAGGTAGAGATTTGGTTAATAGTCAAGCTTATGGTAGGGTTCCTTCCTTGAGGAAATTGAGCGAATTGTCATATACCCTCAAACATATGAGTGAGGTAAGAAGAGTGCCCGAATTAGTGAGCGATGTAAATCCGAGGAACCTAAGCTCCTAATTGGACTTAAAATCGATCGTCTCTTGGTTACTTATTGAATATGCCTGTTACTTGAATTCATTACTCGGGTTCTAGATTCACTGTCCATGCTTCGATTGATTATCTTTTCTGGCCTTAGTCATTGCTTGAAGACAAGTAAAATCTTAAGCTTGGGGTAGTTTGATGAGTGTGATTTCACATCATAATTCACTGACATTTTGCATGCATTTTCATATAGCTTAGGCTTATTTTATTTGATTATTTGTTAATTTTACCTTGGAACGAGTAAGGTAGTTTGGTGGTGCTTGTGTGCAGGAATCGAGGACTAAATTACTCAGGATCAGTCGCGTTGGAGCTGACACGAAGATGGGAGCTTGGAAGACAAGAAAATGAGGCAAACAGAGCTGATCACGGCCTAGCCGTGATCAAGTGAAGATGAAAAAGAATGAAAAAAGTCAGAAGCTGTCACGGCCAGGCCGTGATGCCCATCACGGCCGTGACATGTCAATTGAGCCAAACCCCTTCTAGGCAGAATCTGTCACGGCCAGGCCGTGATGCCCATCACGGCCGTGACAGACCATTTGGTGAAGCAACGTTCAAGGCAAAAGCTGTCATGGCCGTGACGCACATTCCATGGATCTTCAACAACTGAATTTATCCGGTTTTTGTATTGGTTTAGGATTCAAATTGCCCAATCTTATAAATAGGACCTAGGAGCTCGAATCTGGGCACTTTTGGTGGGCTGTTTACCTTAGAAAAATTCAAGAATTCTCTTCTTCTTCTCCTCCTCTTCTCTTAGGGATTTTTCTGTTCATGTTATTTTTAACCAAGCTTGCTACAATTATGGCAAGGCTTGAGTAATAGTATAGTTCTAGGAATTGTGGCTATGCCCAAAACTTGTTTATGGTGATGTATTGATTTTGATTTCTTGTTAATTCAGATTTGTTCTTGATTTGATCCCTATTGCTTTAATTACTCGCGAATTCGGTGGCCACTTATTTGCGTGTCGTAGATACACTAAGGACGAACTTAGCTGTGAACTTAGGTATCGGATCTATAGGAATCGAACTTAGGACTTAAATCACGAGAGTTAGAAGCGGTCCTTCGAGGATCCACGAATTGTCACAAAACTCAAGGGGTCCGATTTAAATTCAATTACCACGAGAGTAGGGATTGATTTAGTCGGGCACGGTTTTTGTAACCCGAGAGGGAGCATTAGCTAATTTAGGACAAATTCGCCTTCAAAACAAATTTTGGGTAATTAACAAGGAGAGGAGTCAATTCAGTAACATAAACGGTTTTGTGGTATCCCAATTCCTGGGAATCCCTTTGAATTTGAAAAATCCCCAATTTGAAATTGCTTTCCTGTTTTGTTTAATTGTGATATTGAATTTGATTGTTACTTGATTCTTATTCCAAAAATCAAAACCTTTTCAAAATCTTTTTTATACAGTCCAGATTTATCGATTTAATAATTAGTTGTGGTTTGAGATCACGGTCCCTGTCGTATCGATCATTTTATTACTTGGCAACGAATCCGGTGCACTTGCCGGAATTTATCACATCAGATACCTCACCCTAATCACACAGAGAGCACTCCTTCACCTCGAGATAGTACACTCTTGTGAAGAGCCTCAATGTTCTTCCTTAGGGATACCTCACCCTAATCACTCAGAGAGACTCACTCTCTCTTTACAATCAAATAAAACAAAAAATTGATTCCTAACTCTCAATAGTCAGATAAACAAATTGAAGCACTTATGAGAATGAAACACTCTTTTCACAATAAGCTCAAGAAAGATGATGAATGATTTTCACAATTGATTTCTCAAATTGATTTCGTGTGATTCTGATATGTTGTTATGATATTGTTGATCTTTGATGTTGATCAAGTGTTTCTTTGATCCCTCTTTATATAGAAAACAAGTTATAGTCGTTGGGATCAATTCAAACAGATTTGAGTCTGATAACAGAATATGTTTTCTTGATTCTGGTTCTTGAAATAAGATTTTACATTGGCGTCGTCTTCAATCCTCAAGGCTCGTAGTTGATAGTGGACGAGCTCCATATGCCACGTCATTGGACGGATACTCCTTTAACTGGTTAAACATAACCTAGTAGACGAGCTCCATATGTCACTTTGGTGGACGTGCACTTCTGCCACTTTAGTGGACGAGCACTTCTGTCACTTTAGTGGACGAGCACTTCTGTCACTTTAGTGGGCGAGCGCTTCTGTCACTTTAGTGGACGAGCACTTCTGTCGCTTGTGTTGAACGAGCGCTTCTATCACTTATGTTGGACGAGCGATTCTATTACTTTAGTGGACGAACGCTTCTTATTTCCAAAAATCATTTTCATTAATAAAAACTTATTCCTTTTAATGCAGGTTATGAAAATTGATTTTCTTCTTGCATTTTTTAGATGAGCTTTTTGTGACTAAGAGATTTCTTTCTCTTACAAATCATCTAAGACTTAAATCGAAGATTCTCCTTTAAGCTTTTGTCTTGATGATTCCTTGATCTTTGTATTTTCTCTTTGATTCCTACATGCAGCTCCTTGATTCCTTCAAGTTCTTCCTTGAATATTTTCCTTGAATTTGCTTAATGAACTTGTTGATCACTGCTTGATACCTATCTTTGCAATTTGACACTAAAACACTTGCACACACATTAAGTTGTATTTGTCATATATCAAAATCTCTAAGTCATTGAGTCTTACTTTTTATTATGACAAATCTTTTAAAAAATTATAAGATCAGAGTATAAGTGTAGCAGAAGCTAAGTGTTTTTAACAGATTTATATCATGGTATCAGAGCAGAAGTATATCAGAGCATTAAAAATATTATCATAGAAGAATTTGATTTACTCCCCCTTAATCATGTAAGCTTATAAGCTCCCCCTCAACATATGCATGTATAATTTGTTGTTATCCCCTTTCTCTATATCATTCTTTTTCCTCCCCATTTTGGCATTATAAAAAAGGTAAAGAAAAGAAACATTCAAAGCAATAGAGAAGGCAAGCATTTAAACAATCAAACATAGCATATAAAATTGTTCATGATAGAGGGATAGGTACAGGGACAAATCAAAAAGACGCGTCCATCTAAAATTGTTCCTTTTTTTATTTTCTTTTGTTCCTTTAGAGATTAGATATAGGATTGATCAATTATGCCCAATTCTCTTCTAATGAAAAAGAAGCTTTCCTTGTTCAAGGGCTTGGTAAAAATATCAGCAAGTTGTTTAGTTGTATCAACATATTCAATCTCAATTTCTCTACTTTGAATAAAAGTTCTTATGATAGAGATCATGTTCAAAGTTAATTGTTGCATAGCAAGCAAAACAAATCATTTAAGGCTTCATCAATTTTCTTAGATTCAATTTGTGAAGCAAAAGCCATATGATTATTCCAAGATAGATCAAATAACTTTAATAGATCAATGTAGACATACTATACAATGATATATAAGTCAACACAAAGATTCACAATCATACAGTAATAATGATAATTAAAAAACATATTCAATCAATATTCTTTCTTTATTGTTGCCCATTTTGTGTTTGGAGAAGGCTCTATGTCATGATTCCAATTTTTGCTCTTGACCTTCCACCACTCCTACAAAACAGAATTTCATGTTTGTGCTATAGGTACCCAAGTCTGTTTGGGTCTTTTTGAGTTAGTTCCATCAATAGTTCATTTAGGAACCCATATATACTTAGATTTATTATATGTTGATTTTCTGTATTGACATGTAGAAGCTGTGTGACCTTTTCTAGCCCAAAAGTTGCATTTAACAAATGGTGTGTTTGATGTCTTAGGTGCAGCAAAAAATTTCTTGAAAGATTTCTCATGTATCTTAGGTTCATAACCTATTCCAACCTTATTATAAACACATTTTTGCTGTCCTAATAAAGCATTCAAGTTATCTCTACCATTTGTGAACTTGGCTAAGTCATATTTCAGTTTTTCAACTTCTTTAGTCAATGTAAAACACTTAGAACAATTAGATCATATAGGCGGTTCCAAAACAATAGCTAATCTTTCTTTTACAGCACAATTTTCTGTTTTTAATTCATCCAGCTCTTTGTTTAAAACAGAAATTTTTCTCTTATAGGCATGTGATGGTTTTCTTAGACTTAATTAGCAATTTAGCAAGTCTAATAGATTCTTTATGAAGTTATTCAAAAGCATTTTGCAATTCATCATAAGAAGGCTGATAATTAGAACTTACTTCACTTTCTGAATCACTATGATTGCTGGCCATCATGCACAAGTTTGCCTCCTCGGATTCAGATTCTTCAGTGGATTCTAGATCATTATCATCCCAAGCAATGTAGGCCTTTCATGGCTTTCTCCACATCTTGTCCTTTGAGTCAAACTTTTCTGTTTTGTCCTTCTTTTGCAGTTTTGGACAGTCAAGCTTCATGTGGCCAATCTTTCCACATTCATAGCATGTGATGTTGTTGGAAGAGTTGTCACCTTTGCTGAAATTTCTCCTTTGAAAAGTGGATGGCTTTCTTTTGAAGTTGCCTTTCTTCTTTAGGAACTTCTTGAATTTTCTAACTAGCATTTCCATCTCTTCTTCAGATTCTGCCTCTTGTGCTGAATCATCATCATCACTATCTTCTACTTCTCTGACTTGTGATTTCAGAGCCAATCCCTTTTTCTTTTTGTCAGTTTCTTCATTCTCATTCAGTCTGTTCAACTCCAATTCATGCTCTTGCAGTTTTCCAAACAATGTGGCAATGGTCATTGATGAGAGGTCTTTGGATTCTGAAATTGCAGTTACTTTAGGTTGTCATTCTCTACCTAGGCATCTCATGACTTTGTTAACTTGATCTTCATTGATATAGCTTTTCCAAGACCAGCAAGTTGATTGACAATGTGAGTGAATCTCTTTTGCATTCCAGTCATAGGTTATCCTTGCTTCATTCTGAACAGCTCATACTCATGTGTGAGGGTGTTCATTCTTGCTCTTTTGACATTTGTGGTTCCTTCATGTGTTACTTGCAATGTATCCCACATCTCCTTTGCTGATTTGCAATTTGAAACCCTAAAAAACTCATCACGGCTTAAAGCAGATGTTATAATATTCTTAGCACGTGCATTATATTGAACTCTTTTCTTATCATCCTTATTCCATTCAGTTTTAGGCTTATTTCATGGAGCACTGACACGCTGTCGCGCGCGCGTCAAAAAGCGAGTGATTGGAAAAATATGTAGCTAGGGAGCGACAACTCGAGTATCGTCTCACAAGGACTCTTGGATTGTTGTTAACAGAAAAGTCAGTTTTGGGGGGGTTTTAAGATTTGAAAATAAATCTAGAAAACAGTCAAGAAAACAATGCAAATAGGTGATTGTCAATAATTGAAATGACTAATCTACTGCTCTCGGTTTCCCACTATCATCGATTCATATACATTCCAAGCCCTAAGCGGATTCTAATCCCTTTTCGATTGTAGCGACAATTAACAAGCGAAACCGACACTACACGATATATGTTCCTAATTCCGAATTAAGCAAACGGATGAAGCTCTCGTGAATTAAGTAAACACGATTGAACGCACGCGAATCAAGCAAACGCGATTAAGTTTAGGAACATAAAATCATCGGAAATAAATCAACACTAATTCGATACAAACTGAATTAAGCAAACAGAGAATATAGAATAGTATTGAAGGAGAGAAGGAAATTCAATCGGGAATTACAAAACCTCAAGTGTCGGCGGAAGCCGATTACAGCAGAATAATCTAGGGAGATTAGTTCTCCATCAAAGACATAACAAAAACCCAATTCACAGCCGTCTAATCTAAAAAGGAAAAGAAGATGATAAAAAACTCTCTGCAATCTGCACTAAAATAGCAACTTATACCCTTCAGAATCTGCGCGCGCTGGCGAAGCGAACAGTGATTCGCGAGGCGAGACCGAGAGAATCCTCTCATTACGCCAGTGATGAGTATCAAGGCCTAGTCGTGATAGTTTCTGGTCCTCAGGATCGCGAGGCGAGACATGGTTCGTGAGGCGAGACAGAGAGGATGACATTCTGCTGTTCAGGCTGGTCTTCAGTCTCGCGAGGCGAGTAGCTCCTCGCGAGGCGAACACTTCCAGACTTGCATTTTCCACTGCTTTCTCCATTTTCTTGACTTTAAGTGCTTCCCTTTTTAACCTGAAAACATGAGATAACAGTGAATGTTTTATTTGACTCAAAAACTAACTAAAATGTCCTAAACTACTTAAGAAACACAAAACGTTGCTTGAGGACGATCAAATCCAAATCTGGGCTAAAAGGAGATTGAAACTCGAATAATTAGCACGAAAACCATGATCTTACTAGTTATAAAACTAGTTAGCCAAAGGCTGATCAAAATACCCCAAACTTAAACTTTGCTTGTCCCCAAGAAAATTAAAACTCAAAAAGACTCAAACTTGGCAAGCTTAACGGATTCAATCAATTTCGCACAAATTTCAAGCAATCTTAACAAAACAGATTTCTCTTTAATGTTTTCCCCCCTTTGCAACAATGTAATCCCCACATTCATTTACTTTAAACAATTGAGAATTCCATCATTCATGCAATCAGTAATCTAAGTTGAGGATCCAAGTTACACACAAAAGGGAGATCACCGATTTCAAACAATCGCCTTCCTCACAAGGGCATTTAGTATTTCACTCAATTTCACTCAAATTGTCTAGGCTGTCAACTTTTCACTCAAGTTCACATTTTAAGAGCACTTCCCATAAATTTGATTTTCATCTCAAACAAGGTTCCCACGAAAACATGCATGCAACATCAAAAGGTCTTTTAAGGTTGTAATGGGGCCTGGCTATGGGTAGGATATTCAAAGGTACTAGGCTTAAGTCACTAGGAACTAAGAGAGCATGAGCATTTTGATACATCGAATTTCCACTCAAGTTCCTTTTTTCCATTTTTCTTTTTGCCTTGGGTGACTACAGCCTTTTTCTTTGACACCATTTTTCTCTGTTTTTGCCCCTTTTCTTTTGGCAAAATTTTTTTTCTTTTTCTTTTTGCCCTTGGCTCCAACCTTTATTATTTATTTTTTATTTTTTTTCTTTTTCTCAATCCAAAACAGCACATCATATCTCGTAGCCACCCCAAACTTAGTTTCTTGCAACCCTTCTCTTGCTAAGCTTTCATGCTCTCCTAATCCTAAGATCGGGTTAACATGGTATTTCCAGATTTAGGCTCATAACATAAGGTCATCAAGAAACAACAGGCTAATTAGGCTCAACGGGGCTAACTAGGGAACATGCGTTAGTGACTGGTTAAATTTAGGCCAAGTAGCTAATTCAAAGAAAATTGCCTAAATCATTTGATGCAAACACATAGACATGCAAACCATGAAGAGATTCAAGCAAATTCGGGAAAGTGCAACTTAGAAGTGATTCACACAATTAAGAACATGTTGGAGGCTCAAATCCTCACCTGGACATTTTTCGCAAATTGTTTGACCGATATTCTATCCTTAGTGTGTGCATCCCTTCACCCCAAACTTATCATAAATCGTGCAATCACAACAGAATATCTCAAAGTTTAATTTTCAATTTTTCACATGGGGGTCAATTTTCAATTTTCGAGACCTAGGGGGAAAATCATCAACAGTCAACAATTATCATGCAATCCATCTATGCAAAATTTGATCAAAAACCAACAAGCTCATCGACACAAGACTCAACACACAAACTCTTGATCTTCTCAAATTATTCAAGAGCTAAAAGAAAACAAAACAGAAACAAAGCAAGGATGATTAAAAAGAGTAAGGTTTAGAGAAAACTCATGGAGGCGGTTCCACCGGGATCCCACTGTCTGTGATACAGCGGCCACGGAATGCTCAAATTGTGATATGATCCTCTCGGATCCCATGGTATGCAGCATAAGCATGAGAGTGGGAGCTTGTCAATTATGGTGACTCCACCAAGTGCGGCGGACTTCTCACTCCCTCTCGGGTCAAAGTTGACCTCCTGGTCAACAAAGTCCTCCCAATAAAAATGGGATTCAACCTCTTGGACTGGCCATAGTGTCTTCATATTCAAGGATGCAAAATCCAGTCTTTCAGGCAGAGGCTTGAACTCCATCGCTGGTTGTTCCACAGTGGGAGGTGGCAAACAGGTAGCGAGGATCTCTGGTGCTGCTTCAACTTCTGCACGATTCTCACTCACTACATTATCAAATCCATTACCTGCTATACATGCAGAAATCTCAGCACACACCACACAAGGGTTAGTGTTAGTACAGTCAGTACATATAGTACAACAAACTGAATCAAAAAAGGCTTGAATGTCTGGAAATTCAACACATAGTTCATCAACAAAAGTATTCTTGACATCATTATCAAAATTATCCTCAGAGGAAGTATTGTCAAGAACAACTGTTTGTGAATCTGTATGTTCTTCAAGGAGATGTTGAGTTTGCAGTGCAACCGAGGTGGAGACAATGTGATCAATTTGAATGGCCAACTTCTGAAAACCAGCTTCTATCATCCGTTGATTGTTCTCTGCCATCCGTTGATTGTTCTCTGCCATCCGTTGCACCAAAGAAGCTAACTCATCCATGATGCCATGTCCTCCACCATGTTGTCTAGAATAATCATTCACTCCAAACATGCCAAAATCACTACTAGACTCATAACCTCCAACAAAGTTAGGATAACATATGCATGGTGGTGGCTCATCAAAGTTAGGATAATATATGCATGGTGGTGGCTCATAATCAACATTAGGCATATAACCATGCATGTAATTATCCATGGGAAGTACTAAGATTCACAACCAGACAAAGCAGCCGTAACTAATTCAGCAATGCAAATTTTTTTTTTCTGTTAATAACAACAAGAGTCCCCGGCAACGGCGCCAATTTTGACACGCTGTCGCGCACGCGTCAAAAAGCGAGTGATTGGAAAAATATGTAGCTAGAGAGCGACAACTCGAGTATCGTCTCACAAGGTCTCTTGGATTGTTGTTAACAGAAAAGTCAGTTTTGGGGGGTTTTAAGATTTGAAACTAAATCTAGAAAACAGTCAAGAAAACAATGCAAATAGGTGATTTTCACTAATTGAAATGACTAATCTACTGCTCTCGGTTTCCCACTATCATCGATTCATATACATTCCAAGCCCTAAGCGGATTCTAATCCCTTTTCGATTGTAGCGACAATTAACAAGCGAAACCGACACTACACGATATATGTTCCTAATTCCGAATTAAGCAAACGGATGAAGCTCTCGTGAATTAAGCAAACATGATTGAACGCACGCGAATTAAGCAAACGCGATTAAGTTTAGGAACATAAAATCATCGGAAATAAATCAACACTAATTCGATACAAACTGAATTAAGCAAACAGAGAATATAGAATAGTATTGAAGGAGAGAAGAAAATTCAATCGGGAATTACAAAACCTCAAGTGTCAGCGGAAGCCAATTACAGCATATTAATCTAGGGAGATTAGTTCTCCATCAAAGACATAACAAAAACCCAATTCGCAGCCGTCTAATCTAAAAAGGGAAAGAAGATGATAAAAAACTCTCTGCAATCTGCCCTAAAACAGCAACTTATACCCTTCAGAATCTGCGCGCGCTCGCGAGGCGAATAGCTTCTCGCGACGCGAATATTAATTGTGGCGCCAGTTCAAATTTGGATTCTCGCGAGGCGAACGGTGATTCGCGAGGCGAGACTGAGAGAATCTTCTCATTACGCCCATGATGAGTATCAGGGCCTAGCCGTGATAGCTTCTGGTCCTTAGGATCGCGAGGCGAGACATGATTCTCGAGGCGAGACAGAGAGGATGACATTCTGCTGTTCAGGCTGGTCTTCAGTCTCGCGAGGCGAGTAGCTCCTCACTAGGCGAACACTTCCAGACTTGCATTTTCCACTGCTTTCTCCATTTTCTTGACTTTAAGTGCTTCCCTTTTTAACCTGAAAACATGAGATAACAGTGAATGCTTTATTTGACTCAAAAACTAACTAAAATGTGCTAAACTACTTAAGAAACACAAAACATTGCTTGAGGACGATCAAATCCAAATCTGGGCTAAAACTAGATTGAAACTCGAATAATTAGCACGAAAACCATGATCTTACTAGTTATAAAACTAGTTAGCCAGAGGCTGATCAAGCACCATTAGCATCTACACTGGAAGGGACAAATGGTCCATTCTCTACTGCATCCCAAATCTCTACACCTGCTATCTCAAGAAAGATTGCCATTCTTTCCTTCCAATAGATATACTCATAGAAGGCAGAAGGGTGTTCAAGGGAAGCCCCTTCATTCAACCAGTCATTGGAAGCCATACTCTTATAGCTGTTAAGCCAAACTTAAGAGTTTAGCTCTAATACCAATTGTTGTTTTGGCATCAACGACTCAAGAGGGGGGTGAATTGAGTTTTCTTAAAATATTTCCCTCTTAAAAACTTTTTCACAAAACTTTACTTTTCAGATTTGTGGCCTCAGGATCATTTATAAAATCAATGAAAGGTTTATATAAAATCTTGAATAGAAGGTGATGAGGATAAGAAAGATTAATTCAGAAAGATAGATCACAGAATACGTTCGGGTTCAAAACTCAACAATAACAAAATACAGAAACTGATTAAACCTTTAAAGATTAAGAACAAGTTATGCAAGTTTCAGATACAAGCATTAACAATCAAGAACAAACTTGTAGGTTTCAGTTTCAGTATATGATTCAAGATTCAATTCAAATATTGATCCTTGAGAATAGAATTGAATACACAGTTATTATTACAGTTTACTCAAGGTTCAATATTGATTATGCAGAACAAGAACTGGTATCAATTGAATACTTAGAACATCAAGATTACAGTTATATGCGCAAGACAACAATTAAAGAGTTTGAGTTTAGAGATACCACACAACCAGATTTATCTTGGTTCAGTCACCACTACTGTGACCTACATCCAGTCCCCACTCCACCTGTGGGTTTTCACACACTAACACAACAAGCTTTAGCCAGGTAGCTTGAAAAATCTTTACACCACAGAGCACTCATTCACCTCGAGATACCACACTCTTGTGAAGAGCCTCAATGTTCTTCCTTAGGGATACCTCACCCTAATCACACAGAGAGCACTCCTTCACCTCGAGATACCACACTCTTCTGAAGAGCCTCAATGTTCTTCCTTAGTTTCGCGACCGTCCTGTCCGGGAGCTGCAAAAAGAGAAATAAAAACAGAGGAGTCGCCACTAAAATTTTTATTGGGAAAATCTTAGAAAACCCAATTATTTAAAGGTAAACTGGTCTAAAATAGAGAGAGAGTTCGGGAGTCGGTTATGGGTAGGGAAGGTGTTAGCACCCCACATCGCCCGTTTAAAAAAACGGTACCTCAAGTTAATTGTGCAAAAAAATTTAACAACTTTTAAATATTTATTTTACCCAAAAATATTTAAAGAAATAATTATTTTTTAATTTTTATTATTTTAATTTTTATTAATTTTTACATTTTTAAATTTATTGTTTATAAAAACTAAATGAGGTTGAACATGGCTCATAAGTCAACATGACAACCTCAAATCTAAGGGACTGAATATGGCACCGTGACCATAGAACATCCTTAACTATCACAAGTTTGATTATTTTTAATTTTTGAAATTTGTATTTTATTGATTTTTTGCATTTTTTAAAAATTATTGTTTATAGAACCTAAATGAGGTTGAACATGACACATGAGTCCACAGGGCAACCTCAAATCTAAGGGACTAAACATGGCACCGTGTTCATAAAGCATCCATAAATATCACAAGTTTAATTATTTTGACATAAAAAGAGACACAAAAAAGGGAAAATTTAGTTTTGACTTGACAAGATGATTTATCTTGCTCCTACGTATTCCCGGATGCGATGGAAAACTCAAAGCCACGTAGTTCTTTTAAAAAATGCTTGATTTTTTGGTTGATTCTATTTTTTTTTGAAAAAAAAATATTTTTATTATTTTTATAAAAGGTTTGATTTTTTTGAAAAAATATTTTTTTTATTTTTTAAAAAAGAAGATTTTTTTTTATAAAACGTTTGATTTTAAAAAAAAAAGGTTTTTATTTTTTTATAAAAGGTTTGATTTTTATAAAAAGGTTTGATTTATTTTTTTAAAAAAAAAAGATTTTTTCATTAAGAACCACCAAACTTCTCTCCTTAAAAAAGAAATGATTTTTTATTTTTAATTTTCTTTTGAAAAGGATTTTATTTTTGTCTTTATTAAGAAACAAAGAGGATAAATTTTTTTTATATATATATTTTGGAAAGGATTTTTTAGATCTAGGTTTACCTTTTAATTTTTATCCTTGGCCCAAGTTCTAATGGATCAACAAAAAACAGACAACATAAAAAAAACAAATGGACCACATGCAACACAAGCCCAAACCATTAGACCCTAAAAACCCTAATAACTAATAAATATAATAACAAGTTAAAAGAGGAAAAATGATAACAGAGGGAGCCTCCTCTAACATTACCAACAGATTTGAAGTGAGGGGAACCATGGTTGGTGGATGGTTGAAGGGACACGACGGCGGCGGAGGGAGGACTGGCGGCGGTCGGCATCCGGTGGCGTGATCCACGGTGGTTCTGTGAGGCGAGCGTCGACTGGGCAGATGCGGAGGTCGTGCAACGGCGAGGCGGGTGGAGGTCGTGGTTATGTGTGGTCAACGCTAGCCGAAGTGGCGCCGACGTTCGTGCAGGGAGGTCGACGGCTGGGGCGGTGGTTCAGGTCCTTGGAGGTGGCGCGACCCGAGGTGGAGCAGCGAGAGGGAGGCCGCGATGGCGGTTCCGAGGCAGATCGCGGTGGTGGTGGACTGAGACAGAGGTGAGGGCCGAAGCCGACGGTCCGAGCGGAGCTGAACGGCGACCCGGGGCTGAGCTCGTGGGTCTGGTGGTGGTTGTGTGTGGTGAAGGTCTGTTATGTTCTTCTTCTTCTTTCTTTTTTTTTTTGTTATTTGTTTAGATTTTATGTTGATCTTTAATTTGGGGTGAAATGAGGAAGAGGAGGAGGATGGTTGGGTGAAAATGATGGTGAAGATGCAGATGGTATGATGAAGCTGTTGAAGATGGGTCAGAGAAGAGAATGTTGTATGTGTTTTTTCTTTTCTTTCACTCTCCCTCCTCTGTTTGATGTCTCTATGAATTGCCTCCTTTCAGTATTTTTGTTGCCTCCCCCCTACTATAGTAGCACCAGTGTATATATATTGGGATCACTGTGAGATAATGCCAAAACTTGTTATTGCTCTGTTGAGAGGCAAGGACTGCGGATTTGTGCAGCTGGTGTGGTGCTCCCACTACTCTGCTGGGTTGGTAAAAGGGGCAGAGGTGGTACACCACCATTTTATGGAAAAAGCTCAAGAAAACAAAAATGGGGAAATAAAACAAAGTTAATTCCTACCTTAAAGAAATTTATTTTTATTATTTATTTTTATTTTATAAAACAGAAAGCATCTTTGGTTTTGTTTTGTTTTGTTTTTATTATTTTTTTTCTTTTTTTTTTTGATTTTTTTGATTTGGATCATTTGGATAATGGGCTTGCAACAACAAAATAAAATTGGGCTACATCTAATTCTATCAAAAACATTTTTAATTTTTTTCATTTTTATATTTTTAATTTTTGTTTTCAAAAATATTAATTAAGAGAAAAAATACCCGGACAAAATTAGGCGTTCACAGCTACCCCTCTTTACTTGTTTCTTATTAGACAGTAGGTGTAACCGTAGTTAACCTATTATCATTATAAGAAATGAGTAAAGACATGAACTCCAATTTTGACCGGGATACGTAGGCAAGCAAAAGGACCCGTGACTGCAAAGCGATTTCCTATAAAGAACCAGTGGGTTGGATTGCCCACTGTGGTCTACACATGAAAAGCTTGTAGGGTGGATTGCCTGCTAAGCTTAAAAACAATGATAAAGAGCTTACGAGGTGGATTGCCCGTTAGAAGCCCGAACAGAAAGATAAAATAGCTTACGGGGTGGATTGCCCTCCAGAAGTTCGAACAGAAACATGAAAGAGCTTACGGGGTGGATTGCCAGTCAGAAGCTCAAACAAAAAGATAAAATGAGCTCACGGGGTGGATTGTTCGTCATAAACTCAAACAGAAAGATAAAAATGAGCTCACGGGGTGGATTGTCCGTCAGAAGCTCGAACAGAAAGATAAAAGTAAGCTCACATGGTGGATTGCCGGTCAGAAGCTCGGACGGAAAGATAAAAAGCTGAAGGGGTGAATTGCCCACTAGAAGCTCAAACTGCAAGATAAAAGAGCTTACGGGGTGGATTGCCCGTCAAAAGCTCGAACAGAAAACATAAAAGAGTTTACGGGGTGGATTGCCCGTTAGAAGCTCGAACAGAAAGATAAAAGAGATTACGGGGTGGATTGCCCATCAAAAGTTCGAATAGAAAGATAAAAGAGCTTACGGGCAGGATTACCCGTCAGAAGCTCGGAACAAAAAGATAAAGGAGCTTACGGGGTGGATTGCCCGTCAGAAGCTCGCTTACGAGGCCAGATAGACAAATGCAATGCATGAGTGTTGGTTTTACTCATTGATGGAATGACAATGTATGAAATGGTTTTCATGATTGATGAAAACTAAAATAACTATCCTTCAATTCAACACACAATGAACGCTGATGATGAAAACCCTTATAATACTTTTGATGAGAAAATATTTCTTCTTTGATTTTTCTTTTTCATTATTGAATCCTTGACCCCTTAAAAGCGTCGATCACAGTCAATCTTGAGGATGAACTAAAAAAGGCTCATCTTTTCGGGGAGAGATATCTTGCACTTTTGTTTTCTGATGGTAAACACCCTTGATGATAATTATCCCAATGGTTGATTCTTGATATTCATTCCTTTCTTCAGTGCCCTTCATCGGGGAACCATCATGCCCCCCATGACCTTTTGAGGCTTTCTAAGGAATTCTAACTGCTTAAAAAACCATTACTTGTTTCACATTTCAGTATATACTTATCAGGATGAATGCACACACACAAATGACAAAAGTTAAGAGAAAGGGACCAAGGTAGCGAAATAAAATAAGGGAAGTCAATGTCATTATACTTGGATTGAAAAAGGTGTACAAAGCATATATTACAATGGAGTATGGAATTGCAAAACATTGCGGAGTAGAATCACATCTCTTCAGGTGATGCCTCTCTCAATGACTAATGTTAATATCCCTCATACAATCTTGACTGCTCATTAATTGGCGTCAGAGATGTTGTTTGCCCCAATCTTCATACATCCAACCTACTGACTGCCCGAGTTCACTGCTTGACGACACTTCCGTTGGATTTATTTTTATTTATTTATTTTTTGAACCCTAACTTTTGCCTAGACCGCCTTTTCAGGTTTTCAGCCTAACGGGTTACTCTAACTTTTGCCTTCACTGTCTTTTCATATTTTTAGCCTAGCGAGCTTTTCTTTTTTCATTTTTCACTTTTCTTTTCTTTTCTTCTTGGGAAGTGCATTCAAGCGTAATACTTTTTGACTGCATCTGAGTTTACAAGGAGTGGAAGATCTTCCCCGTCCATCCTGGTGAGAATTAAAGCCCCTCCAGAGAAGGCCTTTTTCACAACGTAAGGTCCTTCGTAGTTCGGAGTCCAATTTCCTCAATGATCCTTTTGGATTGGTAGAATCTTTTTAAGCACCAGGTCACCCTCCCGAAACTGTCGCGGGCGTACCTTCTTCTCATAAGCTCTCATCAACCTTCTCTGGTACAATTGATCGTGACACAATGCCGCTAATCTCTTCTCTTCAATGAGGTTCAATTGGTCGAGTCGATCCCGAACCCATTCAGCTTCTTCCAGTTCTGCTTCTCTCAGTACCCTTAATGAGGGGATCTCTACTTCAATCGGGAGCACTGCCTCCATCCCATAAACTAAAGAATATGGCGTTGCCCCTGTCGAGGTGCGAATAGAGGTACGATAGCTGTGTAAAGCCAAATGTAACATCTCGTGCCAATACTTATATGTCACCGCCATCTTTTGGACAATCTTCTTGATATTTTTATTAGCGACATCAACTGCTCCGTTCATCTTTGGGCGGTACGGGGAGGAATTGTGATGCTTTATCTTGAAGTTTTCGCACATCTCCTTCATCATCTTGTTGTTCAAGTTGGTCACATTATCAGTGATAATCTCACTCGGCAACCCATAACGACAAGGGTATGATGGCATGGTAGGGTGTGTTTGAGGCTGAGAAGGGTATGATGGTCGGTAAGGAGCCATTTGTTGAGGATTTGGAAATTGTGAGGTGGCAACGATGTATGGCTGGTTGGCTTGGTGATATGGGGCATATTGGGCTTGGAAGGTAAGTGTTTGGTTTGATCTAAATTGGTTTGGTTTCTTTTGTTCAAAGGTTACTGCATGTGCTTCTCCCTCCTTCTTTTTCACAAACGGGGCTTTCTTTGGGCCATTCGCAAATGAAGTCTCGGTGATTTTGCCATTCCTCATTCCACTTTCGGTTCTTTCACCGACAATGACCATGTCAGAAAAGTTCGTTGACACGCTTCCAATCATTCTATCATAGAAAGGCGACTGGAGTGTATCAATGAACATTGCCACAATTTCTTTCTCGGCCAATGGAGGCTCTACCTGAGCAGCCAGTTCCCTCCATCGTTGTGCATACTCCTTGAAAGTCTGTGTCTCTCTTTGCCATATTTTGGAGTTGCATTCTTTCGGGAGCCATGTCAATATTGTACTTGTATTGCATCAGGAATGCATCTGCTAGATCTTTGAAGGATCGGACGTGGGCCCATTCGAGATGCGCGTACCAATTTGAAGCTGCCCCAGTTAAACTGTCTTGGAAGAAGTGAACCAAGATCTTATCATCTTGAGCGTATGATGTCATCTTCCTTACATACATGGTCAATGGTTTTTGGGACAAGTGGTTCCCCGATATTTGTCGAAATCGGGTACCTTAAATTTTGGTGGAATTACAACGTTTGGCACCAGGCAAAGCTCTGAGGCATCCCGAAGACCATAACTATTTGCCCCTTCAATGGCCCGCAGTCTCTCCTCTAACACTTCCAACTTTTCTTTAGATTGGGAATTCTCTCCCGACTGATTCACTGGAGTTTCACAATACATATTCTGGGGAAAGGTTTATGGCATGTAGGAGGGTCCGAAGTTTGGCATCATTTGAGTCCCCTGGGGTCCATAATGTAGGGTGTATTGTGGAGTTTTTGTATTGGCAGAAAGTGTCACTATCGGGGTGTTACCATCTGTAGGGTTGACGACTGTGTTTGTGGCATCTCGACAGCATCGGTGGGGGATTGTGTCTAAGTAGTATGTTCAGAGTTTTGGATGCCATCTTGTGGGCTGGGGGCCGTTGGTGGAACAAATCCATGAGGTAAGCCGTATGGGGGATTGTTCGGGTCAAATGAAAGATGAGTTTGGTTGCTTGGATAAACGGTGAGAGGCATCATGACCCCTGGTTGGTTGTAGCCTTGAATACGAACTTGAGCAAAACCAGGCGGGATAAGAGGTGTGGCCGGATGTCCTTCGTTTGAGGCTGGAGGGTTCCCCTCTGTGTTCTTTTCCTTCTGCATTGATTGTAGGATCTCCATCATCTTAGTCATCTGATCCTTGATTTGACTGACTTCATCCCTGATCTCTTGGACTTTTTCTAGTTCTTCCGCCATGGCTCTTGTCTGTGGTCGAGTGTGATAAGGGTGTCTTGGAACAATTGTTCAAAAACCATACTATTTTATTTAATAAAAGAAATAATAAATGAATAAAATCAAAAGAAAGAGCAGAAACCAATTAAACTCCATTTTTTGATAGGAAGACCGTCGCATACACTTATAGCAAGAATACTCATCCTGCAATCAAATCTAGTGGTATGATTCCCTCTAGCTTGACTGCAGTTGATGTCAAGTCCAAGGAAAAATTCACTCCTCGATAGACCACATCTGTACTAGCAATGTTATTGTTTGATGATACCTATATTTTTATGCAGAAAACACATCGTTTTTAGGATAAAAATATAGTTGATGAAGTATCTAAAGGAGAATTCACTCCTCGATAGATATCATCTGGAAAAAAAAAAGAGCATTCCACAAAAATTGATGAAAACTTCCATTTCATTAGATGAATATTGCAATACAAACATGAGTCTTTGGTCAAATAGAAAAACAACACATCGATAGTTTTCATATTTCTAAATCCATCTTCAGGGACCGCAAAATACTATGTCAAGAGCTTCATCTTCTTTTTCCTTAATCCCTTTGCAAGCTTCCCAAAATTCTTGAAGAACTCAGTCACCTCTGGTGGTATCTGGAGGAAGGGGTTCTTGTAAACCTGAATTGATACTTCTTTAAATCGCTCCACCAACTGGGAAGTATGATATTGAATTCTACCAATCATGTCTTCATATTTTCTTCTCTATGCTTCCCTTTCATAGATTACATCCCTCACAACCAATTTCCATCCCTTTACCTATTCTGCGTGACATTGAGCTTCTCCTCTTTCATTTTCTTGTATTTGGTCCAGAGCCAATTTTCCCTCTCATTAGCTTCTTCTAATAATTGACGATATCTGGAAACTTCGTTCCATCCTCGATTAGAGTAAAGTTCAGTTTGGGCCAAAGATTCTTGTAGAGAGTCAACTCCCTCCTATAGTATCTGTATTGTTTCGACATGAATCCCTACGTCCCACCCAAGCTTTTCTTTCTTCTTCAGAATTATGACTAGCGTGTTTTCTTGACACTCCACCTTTGCTTGCAACTCTTGAATCACTGCTTCTTTTTCCTTTCTTGCCCTTTTCATGCACTTGGGGCTTCGTAGGAATCGGCATATTCATCTCTCAAATTCTCAATCTATAAATTCAGTTTTTGCACCTGGCTTTGGAGTTTGACAATAGTTACTTCTGCAACTTGGTTCTTTTCATCCAAAACCCCCATCTGAGCTTTTAGAACTTCAATTTTTTTTCAGCATTTGATCTTCTGTAAGAGGATTGTTTTCAGCACTGGGTGGGGGCTCCGGTTTTGAAGGACAACCCCTTCTTGCCTCTCTCCATGCTTCATATCATTTTGTTCAAGCTATGATCCGCCTTCCTAACTCATCATGCCCTTTTATGTGAATATTGTCCCATGCTGACCTTATTGCCATTGTCTGACTCTTGATGCTTTCACATTCTTGATATAGGAAATATGCTCCACCTAGCAGCTCTTTTGGGGGTTCATCTTGTGTCCACCCGAGTTGGTACATTACTAGAGCTGGTGAATATGACACACATCCTCTGGGTCCCATCAATGGGACATTCGGGAAACTTCCACAACTGAATATAACTGAATCTCCATTGTACCTTGGGTACATCCATCTAAATGAACGTGAGTCAACCTGATCAAACTCTTGTTTCCATTCATATAGCTTGCGTGACTTTAGAGGCATGTGAATGAATCCTTTAAATGGATCATCTGTTCTATCAATTTTGTTACCAACATACAAGTGAGTCATAATCCAAACATATAACATTGGTGCACAACATCGCAACTTTCCTTGTTGATTCTGATGACAAACTTGTAGTGAGAGAAAAGTTTCAGCTAAGATAGCAGGGACTAAATTCACCCCATATTCCTCAACTCTGTAGAAGACGTCCATAGCTGATCGATCAATCACATCCGGAATAAAGGGAAAAAGCATCAGTCCGTAGATAAGGAGAGCCAACAATCTATTAAAAGTAACCCATCGTTGTTGTTGAGCCAACTCCCTAAGGTAACCTTCCACGTGATCCCTTTTGGATAGGCAATCTTAGCATGTAAGCATGTTCCTCTATGGTCGGAGCTATATCTAGGTCAGGCAATTCAAAACATCTCAAAGTTGAGTTCCAATACTGAGCAAATGCACTCAGAGCGGAGGCATCCACCGGAATACGTAACAGATCTAGTATCCTCCCATACTTGTTGTTAAAGTTCGAACGCGCCTTTTTTGACATTTGTTGACTGATTTCCCATAAACTCTGAACATCATTGAGTGTCACATCGATCTTGATGCTTTTCTTGGAACTTCTTGCATTGCTAGTACTCTTTCTGATGCTAGGTCCTTCCATTCTTTGCTAAGATTAATACTAAGGTCTTTCTGTCAAGAAACACAAATAAAGAAAAAATTAGAAATGAAACAAAAAAATGCCCAAAATGCTTCATGTTGCATGAGCCCCATTAGGGTTGGGAACCCTATGTCGGGTATGCTGTCAATGCACTACCTTCACTATGACATGCCGCTTATTAGAAGTGCAATAATATTCGAACATGTCATTCGGGCTTGGAGCGACGATGTGCCGCCCCCTTTTTTTCTTCTTTTAGAAAATTTCATAGTAAATATGTATGTGCATGGCAATTTATGTTTATGATGCCAGGAAAAAATGGATAGAGAGAAAGAGTATGCTCCTTTTGTCCTAAATTAGGTAAAACTTAGGGTTGGACAAACCTGAGGTAATGACTCTAAACAGGTTGGCCACTAAGTTTGTTCTATCAGTGAAAATCAGGTAGGGTCTAGACTTCTAAAAGCCATGGTTCCCAGATTGCCCCTATCCCGAAAGATAAGGATCCGATTTATGAATCTAGTCACAATTAGGGATAAATCCTCTCAACATGACCATCCCATGATATCGGGTACAACCTGAGTGGTGAATCAACAAATTTCAGGGAGGTACAAGACCTCTTCAATGACAATGTTGAGACACCGCCTAATCCTTGAGTTTTGAGCAAGCTTGGGTATAGAGCCAAAAGTGTGTGCAATATGTGATAGTGATGTGTGTGATGGGAGCACACAAACCTTCACAAAAACTTACTAAAATAAAACTACCCCAAACCTGCAAAAGGAACAAACAACACAAACACAATAGTTCTCTACCCTAAGGTTGCAAAAATGTACAAAAGCAGTTATGAAAGCATAAGAAAAAGAAATAAAACAAAAAAAGGGTAAAACAAATATTTTCAAAGCTGTAAAAAAAACAATTTGCACAACCCACTATGATAGGCCTGACTCTCAAAATTTCCTCAGCGGAGTCGCGGGCTGTCGCGACCGTCCCGTCCGGGAGCCGCGAAAAGAGAAATAAAAACAGAGAAGTCGCCACTAAAATTTTTATTGGGAAAATCTTAGAGAACCCAATTATTTAAAGGTAAACTGGTCTGAGAGAGAGAGAGAGAGACAGTCCGGGAGTCGGTTACGAGTAGGGAAGGTGTTAGCACCCCACATCGCCCATTTAATAAAACGGTACCTCAAGTTAATTGTGCAAAAAAATTTAACAACTTTTAAATATTTATTTTACCCAAAAATATTTAAAGAAAGAATTATTTTTAAATTTTTAATATTTTAAATTTTTATTAATTTTTATATTTTTAAATTTATTGTTTATAAAAACTAAATGAGGTTGAACATGGCACATAAGTCAACAGGGCAACCTCAAATCTAAGGGACTGAACATGGCACCGTGTCCATAGAACATCCCTAACTATCACAAGTTTGATTATTTTTTATTTTTGATATTTTGTATTTTATTGATTTTTTGCATTTTTTTAAATTATTGTTTATAGAACCTAAATGAGATTGAACATGGCACATGAGTCACTGGGCAACCTCAAATCTAAGGGATTGAACATGGCACCGTGTCCATAGAGCATCCCTAAATATCTCAAGTTTAATTATTTTGATTATTTATTTTAACATAAAAAGAGACACCAAAAAAGGGAAAATTTAGTTTTGGCATGACAAGATGATTTATCTTGCTCCTACGTATTCCTGGGTGCAATGGAAAACTCAAAGCCACGTAGTTCTTTTGAAAAAGGCTTGATTTGTTGGTTGATTCTATTTTTTTTAAAAAAAAAAGATTTTTATTATTTTTTTATAAAAGGTTTGATTTTTATAAAAAGGTTAATTTTTTTGAAAAAAAATATTTGTTTTATTTTTTATAAAAGAAGATTTTTAATTTTTTTATAAAAGGTTTGATTTTTTAAAAAAAAAACACTTTTTTATTTTTTTTATAAAAGGTTTTATTTTTATAAAAAGGTTTGATTTTTTTTAAAAAAAAGATTTTTTCATTAAGAACCATCAAACTTCTCTCCTGAAAAAAGAAATGA
This sequence comes from Sophora flavescens, assembly GCA_030762895.1. NCBI lineage: Eukaryota > Viridiplantae > Streptophyta > Magnoliopsida > Fabales > Fabaceae > Sophora > Sophora flavescens. The sequence continues at coordinate 127,743,713 of CM061065.1, forward strand.
TTTTTTATTTTTAATTTTATTTTGAAAATGATTTTATTTTTGTCCTTGTTAAGAAACAAAGAGGAATTTTTTTATATATATATTTTGGAAAGGAGTTTTTTAGATCTAGGTTTCCCTTTTAATTTTTATCCTTGGCCCAAGTTCTAATGGATCAACAAAAAACTGACAACATAAAAAAAACAAATGGACCACATGCAACACAAGCCCAAACCATTAGACCCTAAAACCCTAATAACTAATATATATAATAACAAGTTAAAAGAGGAAAAATGACAACAGAGGGAGCCTCCTCTAACATTACCAACGGATTTGAAGTGAGGGGAACCAAGGTTGGTGGATGGTTGAAGGGACACGATGGCGGCGGAGGGACGACTGGCGGCGGTCGGCGTCCAGTAGCGTGATCGGCGACGACTCTGTGAGGCGAGCGTCGACTGGGCGGATGCGGAGATCGTGCAGTGGCGAGGCGGGTGGAGGTCGTGGTTGTGTGTGGTCGACGCTAGCGGAAGTGGCGTCGGCGTTCGTGTAGGGAGGTCGACGATTGGAGCGGTGGTTCGTGTCCCTGGAGGTGGCGCGACCCGAGGTGGAGCAGCGAGAGGGAGGCCGCGATGGCGGTTCCGAGGCAGATCGCGGTGGTGGTGGGCTGAGACGGAGGTGAGGGACGAAGCCGGCGGTCCGAGCGGAGCTGAACGGCGACCCGGGGCTGAGCTCGTGAGTCTGGTGGTGGTTGTATGTGGTGAAGGTCTGTTATGTTCTTCTTCTTCTTCTTTTGTTATTTGTTTAGATTTTATGTTGATTTTTGATTTGGGGTGAAATGAGGAAGAAGAGGAGGATGGTTGGGTGAAAATGGTGGTGAAGATGAAGATGGTATGGTGAAGCTGTTGAAGAGGGGTCAGAGAAGAGAATGTCGTATGTGTTTTTTCTTTTCTTTCACTCTCCCTCTTCTGTTTGATGTCTATATGAATTGCCTCCTTTCAGTATTTTCATTGCCTCCCCCTACTACAGTAGCAGCAATGTATATATATTGGGATCACTGTGAGATAATGCCAAAACTTGTTATTGCTCTGTTGAGAGGCAAGGACTGAGGATTTGTGCAGCTGGTGTGGTGCTACCACTACTCTGCTGGGTTGGTACAAGGGGCAGAGGTGGTACACCACCATTTTAAGGAAAAAGCACAATAAAACAAAAATGGGGAAATAAAACAAAGCTGATTCCTACCTTAACGAATTTTTTTTTTATTATTTATTTTTATTTTATAAAACAGAAAGCATCTTTGATTTTGTTTTATTTTGTTTTTATTATCTTTTGATTTTTTTTTTATTTTTTTTATTTGGATCGTTTGGATAATGGGCTTGCAACAATAAAATAAAATTGGGCTACATCTAATTCTATCAAAAACATTTTTAATTTTTTTCATTTTTATATTTTTTATTTTTGTTTTCAAAAATATTAATTAAGAGAAAAAATAACCGGACAAAATTAGGCGTTCACACTTAGGGATACCTCACCCTAATCACTTAAAGAGACTCCCTCTCTCTTTACAATCAAATAAAACAAAAAATTGATTCCTAACTCTCAATAGTTAGATAAACAAATTGAAGCACTTATGAGAATGAAACACTATTTTCACAATAAGCTCAAGAAAGATGATGATCGGGACGCTTCTCAACATTCAGGGCAAGACAAAGGATGGTGTCAATGCTCGTCTCGACCTCGTTGCTATGGGTATACGAGAGCAGTTAGCTCCAGTTGTTGAGGATGGTAAGCGGACTTATTTGCCGCCAGCATGTCATACTTTGTCAAAAAAAGAAAGACAAAGTTTCTGCGGGTGTCTTCAGGGTATCAAAATTCCACATGGTTACTCTTCAAATATGAAGAGGCTTGTCTCTAGTGATCTTAAATTGGTTGGCTTAAAGTCTCATGATTGTCACATCTTGATGCAACAACTTCCGCCCGTTGCTATTCGTGGTATTGCTCCAAAAAATGTGAGACATGCCATTACTCGGTTGTGCTCATTCTTCAATTCTATATGTAGCAAAGTCGTTGACCCCCGTATGTTGGATGACTAGGAAGTTGAGGCTGCTACAATCTTGTGCCAATTGGAGATGTATTTTCCTCCTTCCTTTTTCAACATAATGGTTCACTTAATTGTTCATTTGGTGAGGGAGATTAGATTATGTGGGCCGGTTTTTCTGAGATGGATGTACCCAGTTGAGCGCTACATGAAGATCTTGAAAGGGTACGTGAAGAATCCTCATCGTCCGGAAGCATCTATTGTTCAAAGGTATGTTGCAGAAGAAGCTATTGAGTTTTGTTCGGACTACCTTCATAACACGGATCCTATAGGGGTTCCTAAGCCTCGGCATGATGAGATCAGATGTCAAGGTAAGGGTACACATGGCTTAAGAATTAATAGTAAGGGTCGGGAGGAAGTGCTTCAAGCACATTTGTATGTATTGAACAACATCGATTGTGTTCAGCATTTCTTATTTGAACATAAAAGAAAAGTCAATCAAGAAAACCCTCGAATGAGCGAAAGGTGGTTGTTGAACAAGCATAACAAGACTTTCTTACCATGGTTCAAGGAAGAAATACTTAAGGATGGTAGTACTGCTTCTGATGACGTAAGATGGCTAGCACGTGGGCCTAGCTTCAACGTCATATGTTGGAGCGGATACGACATAAATAACTTTTCCTTTTATACAAAGGAACAAGATAAAATGAGTACCATGCAAAATAGTGGGGTTATGATCGTGGCCGAAGCAATGCACTTCTCTAGTGCAAAGGACACAAAACCCGTTAAAGCACCAACACCTTACTTTGGATATATTGAAGATATTTGGGTGCTCGATTACACTAAGCTTACGGTGCCGGTTTTTAAATGTAAATGGGTTGATAGTAACGATGGTGTACAAACCGACGAATTGGGGTTCACATTGGTAGACTTCAACAAGTTAGGTCATATAAATGAGCCTTTCATAATGGCTTCCAAAGCGAAACAAGTGTTCTACATCACTGATCCTTCTAACAAAAGGTTGTCCGTGGTTCTCCAAGGAAAAAGCATGTATAATGGTAGTGATGAAAATCAAGATTCAAATCTTGATATTCCTGAGACTCCTTTTTCAACAAACATGCCTACTATAATCGAGGAGACACAGGTGGACGAGGTACATGTCACTCGTGATGATCATCACGAAGGGATATTGATATAGGTAGTTTAAACTTAGTATACATTTATTTTTATTTATACTTCTGTATTTATTTTGAGTTATAACCTATGTTAATAAATATATATTGTTTCTGAACAGGCATACATATGGATCAGTCGGATAGCCCACATGCACGGGAGGACATTGTGGGGCCTACGCAGGACCCGATCGCGCCTACGCCTGATTCTAGTGTAAGTTTACATGTTATATACTATCTTTAGTCCTTCTTTTTAATGTAAGTTTATAATGTTACAACCCTCTATTTTATCATTTTTTTGTCCATACAGACATCACAGGCTCATAGGAAACGGGGTAGAGGAGCCACGTCGTTGAAGAAACTAGAGAAGGACAGGCAAAGCGGACAGAAGCTTGAGGTGTCCTTCGATGCTAATCTAAATGCCCAGGTACCCCGTGCTAAAGAATTTAATAAGTGGGTGTTTCTACAAGCGAAGCAACACGTAAGCATCAACTACAACCACTGGAATGACGTTCCACAGAACGTTAAGGATCGGGTTTGGGAGGATATCGCGGTATTTTACCTTTACATTCGTTTGATTTACATTATTAGATAATTATCCGAGTTATAATTCATCCAGTTGTTATGTATTTAATGTGTAGGTAGCTTGGACTGTGCCAAATGACGAGGATCATCGTCATAAATGTATGAAAATGGCATCAAAGCGTTGGAATGGGTTCAACCATGATCTTACCAGGTACTATGTATCTGGGAAGAAGCGGCTTGATAAAATGTTCTCGGATTATCCCTGGATTGATCAGGATACTTGGGATATGTTTGCTAGGAGTCGACAGGATGGAGAATTTCAGGTTGGTTGATTAAGTTAATTTTGTATGCTTCTTATAGATCATTTAACTGTATTTAATTATGTGTTTTTGTTTGAATAGGCTAAGGCAGATAAGGGTCGGCAGAATCAGGCGAAGAACATCCACCGCCACACCATGTCTCAGGGTGGGTATCAGACTCGGACGAGCAGATGATGGCGGATAGGCTGAGGGCGAAGCAGGAAGAGCACTCTGCTAAGATTGAAAAGGAGAGGTGCCTGAGGGCACACCATTAAGTCCTCCGTTGGACATCGACCGCGAGGATGTCTGGTTAGCCGGCCGCATGACAAAGACGGGATCTTTTAAAGTTGATGCCACTCGCGAAGTGGCAGATAAGATTGTAAGTAAATAATTAACTGCATTTCAATTGATATTTGTATAGATATTTTTAACACTTTTCACTTGCATGTTTTTTCATTTTTTCATTGTAGATGGATCTTAAAGCACAATCCTCCCAGGGCTCATTCGTCCCTTCTGGACGGCGGGACGTCTTGATGATTGCTCTAGGAAAGAAAGACTATCCTGGTCGGGTTATCGGTGTTCCTGGGAACGTGACCATCAAAGGATATTATGGCAAGTCTGCTTCACGAAAGCGGGTGATCGATGAAGTATCAATTTTGGATGACATTACTCAGCACCTCATGTTCAACCCTGCTATTACAACACATCTGATGCAAAGCTTAATATCCAACCCAGAATTCAAGCAGGCGCTTGCCAAAGAGCTTTCCTCCGTCGGTTCATCCCAGGACACCGCAGGGCATGCCAACCCTTCACATGTGAGCACAAAAGAGAGTTACAGTAGGGCACATGTGGAAGACGATAAGTTGGCAGCTAGGGAGCGGGAGTTGGAAGTCCAACGCCATGAGCATGAGTTGGAAATGAAAAGGCGTGAGCTTGAGTTGGACTTCAAATGACCTGAGCTCGAAATGTTAACAAAGGTATGTATTCATTATTAATGTCCAAATTAGTCAAATAATTACTCGTGTTTTTTTTAATTATCAACAACTTATCTATTTTATTTTTCCTAAATTGAAGGCCAAGTCGACATCGGTGTCGCTGTCACCTGTCACTCATTTGTTCTCACTTGGTGAGGATTATGCGTTTGAGATTTTTGAATGTCCATTGGAGCATGATGGGTGGGTGGCACGCCCAGATCAACAAAGGATATTTTCCTTATGTGGTGACGATCTCGGGAACGCTTGCAGGAATAGCGTCTGGATGGCCTGCACGGTTTTGAGTCTCTGGTGCACGTAAGTTAATTTTAATTTTATAACTTATTTATTTTTGGTATTTTTCCATTTAATAATTTATTTTAATTTCAATATATATATTATGTAATTAACATCCACACCTTTTCATATCTTAGGTATCTCCATCGTCTTTGACTTGATAAAGGGCGTTGCATCAGTTTACGGCTTCTTAGATCCGTCAGTCCTTCTGCCCCAATTCTTTGATGGCGATGGATTAAGTAAATACATAGGGAACTTGTTGGGAGACAATCGGAAAGAATTATATCCGGCTCCCTACTGTATGAAAAACCATTGGCAGTTGTTCGTACTTCACCCGTCTAGGCATACTGTCATATTCTTCTGCTCTCTACACCAAAATTCGCCACCGAAGGTGGTGGAAGCTATAAATAAGTAAGTAACTAATCTTAAATTTAATTTAAGTTTTAATATCAGTTGTTTTTAGTTTATTACACACATGATATATGAATTTGTTAATTGACATGGTTATTTGTTTATGATAGCGCGCTGAAGGCAGGTAGTATAAGTAGCGCCAACGGGAGAAGTATGACTTCTAAGGCTAAAGCAAATCCTGAATGGACCATCCTCAAGGTTTGGTAGTTTATTTATCAAATAATTAATATTATAATTACTAATTTATATGTATATTCAACTGACATTGAAATTAATTTTGTTTGTAGTCTCGATTTCAAAAAGACGGGTGGTCATGCGGCTATTATGTGATGCTTCATATGCTGAACATAGTCTCCGCATCTATTACGGATGGATGGAATAAGGTAATATTTAAACAACTTGTTAGATTATATATTATAGTTTTGAAGATGACTTGCGTTAATGTTATTGTTATTATTTGAACGTGTGTAGGCATTTAACGACCAATCGCCTCTTCAAGATGATGAGTTTAGAGACTTGAGGATGCGCTTAGCTGAATTCTTCTTCAAGTATGCGGCTGAAAAAGGAATTGACAAGATACCTACGCAATACTTAGATGAATAGTTTTTTTGTTAAACTTTAGAAACTAATTAATAAAATGTGTGTGTGTGTGTGTGTGTGTGTGTGTGTGTATATATATATACATATATATATACTTGTAGATAGTTATGTTCCTTTGTATATATTTTTTTCTTTTTATTAATATTGAAATTTAAGGGTTTGCAATTCTGTAATGTGTGTGATATTCTCTGTGTTACTGGGATATTTACTGAATGCAAGGATAGCTGAGGGGAGTGATATTTTAAAATTGAATTTAAAAAATATATATATATTAACGTCAGTAGTATCAAACAACTGACGTTAATAACATTTTATAAAATACACAGTGCGCTATTAACGTCAGTTGAAATAAACAACTGACGTTAAAATTAAAACATTTAACGTCAGTTCTTTACCATAACTGACGTTAGTTTTAACAAAATTAACGTCAGTTGTGTTAAAAAACTGACGTTAATAGTTTTATGTTTAACGTCAGTTGTGATAAAGAACTGACATTAATAGTTTTATATTTAACGTCAGTTCTCAACTGACGTTAAAATATTAACTATTAACGCCAGCTGTATTTACGTCAGACAGTATTCTGACGTAAAAATCACTTATTGCACTAGTGATGCTTACATACAAATTTCTTTTTGACAAGTATACTTACAAATGTTTGGAAGGATCCTTTGGTTCGGGTGAAATGAAATAATTTTATTCCTCATCAAAAAAATGTATATATACTTAAGCACCAAAAAATACAAAGAAAAGAAATATACTTTATTAATAATTTCAACATTAAGATAGATCTTTCTTATTTATTATCTTCATAATTAATTTATTATAGATTTTTTTATTATGTAAGTAAATTTGAATTTTATTATACCAAATTAATTTAGATTTAATTACATGATAGAAAATCAAATCAAATTCAAATGTTCGTTTTTTCAACCCCTCCTTACAAATTCAGGATTTTAAATCTTAATAATTTTAGGCAAATCATTATTCCTTATCAATTATCTTCTCACCTAATTAATTTATTGAAGATTTTTTAATTTGAGAAAATTTTGATTATCTTTTATCAATTAATATCTATATAAATTGATCAATATAAAAATTATAGACAAAACATGGCACATGGGAATGAATATTTACATGAAAATAATAAGGAAAATTTACACCACACATAATACATGATGATGAATAATTTACATGTAATCACATATGTGAATAAATTGTTAGAAGAAATTTATACTTTACTATAATTTTAGTACTTTTTTAATTTATTGTCATAAATAAAAATATAATAAACTAAATGCAAAAATATATATACCACAAACATTTTGAACCAATCATATTTATATGTACCGAAATAATCTTAGAATTTAAATCTATTAATATCCATATAGTTATTAAACCATAATTCATATTTATGTTTCTCATGTTTGAGTTGATAAATAATGAGGTATTCAACTAACTATTCACAATAGATAATATTATTAGTAACTTAAAAGTTACTACGTTTTGTGATCCATGATTGAAATAAAACAATTATAATTTTTGGGACATAACTTCCCATACAATTGTTTTTTACAAATAATCTAAAAAAAGTTCAAAAGTCAACCTATATCCTGTGCATGGCACGGGTTACTATACTAGTTCTGATTTAAAACAGAACTCTAATATTCCCTCCGTTCTTTTTTTTTTTTTTTTTTGCAATTTAAGGTTTCTACACATAAATTAAGAAATCATTAATGTGTTTTTATTTGTACCAAAATACACTTATTTCTAACATTAATTATTTACAAATTCCAACTAGATTTACTCCATACTCCACTAGTCATTTATGTACTTGGAAGGTTTTGTGTATTTTCGAGGTATTTCAATTTAATTATATTATAAGGGTATACTCCCTCCGGTCACTATTATAAGCAAAAATTGAATAAAAAACACATATTAAGGTAGTTAGTTGATCTCATTTAGAAGAGTCATTGAGAATAAAAAATTAAGTTTGTTACATAAATTACCCTTCCTCTTATTTATTAAGCTTGTGTTGTTGAGAATAAAATGAGCCATTGGAAAACAAAATTTGTATTAAATGAAGGGCATTTTGAGAATAACTTCATTAAATAAGATGAAAGTAGTTGAAATTTGCTTATATTTTGGACCAAACAATTTGGAAATTTTTGTTTATATTATTGACCAGAGGGAGTATATGGAAAAAAAAATGGTCAAATCACCCATTGTTTTGAAACAAAAACAAATAGCTAAAATTACCAAAGAAAAAGAACAGAGGGAGTATTTTCCAAATATATATAAAATAAATAGGGAATCAAGAAGTAAATGCATCACTTAGAGCATAGAAATAAATCATTATAAGCATTGATGACTTTATTTTTCCACATGCAAAATATAGGTGTTATTTGATATCGATTACATTAGTGTACTTAATAGCCTTAAATCGTAAATGACCAAAACAATGTGATTGAATTATGATTGTTGTCAATTAATTGATAAATATGCATATAATTAACGTGGAAAATTGAAAGTTTTACTATTTCAACCTGTTTTCTAATAATTCATTTTAAAATTTAAAATATTGAAGATTTGGTAAGTGGACTACTTAAATGAATTTTTTTTAATAAAAAAAACCCCAACATTAAACTTTAATTTACAACATTGATTTTTCAATCCATTAATATCAATCATTTTACACAGCAATGCATCTTCTTTTTTTCTTTTCTTTTTTTGTAATCTACAACAATGTGATTTTATTATGACTGTTGTCAATTAATTGAAATATATGTATAAAAATTAAAAATAATAATATTACTGAAATTTAAAAATAATATTACTAAAATATCTTTGGTTTATGAGGGGGAACATGCTCTTATAACGACATTAGGCACTAATATCTTTTAAATATTATATAAAAATATTTAAATATTATATCTCAAATTGATGTGAGATACTGATTTTTCAATATATAAGAATTTATTATGAATCATCTGATGCATTATAAGTTTAACCATATCCACGACATGACGGTCCCTCAGGTTCCTCAGATGTCCTCTTTTGCAAAGATGGGAATTCCCGAATCCTGGTTGGATTAAAGTTAACTCGGATATGGATTCTAAAGGCAATCCCGGTCAAGCTGGGTGTGGGGGTATTCTCAGAGATGAGGTCGGTACTCGGATAGGGATTCTAAGGGCAATCCCGGTCAAGCTGGGTGTAGGGGTATTCTCATATATGAGGCTGGTAACTGGATAGCTGGTTTTGCAGCTAACCTTGGCACCTGTACAACTTATGTGGCTGAGCTTTGGGGTATTTTGCGTGGCATGAAAATTGCTTGGAGACATGGATTTCGTTGAATTAATGTGGAAGCATATTCTCATTCTATCATATATTCGCTTAATGATAATTCCCATGGTAGAAAGAGGGCTAGTTTTTTGAGGCGGATATTGGAGTGGAAGAATAAAGCTTGGGAAGTTAGGTTTAGTCATACTTTCAAGGAAGGAAATGCCTGCGACGATTAGCTTGCCAACTGGAGCCTCTCTTGCAACACCTCGATTTTTCCGCTTTCTATGATCGGTATAAATATAAATAAACATTTATATTTTTATCTGAAACTTAGAAAATGATTTTGGGAAAACCAAAGCCATATTAATATCAAACTTATTTTTATAAGTATACGGTGAAATTTTTGGATGAAAATTCAGACGGAACTCGGTCTGCGTTTTGCTGACAATAAGATTTTACTGATCGGAAAACCTAATTTCGACCCGAGAACGAAATGAATAGATTTTATATCTCATTTCCAACGATATAGGTTATTTTGAAAATTTTCAAAATAAATAGGTTATTATACTCGATTCGGGCATAAAACCCTAAATCGGGTAATCGACGGAGTCGAGAACGGACGTGCAGAGACAAAACCGACACCGACATAGTGTAAAGACCATTTTGCCCTTGATCCATTTTACCCTTGAACTTTCATTGAAATGACAAGTTTGCCCCGCAATTTGTGGACACAAATCAGCCACCTCCCCTTCAATCTCAACCACATAATTTTCATGATTACCTTAGGCAAAATTACCATTTTGTCCTTATGTTGTCTTACTACCACAAAAATGCCATTTTGTGAGATTACTCTTTTGTCCCTAAAAATTTATGCCTTGGACCTTTTTGCCCCAAAAGCCACGGCCCAAACCCTCAAAATGAGCCCATTTCATTGCTATTTAAGCTTGTCATCATCTTCTTCATGAAAGCTTTCCTCCATTTTTCAAAAACTCTAAGTTTTTCATAAGCCATTTTTGTGAAGGAAGTGCTTGATTTCTTGCTCCTTTTTCATTTCCAAGAGCTATACCATACTCTCATCACTTAATCATCATCATGTTCTTCATTTGTTTTCATGTTTTAAAGCCTTGTTCATCATTTTCAATTTCTAGATCTAGAAACTTTGAAATTGTCTAGAAAATCATAGAAAATCCTAAAAATATGAAACCAATTTCTATGATCTTATTATCCTCTCTATATTCAAGATCCAAGAGTATGCATCAAACTAAAATTCCGTGCCTATTTATCTTAAGGAGGTCGAACCCTAGTTTTTTTTGTGTGTGGGTGTGTGTGTGTGTGTGTGTGGGGTGGGGTGGGTGGGGGGGGGGGACTTTGTTCTAACTTTTTGGTTAAGTCTTGCTTGATTCAATCTTATGGCTCATATAGGTATTGAATCCATGCTTGTTTAATCAAATGAAAATCTCTAAGCCACTATTTTTCTCATGGCCGAAATTCATTTTTAAAGGGTTGGAATATTTGATTTCAATCTTTGTATGTTAATCTTTGTTTTAGGGTTTAAGTGATCAAGGATCACTAATCCAAAGAGCTTAAGATTTTTAGAAATTTTGAGCCATAATTTGTGTCATGGCCGAAAGTCTTAAATTTTGTGGTTAAAATGGTTTTGATTCAATTTTTGTTAAGTGAGCTTTGTTTATGTCTTAATCTTGCTTAAGGATCCTTAATCCAAAAGCTTGCAAAATTTTATCATGTCTAGCCAACTTAAAAACCTCATGGCCGAACCTAGCATATAGGAGCCTAGGTATATTTAGTGTTTGATTGATGATTATTTGCTGTGTTTTGTTGAAGGATAAATTGTTGTGTGAATTGTGTACATGTTTTACGGAGATCGGACGCTCGATGGAATTTTGATTCAAAAAGGAAATGTCTTAAAGAGGTAAGGGGAGCTTACCTGAGGGATTTTTCCCAATAATTGTATGTGATTAGTGTGTGGTCTATATTATTTATCCGAGGTTGTGGTGCTTGTCTAATTTTGTCCAAGTCGTATTATTTTTTATCTGTGTGTTTATCCGTAGTTAATTTTTTATTCGCAGTTATCTATTATAGTGATTTGCTATATGATCTGCCTGGGATAAATGCTATGATGTTGTTATTGAATGTTGTTTGAAATTTGAGAAGCCTGACATTGGTCAGTGCCCAATCAATTAAACAGATAAAAACTTTAAGAAGCTTTATAAATTATATTCAATGTTTAATGGAGAAATATTGGAATATAATATTGAAGGAAAATAATATTTGGGAAAAATAAGAAATGATGGAAAATATTATTATTTTAATGATTTAATAGCGTAAGAGTGTTTTATGAGTCATAGTGAGGACGTAACCGTGAAAATATTTTTGTATTGCTAGTGTATACGTAAGAAATTTCCAAATATTATAAAATGTTGTTTTAAGAAAATAAGTTTCCAAAATAATTTTATTATAGTGTTGGAAAAATTATTTTAGCTAGAAAAGTCATACTTGGACTTAAAATGTTTTTAAAACATCAAACGTCGGACAATTCCGATAATATTTATGGTAGGATTACTAAAAATGATAATATTAGTTAAAATAGAGAATTTGAATCAAAGCAATATTTTCAAGTTCAAAATAGTGATTTTATGGGAAAAAAAATGAATTTCAAGTGATTTTGATGATTTTGTAAAACGAATTTTCAATGTAAATGTATTTTTGTAAAATAGTTTTATACAACAGGTTATTTCCGACAACTTGGATAAGTTTCGGAAGTTTTGTTTTGATTTTGTGTTTCACTGAACGAAAATAGTGTTAACGTAACCTAGTATCCGAGACGTCGTGATACTGGCGTTCTTAGTTACAAGCACGAAGATCTTTGATCCGTGTTATGTTGTTACACGTTGTACCGTTGTTACACGTGAATAGTGAATATCATTTTTTTTTATCACCATGAAACTAAGACTGATTGCAAGGTCTAAGGTTTTGTGATTGAGTATTCGGACTTCGTGTCCTGTGTTAGTGTTGAGAAATCTATCTCGTTAAAAATTACGAATAGTCGTAAGCCATCTTGAGCTTCGACAAAAGAAGAATGAACCCAAAGAGAAATGACAAGAATGAAATGTTTTATATGCATTCATTGGCAGACGTGCCCATGTCCTATGTCTGATACCTTAATGATAGGGTATTCGGGCTACGTTGTTATGTATGATGCCTTAATGATAGGGTATTCATGCCACGTCCTATGTCTGATACCTTAATGATAGGGTATTCGGGCTACGTTGTTATGTATGGTGCCGAATGGTATTCCATGCCACGTTGTGCCTAATATACCTGGCAATTGAGCGTGATCAACTCATTTATTTGGTGTTGGGGTCTCCGGAGATTAGGTATTAAATTAGAGCCTGAATATTGAAGTGTTCATGCATTTTTTTTCAAAAGACTGTGATTGGGTATGAAACCCAGTGATAGACTACTTGTTTATTTATGGAAATGTACATGTGTATATGTTCTCTTTTGTGTCGCGCATGCGGTTATTGTGTTAAATCCATATATTGGTGTCTCATCCTTACAAATATATCAGGTTTATTCTTGACTACTGCAATACTTTGGTATACTAGCACGGATGAAGCAAAGGACTTCACTAAGTCATTCGAGAACTTAGATTCTAGATGCTTGAAGAGGTATTTGTTCGTGGGAAAGACCACGGGGGTCTTTCCAATAATGTCTTGTAGAGCGACCAGCTTAGGAGTCTTGTTTTGGGTTTTATGTTGAAAAGATCGGTAACTGTGATATTGTAATATATCCTTGGTTTTTAAGTTTCTCTTTTTGGAAATTGAGCCCTTTTGAAAATAAAAATGGTATGCTATGGTGACTTCTTTAAGAATACGACTTTACTATTTATTGTATGTATTAAGGTGATCTAAAGTTATTCGCGGAAGAAAATTTTTACACCTGAGTTTTCTGCCTTATAATAAATTTATTTTTCGAAAGCAACCAGTAAACAGAATTTTTAATTTATTTCCACATGTGTTACAAAGTAATGCCCAATGAGGGTGTTACATCTCTCAGGACTTAGGTTTCAATGAAGTTAATAGGCCTTTTGGGGATCTTTCTAGTTTGATCCTGCTTGATCTTGTTGGGGTCTCCATACCTCGTGACTTTACTGTTTTGTAATTTTATTTCGTTTTGGGCTTTAGCCCTATTTAGCACCCAAAAAAAAAAAGGCATTAATCTACAATGGTTTATTTTCATTTCTAATTGAGCCTAATATTTTCCAATCATCTATAAAATAAATGGGAAATCAAGAATTAAATGCATTACTTAAAATGTATAAATAAATTATTTGATGTCGATTATAATGATGTACTTAATAGCCTTAAATCGTAAATGACCAAATTTTGAATGATAAGATATGTGAATATAGTATTTTATTTCAATTAATGGACCTTCACAGTGAAATCACATGAAGCTAGCTAAGAGTGATAGAGCAATACACCCAAAATCCAAGAAGTTTGTGATTGTACCATCAATTAAGTGTGCAGATGTGTAATATTTTGTTAGGTGTATATGAGAACAACCGCAGTGATATATTTTTGGATTTCCTCTTGAATGAAAAATGATATACATAGAAAAAGAAAGAAATAAAGAAAGGACAAAGTTACGTATTTTCAGGTGATTATAAAATTAGACTTATGGTAATTACACGAACAGGGTCGTGACAAATACAAACATTTTATTGTAATTTGTACATTTTCAAACCGCTTCAATTTTGAGTTTATTGTCTCTTTTAATTCTAATGATATGTTCTTTAAATTTAAATTGTATATGACATTTTCTTTGATAATCAAGCTGGACATGCTTTTGGTTTGTGCATTTTCAATGGAAAATTCCTCCACATATACGGTAAACAAAGAAACTTGACCTACACAACTGTCTTGATCCTAAGTCTAAATTCTTAATCAGGGAGACACCAACATGACTCGCTTAAACATATTTTATTATTTTACTCCATGTGGTTCATTCCCTTCAAAATTTATGTATTTTTTATCTTTTAAATTTCTCCGGTTTTGGTTCGATAAATTATCGATTGGCTTATGCCTTCCTAGAGATTGCGTTAATGTGTTATTCGATGGAACATATCTTAGGTATACTGCAAACCTTTTTAACCAAAATAAAGAATAAAGACATATCAAAAGATTTGAAGGGTGAAATGAGTTCTATAATATCTTGTACTGCATGGTGTAGCATGAACAAAATATTGTAGGAGTGTAGAAAATAAATTGATGGAAAATTGAATTGTTTTTTAAGGATAAATAATAGTGGACACAATTAATTTGAGAGATATGTTGTATATAAGTTTTTTTTTTAAACCAATATACAAGTTATTTTTATGTAAAGCAAAGATGGGTAAAGATAACATAAGTTTGTATATAATAATTTTAAATAAATATACTTACAATGAATAATTATGTACAAAAAAAATATTTTAATTATAAATTATATAAATATTATATTAAAAATTGTTTAAACTCGTGCATTGTACGGGTCAAAAACACTAGTATGCTAAATATATACTAAATGTATAATACTATGTTAAATCTCTCTTTTCCTGAAAATTCTCTTCACGTTATTACTTTATTACGTCTAAGTAATTACAAATTTTGCTTTCGATTCTCTTATTAGATTGACTCTTGTTTGGTTATCTGTTTGCAATTTGGTGTTGCAATTCTTGGAAAGTTCATTTGTTTTCGTTGTCTTTTATTTCTTCTTCTATGCATTGGTCTCGTTTCTTGTTTTTCTTTCTTATATGTTCAACTTTGTTGCTTTGGTCTAGCAATCCTCCTAACAAAGCAGATGCTTTCCTTCATTTTTTTTTTTTACTTTTTCATTCCATTCTTTGGTTACATATATAGCAACCTTGAATAGCAAATCTAACAAACTTAATGATGACTCATCGTAAATAGAATAGTGACTCGTTCATATTCTAAACCCTTCCTAATAACTCGAGGTAACTCATGATAATTGAGCTTAATAGTATTTGGCCCATTACATCACTAGTCACTTTGTGAGTTATAATAATCGTATTTTTTCTTGACTGCTTTGTTTAGATTATTTATAGTTGACAATGTTTTGTCATCTCCAATGATTTAAACATTTTATGAATTTTTGTAGAATAAAGTTCGATTCAACCCCTAATGACAATAATATAACTCATGGATTTTTTATGGTGATGTTGGAGGATTTTTTTTTTTTTTTGACTAAAAAAGATATTCATTCATTCAAATTGGTAAAATATATCGAAAACAACATAAATTCAACATCGCTAAAAACCGAAAAGGATGAATCTGGTAACAAACTCAGAGGACCCAGGTTAATAGCATAACACGGCAAAATGCCTATAAATGTGACAAAATCAAAGTGACCGGAATACTCATACCTCCAGATCTGTAATGTTGACGTCCAAGTCTTGATTGAATCTATCATGAATCAAAGCTGAGTTGCCAATCTGAACCAAACGAACACCGCAACAAGACGAGAAATCAAACGACGCCGCAACAAGACGATGAACAAAACACCGCTGCACGCAGATGACGAAAACACGGAAAATGTTAGGAATGGGGTTATGGGGGGGATGAAGGGGAAGTGATTAGTGAGGGATTTGGAATGATAACTCTACTTCGAGGGTAGAGGGCCTCCTAAGAAAATATTAAGAGAGGGAAAGAGACTAAATTCTTCATTCATTCCTCCATTCAATCATGAGGTCATGCGATTATATAGGGTTGGTGCATACCCGCAATAAGACAATACATCATAACACACCTACTAATTACTCCAAGCAACAACTATAACAAACTAATAAAAATGCATAATAGATCTTTCTAGAATTAGCCTAGTCATTATATTCTAGAACTAGTTGAGTCATCATTCTCTTAGGCCTCTAGGATCATAACATTACCGACCCCATCAAAATCAACTTTTTCCTCAAGGCTGTAAAAATTTGACCCTAAAATAAATTTTCCTGGGTCCCACTGCTTCAATGGAGACGACCTAGCTGCAGAAGGCATCTCCAAATGTCCATCGGAATCCCATTGTTACCATTTGCCAATGCTCACTGAAAAGCTGGACATAAATTGTTGTTTGGGTCGTGAAAAAATTAATAATTGTGGCCCAATAGTAAAAAAATTATATGAAATAGGCCCAAATAGAATTGCACATCCAAGAATAGTACTTTGTTCTTCCTTCATGACATGGGCCCATTCTTCAGTTTTTTGCACAGGTCCATCTTGTTTTTTTAAGTGTGACATTGACCCTCCTTTTTCATAAGCAGAATTAGTAAGAGAAGTTTGACTTGGCCCATTAGGTTAAAAGTGAGATCCATAATTCCTAGTGCCCCTTTTGCCCTTGCTTCAGCCCCTATCTTAACCTTGTCAGCCGCAGGAAGCAAGAACGGCGCCACCAAGGTATGAAGCTTCATCACCTCCGTCGCGGGCGCGCCCCTATCTGGCGACTCCAGCGGCGGTCGGGCCGGCCTTGTCTTCTCCATCACCATTCTCCCATCTGTTTGTGTTCCCTCAGCCACATCTAGCCACTGCATCGCGCCCAGGCAGTATGGCGACTCACCTTCCGCCATGGCCTCGTTCGACTCCGGCGGCGGTATGCGTTCGCTGCGGCCAATCGTCTTCTTTGTTCGGGATCTGAGAGTCGCAGCCGCAGGCAGCGGTAGCGAGTCAACCTTGCCCTGTGACAACTCAACATCCGCCACCACGAATGACCCCTTCTCCTCCATGGGTGCGTCCGAATCTGGCGGTTCCGGAGGTGGTCTGTGCTCACCCCCAGCCGTTGTCGTCACCAGACTACCGAGACCGCCACCCTCACAGCGGCCGTCGCCATCGGTTAAGCTCCCTCCGATTTTATTGTTAACAGGATCACCCATGATCTGAACCCAATCATCACTGACATTTGAAGGGTCAGGTGCGAGAGTGCTAGGAGATGGTTGCAGCAGTTAGTGATAATGCAGTGTGGTTGTAGAACGAGCTAGTATCAGTGGCGGTGGAATCAGATCCGTGGCTAACATGGTGACATCTGAGACTTTGTGGTATTGAGTCTACGACATTACCTTGGGTTCTTCTTCCACTGCTTCAGAAATATTCTCTGGTTCAGAAGTGATCACTGATTCCTGCTCCTGCATTGGTGTTGTTCCATGTAATGAATCTGGTTCCGCTTCCTCATTTAATACCGGTAACAGGTGGCGCCATTCCTGCTTGAAACGCCACAGCAAGACAGTAGTGAAGGTGTCCCATCTGGGGACGGTGAGACCACCAAAGCCACCAACGGAGTGCTCGACCTCTCAAGGCCTACACAGCTTCCGGTAGCTTCAGTGCCTCTGGTGTTATATGTTCATCAAAATATTTTTTGGTGCAAAGAATCCACCAATAAGCATCTTTGATGTTGCCGTCAAAAATGGAAATCATCATGAATGGAATGTGGAGGGGAGTAGGCTTGATGAAAGCACCAATGTTAGGAATAAGGTTAGGGAGGGGATGAAGGAGAAGAGATTACTGTGGGACTTGGAATGATAACTCTACTTGCCTCCTAAGAAAATATTAAGAGAGAGAAATAGACTAAATTCTTCGTTCATTCCTCTATTCAATCACGAGGTCATACGAATATATAGGTTTGGTGCATACCACCGTAAGACAATATACAATAATATACCTACTAATTATTTCAAGCAATAACTATAACAAACTAATAAAAATGCATGGATCTTTCTAGAATTAGCCTAGTTTAGGCCTGAGGATCATGACATAAAAACACTACAGAAAAATCAGATCTATGTAAAAAAATCATTTATTTAAATAAAATGATAGTAAAATGAGAGAAAAAATGATGTAGAGGAGTGATTTCAGGTCATAAAATAGTTCAAAATCATCCCTTTCAGTGGATGAAGAAAAAGGAAAAGAAGAATAAAGGGAATATTAAGAAAGAGTCGCGGCTCTAGATTTTGTTTCTAAATCGGTCAGTGATGTTGGAGGATGGATTAACAAAGATAAAATTTGAAAAAGTAGTAAAAGGTAAGAAAATTAAGGGAATCAATGCAGAATAAATTTTTAACTGCTGGTTGGTTACATTAAGTAATAAAAATCCAACTTAATGTAACATATATATACAAATAAGAAAAGAATATACAAAAGTTGAAAGAAATCAAAAATATTTTAATAGTATAATTAATTTGGATTTAAGAATTTGCAATAAATAGTTGGGATTATCATCCTCTTAGGATACATCGTGATAACTGGCCAAAGACCAACCCTTTCTTTCTTTTTCTTTCGGTTTTTTGACCAAATTGGATTCCTTTTAAAAACTATTTACCAGTTTAGGATTATTCTGAAATTATTTACCAATGGGGATCGTTTTGGACACGTGACATATTTTATTATTTTTTACTTTGACGGGTCAAAGACGCCACTGCAGATGCCGCCTAGCACTAAAAAAAAGTCAAAAGGGGAGGCGCCACTGCAAATGGCGCCTTCCCCTGCAGTGGCTCCTCCCCGTGCAGTGTACCACGTGGCACTGCAGGGGGCCACCCAGCCCCAACTAAAAATTGGACGCCTGCAATTTTAAACAAACAACGCTACAATTTTAAAGGAACAACGCTACAAAAAAAATTTATACTATAAGTATAAGGAGTAACGATGACATTAATGATAAAGTATCTATTTAAAACAATAAGAGGCAATAAAAAAAATTCCGTAATAATGAGTAGCAAATAATATCACAGGAACCATAAAAAAATAATAGCAATAACAATTTACACCAATAAATATTCATCAATTATTACACTAGCAAAAAAAATTTTATTTGGATCAGACTTTCCTCGGGTATCTACTGATCAAAATTCAGAGTGTGATACAATATTTTATCAATACACAAGTCTGGTTCTTATTTGGAATTTTTAATTCGAATTTATTTAAGTTTAAATATTATTTGCTACTATCATTTTATAATTATCGAATTATACTTTCATTCATTTTATTTGCAAAATTAATTCACATACTTGGATGGTACAAATGCCAGAAAATTAATTCACATATTCTTGTTTTTACAGTTTGTTTGTTATTAGTTTAAAATTTTAAGGGAAATTCTCTTTCTGTCATCTTAACATAATGGAACTCTGGTGAGAGCATTGCAGAAAATCTCCGGAGTGAAATTAAGAAGATGGGTTTGTCTGAAAATGAAAATTAAGCTTAAAAGCGGTAATGACAGTAAATAATTCAGGTGCAATAGACTTTGCAAACAAGAAATGTGAAACCAACTCTACACCATGCATGTGCTTGCATGTGGGTGTGGTCTGAAAAATCTCACATAATGACAGTAAATAATGACCAACTCAACCACTCATGTTTAACAAAATTCAAAGGCTTTTACGATGGATCATGTGTAGCGTGCAGGTTGTACGATGCTGCTACATGTGTGGAGTTGGTATGGCGTTTTATGACTTTTATAATCTTGAAGACTAGCTTTTCTGATCTGAATTATAATTCTATGTTCAAAATGAGTAATGATAAATAAACATATTTTTTATGTACAATATTATATTATATATATATATTTATTTATTTATTATTTTTTTCTCTCATCACATATATTTAATACTTAAAAATTATCCACCATCAAATATAATATTTATAATTAATATCCCAAAAATATATTCATTTATAATTCCTCATTCAAAATACTTAACTACATTGTTCGTGACCAAGCAATGTCATGTTCAAAAACTTTCGAAGATCACATGATAGTATCCTTGACCAAACACTGTGATGGGTGATGGTAGTCAATTTTTTAAAAAAGCGTTGCTTGTAGTGAATGAATTTAAAATTATTTAATGAAAGGATTGCATATTTTTTTTTTAATGGGATTGCACATAGTTAATTATAATGAAAAATAATAAAATGATTGTAAGATATTAATTAAATTTGTTAATTTAACGTGTAAGTTAATTTGTAAATTTGTTTTAAATAGATACTTTATCATTAATGTCATCGTTACTCCCTATACTTATGGTATAATTTTTTGGTAGCGTTGTTTTTTTAAAATTGTAGCGTTGTTCGTTTAAAATTGCAGGCGTCCAATTTTTGGTTGGGGCTGGGGGGCCCTGCAGTGCCACGTGGCAGTGGCGCCTTCCCTTTTGACTTTTTTTTTTGTTTAGTGCTAGGCGCCATCTCTAGTGACGCCTTTAAAGACGTCATCTGCAGTGACGTCTTTGACCCGTCAGAGTGAAAAATAATAAAATATGTCACGTGTCCAAAACGACCCCATTGATAAATAGTTTCAGAATAACCCTAAACTGATAAATAATTTTTAAAAGAAACCCAGTTTGATCAAAAAGTCATTTCTTTCCCTTAGAACGCCAATTAGAGTGAAACCTAGCAACCCAAAAAACATCAATGGCACCCACGATAGAGAAGGTTAGCAACAATATTCCTGACGATATTGTCTTCAATATCCTGTCGAAATTGCCAGTGAAATCTCTAAAGCGATTTAGCTGTGTAAGCAAATCTTGGGCTAATTTATTTGAAAGCCCTCAATTCATGAGCATGTACCGTAGTAATTTCATATCTAAACATGACAATGATAATTCATGTGTCCTCCTAAAGCAGTCACGTTCTAATATAGTGTTTTCGCTTTCCGGCAAGGTGCTTGATAATAAGGTCTAGTTAGATTTGCCGCCTCCATTTCAAGAAGATGTTGACGCTAATATTTTTATTTTCGATTCTGATGTTGATGGCACGCTTTGTTTCTATCAAGGCATACGTCATGCTACAGCCTCAGAGATTGTGCTAAAAGTTGTATTGTGGAACCCAACTACAAAGGAATTCAAGGTCATTCCTCCTGGCTCTATTGACCCTCCGCTTGGTAAACACATTGTTGTTCACCTTATCGGATTTGGTTATGACCCTGTCACAGATGACTATAAGCTGATTCGATATTTAAGATTTTATGAAAATATTTTCGGTTGGTTGGATTGTGATATTGTTCCTAAAACTTTATGGCAGATATATAGCCTAAGAAGCAACTCTTGGAGGAACCTTGATATTGAACTGCCTCAAAGACAGACATCGACAGAGGTCTACTACTTAAATGGGGCCTGCCATTGGCGGGGTTTTGAATATGCAGGAGAGGTGCTAGTGTCATTTAACTTGATTGATGAGGTGTTCCATACAACACCCTTCGATATTAATGGAGTATATCCTCGTATTCGTGGTAGAAGCTTGGTGGTGTTGAAAGGGTCCATTGCTGTCATCACAATCCATAGGGAAGCTGATTGTTTGGACATATCAATTCTGGGTGAAGTTGGTGTGAAGGAATCATGGACTAAACTCTTTAGCATTGGACCCTGCCTTGTGTTGACCATCCTATTGGAGTTGGGAAGAAGAGTGATATATTCTTCAGAAAAAAAGAATAATGAATTGGCTAGGTTTGATTTAAGTAGCAAGTGTTGGAAATAATTCAAATATCAATAATTAGTTGTAGTGGTTGTTATTAGTTAGTATTAGTTACATGATAGTTATGTTAGTTGTTATAACTAACTCAATGTGTGAGTGAGTCCATGTGAGACTTTATATGTTGTATAAATAGAGATGCTAATGTGTGAAAGGTGTAGAGAAGTGTAATAGTGAAGTGATATTAGTGAATAAAATTTCAGTTTGTGATATTCCTTTTTCTCACTAATTCTTCTTTGTATGTGTGTGTAAGATTAGAGTGTTCTTGCACCAACAGTGGTATCTAGAGCTATAACGATCTTGGGAGAAGAATGTGTTCCCATGGAGGTGGAGATTATGGGTGGGGATTTGTTAGTTCCTTTACCGGTTCTTGATGGCAAGAACTTCCATCAATGGGTAATGAAGATGGAGAACATTTTCAATTTCTATGAGGTGCTTCAGATGGTGCAAGAAGGTGTTCAAGGTGTGGAAGATAGTGCTTCCAAAAAGAGAGACTACAAAGCTCTCTTGATTCTTCATCAATGTGTGGATGAAGGAAATCTTGAGAAGATTATTGCTGCCAACACAGCCAAAGGAGCATGGGATATTTTGCAACAAACATATGGAGGTGCTGCAAGAATCAGTCACACGATGAAGAGCCGCAACAAAGAAGAATGTGGAAAGATTGAAGCAAAAACAGAGAAAGAAGCAGGAGATGCAACCATGAGTGGCAAGAAGGTGGATAAGAGGCTAGACATCGAGACGCTAGTGCTGGCGCCGGTGTCGGAGCCACAAACAGGCATCAAGAATGCTGATCCAGAGAGTGAGTCTAAGAAGGATCAAGATGATGATAAGGAAGAGGAGATGGAAGAAAAGCCTGAAGAGAAATTTTCTGAAGATGCTAAGACTGATGGAGATAAGAAGACAGAGCACAAAGATTCCTGAAGAGTTCGTGAGGCTTGTTAGGAAGGAGCTATGTTGTCTTGAAATGAAGGTGGCAGAGAAGGCGTGCGAGGGTGAAGACTCTGCTCCCATTATGGGCGAGCTGGCTCGAGCTCTGACTGAGTCGGTGAATGGAAACGACAGTGGCGGATACGGTGATGGGCGTCGTGATGCTATCTACAACAAGCCGCCGCCGTCACCGCCAGACGAGAACCCATTTATCGAGAGGGAGATGATGATTGAGACGACGTCTGCATCGCAGATCCGTACAAAAAGAGCTACCGTGAAGAGGGAGACAATCACATCACGACAACGAGGGACGATTAGGCCACAGCCGCCGCAGCTACTGAAACTGTCGTCGCCGGAAGGGACGACACCGCCGCCATCTACAAAGCTGCTACGTATAGATGGAGATGGAGTGCAAAATCGAAGTAGGCCAAGGGTGAAAAATCAGAAGTTGGATCCGTTCGGACCGCCATTGCCTGAACCGAAGGACCGGGATCCTCACGCGGTGGTGACAAGAGAAATGGAGGTGGTGTCGACGAGCTTGAAGGTTGTGGTGGTGCTGGCTGTCGCGAAGGAGAAGATGATGCTTGTAGGGGCAGTTTTGGAAAAGCCCCAATAGAGTGTTAGGGCAGAATTATTTTCAAAAATGGGCCAGGCCCAAGTTGTTCAGAAGTATGATAATCACAGAGTTTGGGCTGATGTTAGTTTGTTCCATTCTGAATGGCCTAATGTGCAACAAGCCCATTATAGTGAAGGAACGAAATTGCTTCAGCTAAGAGAGCATAGAGAAGGGCCAATTTCACAAATAAGTGATGAAAGGCATGTTGGGTCAATTTTATTTGCTCTTGTTGACCTAATGAGTGAAGCCCAATTATTCAAAAGATTGCAATGGGATCCAGGAGGAGGATATATGTGTGTTAGTGATAATAATGTGTGCATTATAAAAAATGCAAATTTGAGTGTAATAAAAATAGTGTATGTGGGATATTTGAATTAAGGGGGTGTGTTGGAAATAATTCAAATATCAATAATTAGTTGTAGTGGTTGTTATTAGTTAGTGTTAGTTACAGGATAGTTATGTTAGTTGTTGTAACTAACTCAATGTGTGAGTGAGTGCATGTGGGACTTTATATGTTGTATAAATAGAGATGCTAATGTTTGAAAGGTGTGGAGAAGTGTAATAGTGAATAAAATTTCAGTTTGTGATATTTCTTTTTCTCTCTAATTCTTCTTTATGTGTGTGTGTAAGATTAGAGTGTTCTTGCACCAATAGCCAGATGATTGAAGACATTGGTGTTAAAGGAGACGTACGTTCTCAAATAGTTATTTATAATGAAAGCCTTCTTCCTATTGGAGGGATAAATAGTTAATTGTTTTTCCTAGTCTAAGCTTAAAAGCTTTCACCAATGAGGTTCAAGAGTATGATTATTAGGATCTATTGCCTTGTTGAATGCTTAGACCATGGATTTGGTTTTGACTCCGTGACACATGACTATAAGCTGTTTCAGAATTTTTGTTTTTTCTTTAAGAGTGGTGTTGGTATGAAGTCGTGGGGATAGGCTAAATGCTCCAGAGCCTTTATGGAATATGTATAGCCTAAGAAGTAACTGTTGGGGGGGAGCTTGATGTTGATAAAACGTTTTGTGAATGGTTTGGAAGCTTAACTTTGATTATTGAAAAACTTGCTGAAGATTCAGCATTTACAACATTTATACATGTTCTCTCACTGCAGAATTCTGTTTCTGCATTTTACATCAGTTACTAACTACGGAAACTAACTAACTAACTATTCTATAACTAACCAATCAATAGCTAACAAACTAACTTAACTGCTGATAACTAACTTAACTAATTTAGTGTGTTGAGTGGAGTATTATCCAATACCCCCCAATGTTTGGAGAGTATATGTTGATTACTCCCAGCTTGGTGAGTAGATACTGAAATGGGGAAGGATCTAATGCTTTGGTCAAGATGTCAGCTGATTGTTCTTTGGTGGAGATTGGTAATAGATGAAACAATTTAGCTTGGAGTTTTTCTCTGACTAAATGACAATCAATATCGATGTGTTTTGTACGTTCATGGAACACGGAATTGGCAGCTATGTGGCGAGCTGATTGACTGTCACAGTATAGGGAAGCTGGTGAAATGTATGGAATGGACAGCTCTTGAAGAAGGTATGTGAGCCACCTGAATTTCGCAGATTGTGGCAGCTAGGGCCCTGTATTCGACTTTCCGAGGAAGAACGTGAAACTGTGCTTTGCTTCTTTGTTTTCCAAGAGATGAGTGAGTCACCCAAAAAGACACAATAGCCAGTTATGGAACGCCTTGTGTCAGAGCATGTGGCCCAGTCAGAGTCACTGAAGGCCTTCAATTGAAGAGAAGAGGTGCACGGGTAAAACAGGCCTTGAGCAGGGTTGCCTTTGAGGTACCTTAAAACTCTGGTGGCAGCTTTATAATGATCCAAGGTTGGACGAGGCCATGAACCGACTAAGTTGTTGGACTGCAAAGCTAATGTCGAGTCTTGTGTTAGTCAGAAATGCAAGTCTGCCAACCAAATTTCTATATTCAGCAGGGTTAGCATAGGGTTCAGATTTTGAGTCAGACAGTTTGGTTGATCGAGCCATTGGGGTAGGAGTCGGTTTTGATGCTAGGAGACCAGTGTCTGACAGAATGTCAAGTGTGTATTTCCTTTGGCATAAAGTGATACCTGTTTTGGATCGAGCAACCTCTAAGCCAAGGAAATATTTGAGTGTGCCGAGGTCTTTGATCTTGAACTTGTCATTCAGAAAGTGTTTCACAGAGGCAATCTCAGAGGCATCATTGCCAGCTAGTATCAGATCATCAACATAGGCAAGAAGCACTGTGAAATTGGATCCATTGTGCTTGTAGAACATGGAGTGATCATTGTGTGATTGAGTGTATTGCAAGGCTTGGAGGGAACTTGAGAGTTTAGCAAACCACTGTCTGCTGGCTTGTTTGAGACCATATAGTGATTTGTGAAGCTTGCATACCTGGTTTGGCTTGGTGCATTGCCCACCTTGAGGAACCTCCATGTAGACTTCTTCATCTAGATCACCATGTAGGAAGGCATTATTGACATCAAGTTGGTGTAACAACCAGTTCTGAGATGCTGCAAGGGCCAGGATGAGTCTGACAGAACTAAGTTTTGCAACTGGTGCAAATGTTTCTAGATAGTCCAATCCTTCGGTTTGTGTATATCCTTTAGCCACCAACCGGGCTTTGTATCTTTCAATGCTGCCATCAGATCTGTATTTGATTCGATATACCCATTTAGAGCCAATGGGAACCTTGCCTGCTGGTAGATCAGTGAGAGACCAGGTGTTGTTTTGGTCCAAAGCTAGTAACTCAGCCTGCATAGCCTTGATCCAGTGGTTGGATTGGATGGCTTGTTTGTATGTCTTTGGTTCAGTGTTGTTAGTGATGGATAGTGTAAAGTGTAAGTGTGAAGGAGAGAGAGATTTATATGAAAGCACAGATGATAATGGATATTTAATACCTGTGGATGATGGAGCATGCATAGTGGTCAGAACATTGCAATGGAAGTCTTGTAGGTAAGCAGGAGAGTATCTAATTCTTGTAGATCTTCTTAAGGATTGGTTGTGTGTGGGAATGTTGGAGTTTGCATGATCAATAGCTGTAGGTTCAGGAAAGGGCAGGTTGGGAACAGAGGATGCATTACGTGGATGGTGTCTTGATTAAATGTGTTTTCTGCAGTTGATGCAGATGGAGATTGGATGTGTTGATGTGGTTGGTTGGCTTGAGGGTGGATTGATGAATCAGAAGCAGTGTCATCAAAATGGAGAAAATCAAAGGTGTTGTTTGCAGGAGTTTGGGAATTGCCATTCTGTGCAGTGGGTTGTGGAGAAAAAGGAAAAATGTGTTCATGAAAAATTACATGTCTTGAAATGAAGATTTCTCTTGTGTGTAGATCAAGTAAGACATAGCCTTTGGTTCCAGATTTTAAACCAAGGAAGACACATTTTCTAGATCTTGGATCCAGTTTGGTGCGATTCTGTGTCAGTGTGGATGCAAAGCATAAGCTTCCAAAAACTTTTAGATCTAATAAGGTTGGTGGTTTTTGGTGCAGCATTTCAAATGGTGATTTGTTCTGCAAGATTGGTGTGGGAAGTCTATTTATTAGAAATATGGCATGACTTACAGCATAGCACCAAAGAGACTTAGGCAGATTTGATTGGAACAAGAGAGATCTGGCAACATTGAGAATGTGCCTGTGTTTTCTCTCTACCACTGAGTTTTGTTGTGGAGTTTCCACACAAGACGTTTGATGAATGATACCATTGCTGGCATAAAATTTGTTTAGCAGAAATTCTTTGCCATTGTCACTTCTAATGGCTTTTATCTTTTGATTGAATTGTGTGGAAACTAAGGAAGTGAAGTTCTGAATTAAGTTGCATACTTCAGATTTCTGTTTCATCAAGAAAATCCAAGTGTGTCTTGTGAAGTCATCAACTATAGTGAGGAAATATCTTTGACCATGAATAGATGGGGTACTTAATGGTCCCCAAATGTCCATGTGAACAAGGTCAAAGGCATTTGCAGACTTGGTTGTGCTATTTGGAAAGGGAAGCTTAACTTGCTTAGCAAGATGACAAGAATCACAAACTTTATTTGAATCAAAGTGTACATATGGAAAATATCTTGATACATTCTGTAAGACTTTGTGTGATGGATGACCTAATCTAAAATGCCAAAGATCAAAAGAATCAGCATTTACAGTATTGATTATACTGCTGGAAAATTTTACAGTATTGAAAGGAGTAAACTTGAGAGGCTTGCTTGGTTGAGTAAGGATGTACAAATGGTTCTGAACTCTAGCATGCCCAATCATCTTCAAGGTATTCATATCCTGTATTTTGCAAGAAAATTGATCAAAGGTTAGTTTGCATGATAAAGAAGAGGCAAGTTTGTTGATAGAGATTAAGTTGTGTTTGAAATCTGGTATGTAAAGAACATCATGTAGGTAAAGACATTCAGAGAACATGATTGTGCCTGAGTGTTGTGCAACTGTGCTTGCACCATTTGGTAATTTGACAGTGATTGGTCTAATGCATTTGTAAGAAGTAAAATGGGACAGTGAGAAAGTAACATGGTCTGTTGCACCTGTGTCTAAAATCCAGGATGCATTACCTGATACTTGTGGAGCCAAGTGAGTAGAAGACTCACTTGCCTTGGCTTGGCTTACATGGTTTACATTGTGAGATAGTGTGGTGGATTTCTGGAACAAGGCTGCAAGTTGAGCATACTGTTCTGAACTGATGGTGACACCTGGTTCCTTCTGATCTGCTGCAGAAAAAGATTCCAATTGAGCATCTGAGTTGGATAATTCATCCGAATCAATATCATCTGATGCAACATTGTTGACATTTGCAACATTCTTGAACTTGAATTTGAAATTAGGTGGAAAGCCATGCTTGTAATAGCATGCATCAATCGTGTGGCCATTCTTTCCACAGAAGGTGCAGACCTTGTTTGAATTTCCATTTGATCCTCTTGCATTCGATCTTCCTCTCCCTCTTCCAGCATAACTACTTCCTCTGCCTTGACTCTTCCAGTTTTGATTGGAGTCAGAACTGTTAAACAGAATCTTGGATTCTGAGTCAATCTGTCCTTCTTGCTGTTTCACCATTGAAAATGCTTTTGTCATAGGAGGCAGGGGTTCCATTGCAAGAATCTGGCTTTTTAGAACTCCATATGGCTCACTGAGACCTTTTAGGAAGCATATCACATACTCTATTTCTCGTTGCCTCTTGATACTTTTAACCAGGTCACAACTGCATTTAACAACACAAGTGCAAGATGGGATTGGTCTAAAAGACTCCAATTCGTCCCATACTGTTTTGAAATCAGTAAAATAGCATGAAATTGTTCTTTCTCCTTGTTTCATCGAGTGTACAAGTTGCAGTAAATCAGAAGTTCTAAAGTAGTTTCCTTTGGAAAACCTATTTCTCAAATCATCCCAAATTTCTTGTGCATTTTCAAATTCTACAACACTTTGAGCAATTTCATGGTTTAAAGATTTTGTGATCCAAGAAATTACCATTGTGTTACACATCTCCCAAGCTTCATACTTTGGATCATCAACATCCGGTTCTGGTATTGCTCCATTGACAAACTTGAACTTGTTCTTGGACACCAAAGCTCTTCTTGCAGCTTTGCTCCAAGAATTGTAATTTGTGCCATCCAAAGGAGGCGAAACAAGGATCATTCCTGGGCTTTCTCCAGGATGCAGATAATAAGGATCACGTATTGGGTCTGTTCTTGGAGGTGGTTCTTGTTGAGCCATTCCTTCATTCTCATGCAGTTCAGCCATGGAAGTTGATTGGGAAGAAGAAGATGGTTGCGCAGCAGAGCTCTCTAGAAGAGAGCTCTGATACCATAAAACGTTTTGTGAATGGTTTGGAAGCTGAACTTTGATTATTGAAAACCTTGCTGAAGATTCAGCATTTACAATATTTATACATGTTCACTCACTGCAGAATTCTGTTTCTGCATTTTACATCAGTTACTAACTACAGAAACTAACTAACTAACTATTCTATAACTAACCAATCAATAGCTAACAAACTAACTTAACTGCTGATAACTAACTTAACTAATTTAGTGTGTTGAGTGGAGTATTATCCAATAGTTGATATGCTACTCATGCTCTAACTTTAACTGGTTTTGACATTTGAGGTCTACTTGGCTGTGCCATTGGTGGGATTATAAATGATGCAAATTAGCCCTCAAGGGAGGGTCACTTTTTTCTTGTTCCCGTATTTTAATATTATTCTTCATTTTCTTCATATTGTTGTCATATTCAATGTTAACATACTATCCTGGTTCCTTTTGGGAACCTTTTGGAATATATATTTGGTGTTATGGATTTTGTGAACTATGTTAAATTGCCGTTGAGTTATCATTGTTGTAATAGTGAAGTACAGGAAGTGGCTTCCCTTCAGAATGTTTTATTGTTTTTAATGTCTGTGTATCGGCCGATGCACTCTTTTGCAATCTTTCATACTCTTTGGCTGGCTAAGAGGAAATCATTTTTATGTGAAGACGTACTGTTATATGTCACAGCGAAGACCAATCCATTTTCTTTCATAATCTTGGTTGATAGGCAATACTGTTAGAGCCCCCTCGTGTTGTAACTGAATTTTTGGAATAAAATCAAATGGTAAAATATTTGCCTCTGATGTTTAGTCTGTGAGCTTTGTATAGGCTGGATATTATCAATGACTTTATAGACTCTGTACCATGATTGATAAATTAGATACATTCATATTATCATTTTTGAACATATCCTGGTATTTAGTTTTATCCTCCCCGTATGCTGCAGTGATTATTTAATCCATTTGATTGTAGCTGATGGATTACTGTATCATACTAGAAATAGAAAGGATTACCTTCGCATGTGTGGATGTCCATGGAAGGCTTATAATGGTTTCAAATTTAGTCCTACATGACAGCCAAAATATGGAAAGATTTTATTTCACACTGGCAGCGACTGGATTGCATAAACCAGGCTTTGCCCTTTGGATTATGTGCAAAAGTTGCTTGTTTTGACTTGCTTTCTTTTTTTACAAGTATGAAGTGGATGTGATGAACTCAATTTGTTTAAAGGTTTGACTGCCACAAAAAGAGAAACCAGGATACGTTGTGTTCCAATTTCTGACTAGGGAAGTTTCATTCTATCTGATGTGGCTAGATCATATTAGATAATAAGGAACGATTTTTATTTTTTTTTTCCTGAAATAACTTACTTATTTCTGGTTTTGGCTTGAATTTGTGGCATATGGGATTCTAAGTTGTGACTTGGTATAAGACTGCCTTTAGGGGCCTAGCTGTCCTCTTGGTCATAGTGGTGTTGGTAATGTTATGCACTTATGCATGCTGCTCTGAATGAACATCTCAAGTGATGATTTTGTTAATCAATTTTCAATATTCTCATTTTCGCCATCAGTCATTTAAGCAACCGTGCACATAAAAAGTGTTTATAGCCTTCTAAAAGAATAAAGCTAGAGTAGTACCTGGTAAATTTGACATTCCTGCATTATTACATACATAAACAGTCATGTCATTAATACATTCAGTATTTATATGGGGCTCGAGTTTTTTTCACAGGTGGCAAATGTCTTGAGTTTTTATATGATGCTTTTAAAGTACTGTCATAGTATGCCTTTGTGGTTAACCTCCCTGAATGGCACACTGAACTAATCAGTTTACCAGGAGAACCAAATTTTGAGATAGGGAGTTTGGAGTTTTCTTATAGATTAGGAAAATATTTTTCAGAAATGCACTCACTGTGCAAGGAATAGACTGCTAAAAGAGTCTCCAAATTTGTTTGATTATAATATTTGATTAAATTGACATGTCTTTCTCAAACTAATATCACCAAGTCATTTTTGTTGGCCAAGCACATTCCATTTGAGGTGATGCAGTTTTGGTCTCTCATATATATCCCTATCAGAAATTTGAATCTAAAGTACCTGTCATGCATGACTTCATGGTTGTACAAAATAGAAAAGATGATAAACTGGATGTTTCCAAGAGACCAAGACAGATTTAAGTAAGTAGTCTACATGTTGGTATGAGAAAGGACGGTTTATTAATGTGAGTTTTTCTAATCTAAGCTTAAAGCTTTCCTACTAACTTGATTGGGGAGTCAACACTATAAGTGTTGATGTACCTTCCTATGTGCTTGCTGTCTGTCATAGGGCCACAACAAGATTCAGAGAGTTTACAATCTGAGTTTGAGTGTTTTCTCTGTGAGTTGGGCAATAGGTTAGCTATGGGACATAATTGTGTGCTGAGGGAAACACTTAGATGGGAAAATGGTGAGTGATAGTTTAGGATCTCTTGGCTGGTGTCTGTTGTGGTTGCTCAATGTTCTGTTGCTGTCCGTCTTTTCGGTGAGTCCTGGTAGTCTTGGCAGTGTACTCTCCTCTTGGCAAGGGTTTTTCTTAGTTGTGGTGGATTTCTTTCTTGGTTCCGGGTATCTGGCTGATCCTAAATTGCTGCAAAGTGTTTTAGTCTGAACAACCTAGACTGCTTGGATTGTTATACTCTCTGCTGAGGTTCTGAACTTTATGCAGTGCTGTGAATTCTTTTTGGGTGCTCTTTTGGTCTCCTTGTTTGGTTAAAAACTGATATGAAGTTTAGGTTGGTGCTAATGTCTTCAGCTTTGGCTACTGTGATGTTATCTGTTCAATGAAAGGAAGCCTAGTTGCTGCAGCTCATACACTGGTTTAATTCTACTGTTACACACTTACGGTGTGTTTGATTTGTAAAGAATATCAAGACAACACAAGATGACGATGACAAAGTGGGAGACAAATCCTCGAAGATTCTGAGGACAATTATTTATCTTGTACATTGTTTGATGGATAATGGACAACACATACAAAATAATATTAAATTTATCGGATATATTATTTAATATATAAATATACAATATATAATTTTGTATAATTATGTATAGAGAAAGAGGAGAGAGAAAGAGATAGAGAGGAGAGGGGGAGAGAACAATGAGAGAGAGAGGAGATAGGGGAGAGAGAGAGGGAGGGAGGAGAGAGATAGAAGAGAGAGGAGAGAGATGTAAGGATAATTTTGTCTTTTGTTAGCTTGTCCATGGGACAACTTTTTGTCCCATGGTTTGGTAGGGGACAAAATTTTGGATTTTTGTCCTGTCCCTCACCCCTTTTTTGTCATGTCCCCTGACCACTTTTCAAATCAAACAGGAGACAAAAAAATTTGTTGTGTCCAGTCCCCTGAATTTTTGCAAATCAAACACATCCTTACACTATTCTGTGCTTTCCTGCTGGATGCTAAGGTGGCGTTTGCTCTGCTGCTGCCCAATGTCTCTTCTTCTGGTTTCGTGGGGGGACTTTTTGGCTTTTAACATTTTATTCTGTGGCCTAAGTCTCTGCCTCTCTGGTTCAATTCGGTCCTTTTACATTTTGGTGTTTGGTGACTTCTGTTTTCAATTGTTTGGGGTTGTGGGGATTTGATTGTGTAAATATTTTCATATACTTTGCTCCAAATGGGGCCTTGTAAATGGTTGAGTATTCCTAGTACTCCTATATATACAACGTTTTGATTGATCAAAAAAAAAATATATTAGTGGCATTTTCATGTAGATTTGGAAGACGTTCCTAGAAAATTGGGAGTTGTTCCTTTTCATGCTGTTCCCTAGCTTCGTATAAAAATAAGGGAGTTAAATTTATTCTTACATGACAGCAAAAATTTGGAAAGTTTTCACTGGCAGTGACTGGATTGCATAAACCAGGCTTTGCCCTTTGGATTATGTGGAAAAGATATATGTTGACTAGCTTTCTTTTTTTTACCAGTACGAGGTGGATGTGATCAAACCAGGATACAGGCTGGCTGGGTTCCCAATTTATGTTCAAGATGGTTTTTCGTTTTATCTGATGTGGCTAAGATCATATTAGAAAACAAGTAACATACATATTTTTTGGTCTGAAATAACTGACTTATTTCTTGTCATGGCATGAATTCGTGGCATAAAGGATTCTGATACCACCTAATTTTTGTGGAGCATAGCTTGAATCTTTTAGAACAAGTGAAGCATGATGAAATCCTTTCAATGAGTGATCCACTGTCGCTTCCAAATTATTATTTACCACTATTTTCTAGAATCGTATTCTTACAAAGATTAAAACTATAGTATAACTCTTGAGCTCAACCTCATTACTCCAACAAATATCCATATTGCAACAGTGTTTCCACAAATTTATTCATATCATCATATAGCAAGCATCCACGATTAGCTTAGAAAGATCGTTGATGGACCAATTACATATACAAATTAAACATTAAGAAAACATGCATATACTATTTAGTTAAATTTAAATACTTTAACTTTTCAAAAAGATAATTTTACTTTAGACTAAAGACTTATTTTAGTCTCTGAAAATCTTTGTGATACCACTTTTGGTCCCTGGAAAAAAAAAAATCAAATGGTTCCCGAGAATAACAAAAGAGTGACACATTAGTCCCTCTGTCTGTCTCCGTGCTCACATTGTCGTTAGAGTGTTGATATATACCGTTAGTTTGTTTAGGTGTTCAAGTACATGTCCATCCATGCAGAATAGATCTTGAGAACAATTATGATTGACCCAATAAAGTCCTTAACTATTATTTAAGTAATTAAATTTGGTGCTTAACAATTTCTATTGTAAGACAAATTAGTCTATACGTGTCACAAGTAACACATCACATGTACTAGATTCACCACAACAAATGCACCAAGACAGGTCAGATGGACGAGTTTCATGGATACCTAGACTACAATATTTTTGGTCTACAGCAACGCCCTTCTCTTCAACGTCTCAAAAACCGTTGTCTTAGTATACTATAGACAATGGTTTTTAATAATGCATGCTTAATGAAAAAACAATCTACATTTATTAGACACAACAATAAAAAATTGTTGTTGAAAAAGAATAGACAACGGTTATTTAAAAGAATAGATTTGGAAAATATTTTTCTGAAATGCACTCACTGTGCAAGGAATAGACTGCTAAAAGAGTCTCCAAATTTGTTTGATTATAATATTTGATTAAATTGACATGTCTTTCTCAAACTAATATCACCAAGTCATTTTTGTTTGCCAAGCACATTCCATTTGAGGTGATGCAGTTTTGGTCTCTGATATAAATCCCTAACAGAAATTTGAATCTAAAGTACTGTCATGCATGACTTTATAATTATGCAAAATAGAACAGATGATAAACAGGGGATGATTCCAATTACCCATGACATATTTGTTATCAAGGATATGAGATAGAACAGTTTATTAATATGAATTTTTCTAATCTAAGCTTAAAGCTTTCCAGCTAACTCATTTGGGGAGACAGCACTAAAAGTGTGGATGTACCTTCCTATGCACCTGCTGTCTGTCATAGGGGGCACAACAAGATTCAGCGAGAAGCAGAGAAAATTGTTTTAGCAGCACTACTTCCCTGGGCCTCGCTATCACATAATTGCTCTTTGCAACTCTCAGGTATAATCAAAATCATTCAATGAAAAACCATAATCTTAAAAATATTTATGAATGGCTAAAATAAACACCAAATGTATGTTTCCCCAAAGATAATTGTAAAAAATAGTTTTAACATAACAAGATAATTAAAAACAATAATTATAATATTATTTAAAATATGCCACAGTGATTGTCATCCACTAACTATTATGGAGACAACAAATCTACTCCCAACAACTCCAAGGGAAGCAAACAGAGATTATTAGAGAT
This sequence comes from Sophora flavescens, assembly GCA_030762895.1. Taxonomy (NCBI): domain Eukaryota; kingdom Viridiplantae; phylum Streptophyta; class Magnoliopsida; order Fabales; family Fabaceae; genus Sophora; species Sophora flavescens. Next base: position 127,779,018 of record CM061065.1, read on the forward strand.
TATTTATAATGACATTCAAATATAAATTAGAATATTATTATAAAATGTTTGATTCTTATCGTCAATCTTTTTTTTAAAATAAAATTATATCAATATGGATTCTTTAAATAAAAAAGTGAAATAAACCAAAAAAAAAAAGGTCATGCCATCCTTCTAGATGATGAGAAAGAGCTTTTAACTAGTATAATGGATGATTTGAATATATGATTTGTTGACCTGAATTATCACACTCTAACTTCTAAAAATGGTTAACAGACAGAGAGTTTAAATTCCTTCTCCAGAGAGCTTCACTCCTAACCCAAAAATCACGACAACTTAGCTTCCCAAAATTAAAAAGGTAGAGCTTCAAGATTTGTACAATAATCTTACAATATTGCTTGAGACACTACCAAAAAAAGGTTAAATAGCGATCGGATTTTAGCAACCGATTTTATCTGTTGCCAATAGCGACTAAAATGGCGACTGATATCCCAGATTCCAGATGTGGTTATATTAATGCAGTTAGTGATCGATTTAGAGACCGAATTTGTTGATTGCAAACAATTCGGTCGCTACTTCAGTCGTAATATCAAGTAATTAGAAAGTCAAACAATTTTGACCAATTAGCGACCGAATTTAGCGACATTATTTTATAAATTTCATATTGGTCGCTAAACCATGGTAAAATGAATTTATTTAATAGCCATTATGCGATCGAATTTGTACAATAATCATACAATATTGCTTGAGACACTACCAAAAAAAGGTTAAATAGCGATCGAATTTTAGCAAGCGATTTTATCTGTTGCCAATAGCGACCAAAATGGCGACTGATATCCCAGATTCCATATGTGGTTATATTAATGCAGTTAGTGACCGATTTAGCGACCGAATTTGTTGATTGCAAACAATTCGGTCGCTACTTCAGTCGTAATATCAAGTAATTAGAAAGTCAAACAATTTTGACCAATTAGCGACCGAATTTAGCGACATTATTTTATAAATTTCATATTGGTCGCTAAACCATGGTAAAATGAATTTATTTAATAGCCATTATGCGATCGAATTTGACTAATTTGATCGGCGACCGATTAGCGACTGAATATTTCGGTCGCTAAACTTAAAATCCTTAAATCGCAACCCCTTCCCATTTTCTCCACATTTCTCTCATTTCTTCTCTGTTCTTCTCTCTCGCGCCTCCCTAACACCACGTGACACCCAGCTCCGGTCACCATTCACGGTCTCGCAACCCCCCCCCCCCCATCTCTCTCTGTAACTTCATCTCTCTATCTCTCTTTCTCTCTGTAACCCCTCACCACAGCCACAATTCGGCCTCCCTCCCTCACCACTGCGCACACCACTCGGCGTCCCTCCTCCGGCCACCGCAACGTCGTCCTGTTGAGACAAAATCTAGGCAAGTATACCAAGTCGTACAAGTAATATGGTGATGAGACCGATATCGTTCTCACGAGGACTGAGACAAGTACTAGCACGTACCAAACCAATTACTATCTAAGCGAACCTTTGGATGGAAGGGAGCTCAATATAAAATACCAAGCCCAAAACAAACAAAAGAAAAGGAACAAACTCTTTTTGGTTTTTTGTCAAATACTTGGAGTGCAGAAAAAGGTGTTTTTCAAATATGATAAAGATGTTGGGATTAAATTTCACTAAACCTTCGCCTCATGCAATACTAAGACTACCAATCCAGTTTATGCTTCAGATATTAAAATCAACCCACTAGATTACTCAAGTCATAATTCCTTAGATTACAAGAGCCTAAATCCCCTAATAGACCATAATTCCTTAGGTGGCCTAATTAGTGAATTTGCATTGAGAGTAGGGATTACACGATTACTAATAAACCAAAATCCATTCCTAGATGCAAGGTTTACTAGGTGATTAATTCCAGATCAAGAATTGATATGAACGTCCCTATTGCAAATCAAATCTCAAGATCAGTTTATGGATGATCAGACCACAAAAAGCATTAAGCGAAGGAATTAAACACTAATACAGAGGCATAAACATAGATTGATAAATCAAAGCAATTACATGAAATTCGATTTAGCTACGTCTAATCCCAACAAAAGGGAATTAGCTACTCATGATAGAGAAAGCCAAAATCAAAACAATAGAGAAAAAGGGAAGAAGAAACTCCATGGAAGTCTTCACAGCAGCCTTTGGTTCAAAGAGGATGTCTTAGGGTTCCAAATTCTGTTTTTCTGTTCTGCCCAGATGCCTATTTATAGAATGGGCGCACGTCACGGCCGTGATGGCCATCACGACCAGGCCGTGACGTGTTCTGCCTTGGGCGTGCTTTCAAATTTTGGTCTGTCACGGCCGTGACCAGTTCTGCCTGTGAGGGTCTGGTTCAGCTGGCAGGTCACGGCCGTGATGGGCATCACGGCTAGGCCGTGATGAGCTCTGACTTTTGCCTTCTTTCTTTCCATCTCTGCTTGATCATGGCCGTGATGGGCTCTGTTTGGCCCATTTTCTTCATTTTTCAAGCTCTATCTTCATCCAAGCTCCATCATGGCTGATCCTGAGCATTTAACCCTTGATTTCTGCTAAACAACACCACAAACCACCTTACCCGTTCCCAGGTAAAAACTAACTAAAAATCAAATTAAACATGCCTAAACTATATGAAAATGCATGCAAAATGATAAACAAATATGAGGTGTAATCACACTCATCACGTCCCTCACACGACCAAGGTAAGTTGAATCCCTCCTTCTTCATTGTCTACATTTTCCATCTCTCTCTCTCTCTCTCTCACTGTTTCACTGTTACTGTCTCTCATTTCCCCTCATTTCAGGGCTCATTCTGGTCACATTGCTCACACCACCACCACCGTAACGCCCTCCCTCACACTTGTAATCACACATTTATATATTTTGATGAATGACAAATACTAACAAAAAGGCAAGAAAATTTTTCTTATAGCATGCAGGTACCGTGTGCACAAATTCAAATTATTATGGTGTACCATAAAATCAAGTATCAAGACCTCAAGCAAGATTGAGTATATATACTAGGTCTTAGTTATCTTGTAAGGGTATGATGGCTAAAACTCAATTTGGCTCATTTAATCAATTTAACTAAAACACTACACTTTTGGATAAAAGGTTTTTAATTAAGCTTTTGATTAACAAAGTATTTTTCAAATTGATTTTAAATTAAAAAATAAATAGAAATCTGATTTAACAAAAAAAAATAGATTAAGTTTTTCAAAATATAAAATCAGTTTTCAATCCCATGCAATTATTAATTTTCAAGGTGCAATCAATTTATTCAATACGTTGCAGTATATCAAGTAGTGCAATTTCAAAATGATCAATTTTTTCACTTTTTCAAACCGTGTGCAGAGTTTGGTCAACATAAAATATATAGCAAATGGAAAAATTTTGTCAATCTTATAAAAACTGATTTGCACTAAAGCTTCAACCGTTTGAGCATTTGATTCAATTTAATTATGATTGAGATTTTATTGTTAATTGACTAAGCTTTTCTTTTCAATTGAAAAATGTGATTAATTGAGTTTGGAATGAAATAAATTGATTGACTAAATATTGCCAATTGATTGGCAACGGTAATTTGTTCAATAATGACCAAAATAATAGTACATTGTTCTTTACATATATATGTGAAACTTGGGGTGCAACGTAAAGCTTTCTTTTTGAAATTAAATGATATTGATCTTGAATAAAGAAAGCTTCAGTGTGTGAAATTTGAATTGGAATCTGTATGTATATCTCAAGGCATGAATCGATTTTAACATGTGAAAATTGTTTTTTTTTAAATCACCCAATTGATTTGCACATTAAATTTAATGGTGCAACGGCTAGCTTTCAAATTCCAATTCAAATTGTTTTTTAAACTTTTTTTAAACCACCCAATTGATTTGCATATTAAATTTAATGGTGCAACGGCTAGCTTTCAATGACATAAGTCATTTCCTTATTTGAGGTGCAACGGTCATATTTTCAAAAGGCTATAAAAGTTTGAAAATTAATTAGAGAGGAGAATACATGAAAAATACATCTTGATCTGAAAATAATTTGTGAGCCAAATTGTGTTATTATCATCATACTCATAGTGCTTCAAGTTGTAATCATCTGCACTAGAAGAGTGTATCACATTGTTCTTCCTTTGTTAAAACTTTGTGTGAGGGTGTGGTATCCCTCTTTGTTGTGATTGAGGCTTCTACACAAGGGTTGGGTATCCCTAGTGAGAAGGGGTATGTTGTGTACAAAGGTTGCAAGCACCAGTTATAAGCTTGTTTGTTAGTGGAAGAAAATCCCACAGGTGGAGTGGGGACTGGACGTAGGTCACTGGTGGTTGGTGGTTGAACCAGGATAAAATCCTCGTGCAAGTATTCTCTTTACCTCTCTTTTAATTTATTTCTTTTATATAATTGATTGCATGATAAATTTTGTTAAAGAAATTTTTGTTGAAAAATTAAAAAGAAATTTGTAGACTCAATTCACCCCTCCCCTCTTGAGTCGAAGCCACATATTCCAACAAGTGGCATTAGAGCTAGACTCTTGCATAAAGAGCTTAGCAGCTTCAAGAGAAATGGCTTCGGATCACTTCCTACTTGAAGGAGCCTCCCTTGGCATACCCCCTGCCTTTAATGGTGAAGAATATGCATATTGGAAAGAACGCATGATAATTTTTATTCAAGCTTAAGATTATGATGTGTGGGATGCTATTGAAAATGGACCTTTTGTCCCTATGAAAGATATAGATGGTAAGTCTGTTATTAAGCCTAGAAGTGAACAAACTGAGGATGAGAAAAAGAAAGTACAATTAAATTTACGTGCTAGAAATATGATAACCTCTGCTTTTAGTAGGGGAGAATTTTTCAGGGTCTCAAATTGTAAGACGGCCAAAGAAATGTGGGATACGCTTCAAGTCACTCATGAAGGAACGAGTGAAGTCAAGCGCGCAAGGACAAACACTCTGATAAGAGAATACGAGCTGTTCATGATGAAGCAAGGAGAATCCATCAAAGACATGCAGAAACGCTTCACTCACATTGTGAACCAGCTTGCTGGTCTGGGTAAGAATATTGATAATGAAGATTTAATTAATAAAGTTCTACGTTGTTTGAGCAGGGAATGGCAGCCGAAGGTGACAGCAATTGCTGAATCTAAAGATCTCACCACAATGAACTTAGCGACACTATTTGGAAAATTACAAGAGCATGAACTAGAACTTAGTCGGTTGTCGGAACACGAAGAAAAAGACAAGAAAAAGAAGAGCCTAGCCTTGAAAGCATCCTCCTCCAAAAATGAGGAAGAGAGTGAAAAAGATGAAAAAGAGGAAGATGCTTCAGATGATGAAATGGGAATGCTAGTAAAGAAATTCAAAAGATTTGTGAAAAAGAAAGCTAACTCAAGAAGATCATCAACCTTTCCTAAAAAGAGTTTCAATAAGGGAGATGGTCCAAGCTCCACACCTACTTGCTATGAATGTGGAAAGCCCGGTCACATGATGTATGATTGCCCTAAATTACAAAAGAATGACAAATTCGAAAGGAAAGAAAAGAAGGAAAACAAACCTAGAAGAGCCTACATAGCTTGGGATGAAAATGATTTGGATACCACCGATGATTCAGACAATGAGGAAGCTAACTTATGTCTCATGGCTGGCCATGAAAGCAATGATGAGGTAACCTCTAACTCTTCTTCTTCTTCTTGCTCATATGATGCATTGCATGTTGCCTTTCTTGAACTACACAATGACTCTATGAGATTGGCTAAGGCATTAGAAAAATCCAAGAAAATGGTTAATTATTTGCAAAACCAAGTAATTACTTTAACAAAAGAAAGGTTGGAATTAGAGAAGGAAAACTATAGCATTGGATATACTCTAGGAAATTTTACATGCAAAAATTGCAGTGAATATGAAAAACAAGTAAATGACTTGAAGATCACTCTTGCAAAATTCACCAATGGTAGAGATAACTTGAATGTTCTTTTGGGAATCCAAAATGGTGTATATGATAAGGCTGGCTTAGGATATAAGCCTAATGATCATGAAAAATCCTTTTTGAAGAAAACATTTGTGCCTACTCATACATCTGTTAGTTCTTTCGTCAAATGTTATTATTGTGCTAGAAAAGGGCATACCGCATCAACTTGTAATATGAGAAAGGAGAATGAAAAGAAAAAATGGGTTCCTAAGGGAACATCATATGGCACTAACAACCAAGGACCCAATAAAATTTGGGTACCTAAAAACAAAATATAATTGTTGTTTTGTAGGTATGCTTGAAAGCCAAGACTACAAATTGGTACCTTGACAGCGGCTACTCTAAGCATATGACGGGAGACATTAGCAAGTTCACATCCTTCACACCAAAAGTTGGAGGACATGTGACATATGGTGACAATAACAAAGGGCAAATTCTTGGGATTGGAAGTGTTGGTAAAAGTCCGACAACATCAATTGATAATGTACTTTTTGTGGAAGGACTAAAGCACAACCTCCTAAGCATAAGTCAACTTTGTGACAAAGGTAACAAGGTTAGCTTTGATTCTAAAAGTTGTTTAATTGAAAATTTTCATGATAAAATAAGAAATTAATTGGACATAGAATTAATAATATTTATATGATAGGCTTAGATGATATCTCTTCAAATGATGCATGTTGTCTTGTCTCTAGAGAAGAAGACAGTTTTCTTTGGCATCGTAGGATTGCACACATACACACAGAGCACTTAAACAAACTTATTTCAAAAGAACTTGTTATCGGTTTACCCAAAATGAAATTTAAAAGGGATTGATTGTGTGATGCATGCCAAAAAGGTAAACAAACAAAGGCTTCCTTCAAACCAATTAATATTGTTTCATCGGAGAGGCCCTTGCAACTCCTACATATGGATCTTTTTGGGCCTTCTAGAACTAAGAGCCTTGGTGGCAATTTTTACGCGTTAGTAATTGTCGACGACTACTCTAGGTTCACTTGGACCTTATTTCTTTCACACAAAAGTGACACCTTTAAAGCTTTTAAAAAATTAGCCAAGGCAATTCAAAATGAAAAGGATCTAAAAATTGTATCTATTAGAAGTGACCATGGCAGGGAATTTGAAAACGAAACTTTTGAAATTTTTTGTGAAGAAAATGGAATAAAACATAATTTTTCTGCACCTAGGACCCCACAACAAAATGGGGTGGTAGAAATAAAAAATTGGGCTTTAGAGGAACTCGCTAGAACACTATTAAGCGATGCAAACCTCCCAAAATATTTTTGGGCGAATGCAGTTAGCATTGCTTGCTATGTTCTCAATAGGGTCTTAATTAGACCAATTCTAAAGAGAATCCCATATGAATTATATAAAGGAAGGAAGCTCAATATCTCTCATTTTCGTGTGTTTGGATGCAAATGTTTTGTGCTTAATAATGGTAAAAATAATTTAGGAAAATTTGATGCCAAAGCTTATGAAGGGATATTCTTAGGTTATTCATCATCTAGCAAAGCCTTCAAGGTATACAATAAAAGAACTTTAACTGTTGAGGAATCAGTGCATGTTTCTTTTGATGAGACTAACCCCAAAAGGTTGGGAAATGATATTGTTGATGACCTTGCAGATTCCTTAGAACATTCCCACTTGGATGAAAAGAAAAATCAAGAGGACAAAGAAGGCAATGATGATGAGATCAAGCAAGAGGAAGAAGAACTTCGAGATCTTCCCAAAGAATGGAGAGTTTCCAAAAATCATCCATTGGACAACATTATTGGTGATATTTCTAAAGGGATAATTACTAGAAACTCCATTAAAAATGCTTGCAATCACATGGCTTTTGTTTCTCAAATAGAACCTAAGAACATTGACGATGCTATTTGTGATGAATTTTGGTTGTTATCCATGCAAGAGGAATTAAACCAATTTGAAAGAAATCAGGTATGGGAACTAGTCCCTAGGCCATCAAAAAATCAAACAATTGGAACTAAATGGGTCTTTAGAAATAAATTAGATGAAAATGGTATAATTGTTAGAAACAAATCTAGACTTGTAGCTAAAGGGTACAATCAAGAGGAGGGCAGAGATTATGAAGAAACGTATGCACCCGTAGCCAGACTTGAGGCCATTCGCATGTTACTTGCATTTGCTTGCATTATGAATTTTAAATTATATCAAATGGATGTAAAAAGTGCGTTTTTAAATGGCTTTATTCAAGAAGAGGTGTATGTAAATCAACCTCCTGGTTTCAAAAATTTTGACCTACCCAATCATGTGTTTCGCTTAAAGAAAGCGCTTTATGGTTTAAAGCAAGCTCCCAGAGCTTGGTATGAGCGCTTAAGCAAGTTTCTTTTAGAAAAAGGTTTTTCATGAGGAAAGGTTGACACAACCTTATTTATTAAAAGAAAATCACATGATATTCTTCTTGTACAAGTGTATGTGGATGATATAATTTTTTGTGCTACTGATGAGTTTCTTTGCAAAGAATTCTCTAAGCATATGCAGGAAGAATTTGAAATGTCAATGATGGGAGAATTAAATTTCTTCCTTGGTCTTCAAATCAAACAAACAGACAACGGCATATTCATAAGTCAAACAAAATACTGCAAGGAACTTTTAAAAAGATTTGGAATGGACAATGCCAAGGAGATAGCCACACCAATGAGCACCTCATGCTACTTAGATGAGGATGAAAATGGTAAGCCTATTAAATTGACAAAATATAGAGGTATGATTAGATCCCTCTTGTATCTTACTACAAGTAGGCCTGACATCATGTTTAGTGTTTGCATGTGTGCTAGATATCAGGCTAGTCCTAGGGAATCCCACCTTACGGCGATTAAGCGAATAATGAGATATTTAGTTGGGACAAAAGACATGGGCTTGTGGTACCCCAAAGGCGACACATGCTATTTGGTTGGGTATTCCGACTCTGACTTTGCAGGTTGCAAGTTAGATAGGAAAAGTACTAGTGGGAGATGCCACTTTTTAGGCAGTGCCTTAGTTTCATGGTTTAGAAAAAAATAAGCTAGTGTGGCATTGTCAACCGCTGAGGCGGAATACATAGCAGCAGGGAGTTGTTGTGCCCAAATTATTTGGATGAAACAACAACTGTTAGACTATGGTGCCCAATAAGATCATATCCCCATTTGATGTGATAACACTAGTGCCATTAACTTAACTAAGAATCTCATTCATCATTCTAGGACAAAACACGTTGAGATAAGACACCATTTTATTCGGGATCATGTGCAAAATGGAGATTGTGTTTTGGAGCATGTGGGTACAACTAAGTCATTAGCAGATATCCTTACTAAACCCCTCAATAAAGAGAGTTTCTTTTACATCAAAAGAGAATTAGGCATCCTCGATTTATCTTACATCAATTAATCTTACATGTTTACTTTTATTCTCACATATCAATCAAATTTTCTCTCTGTCGATAATTCTATTAAGGCTGAACAATGCTGAAGTAGTAAGGCTGAAAAAGAAGACAGTAGGAAGGAAGACCTCTGCTGAACAATGCTGAAGTAGTAAGGCTGAAAAAGAAGACAGTAGGAAGGAAGACCTCTGCTGCAAGGAAACCTATTGCTAAGAAGCCTACTGCTGGCATTGTAATCAGGGAACAACCTGCTGTTGCATCTCAGACTGTTCCATCTCAGAAAAGGACAAGGAATCTCATCCTGTCTCACAATGAAGATGAGGATGATGAAGATAATCTTCCTATTGGAACTGTGCTGAAAAATCAAAAGGTGTCTGTTGCTGTTGTTCCAACAAGAAGAAGACAACCCTCAAGGAAAGCTAAGTCCATTGTGACTTCTGAGGTAAACATCCCTGCAAATGATCTTGTTCAATTAGCAGTAGATGCTTTGGTAGAAAGCTTAGAAAATAGGAATAATGTTGCTATTGCACCTACTGATTCTGTGTTACCACCATCACATTCACCTCACCATGATGTTTATATTCCTACACTTCCACCAACACAACCCTCACCTGACTCACAAGCCACACAACCATAACAACAAATAACCTCACCAAATATAGCACATTTCCAACCCATAATATCTGCAGATGACCCTAGTTCAATCAACCAGATGATGTAGGGATTAACCCTGGTGCCCCCTTTCCCAAATTACCAAGGATTGTCTTTCCATACACTAGCCCTTCAGTTCCATATGTTGGCAAAGCTGAAAGCGGGGCCAAAGTCAAAAGAGACTGAAAAATACTCTATCACAAACATGAACCAGAACCAAAGTCAACCAGACCTTTTTACCCTCTCCCTGAGTATGAATATGAGCCTACTCAATATCCATGGCACGCACCCATTCCCTATGTGCAGACTCAAACACCTCCATCTCTTCTATACAATCATCTTGGACCTGCTCTTACTCACCTTCCACTACAAAAAATCCACCCAAGAAAGATCTACTCCAATCTCATCAAATTCCCTCCCTTCAAACCTTTCACAGAAGGTGTTAATAGGCGCATTATTCCAGACTGGACTCAAGAAACGTACAAAGCTAAAGCTAAGTCAGCTGAGTACAGAAGGTCAAGAACTTATGGGAGACCTGAGTTCATAATAGACAGAAACACTAAATGGAAGACTTTTGTTCATCCAAGAGAATATGGCAAAGCTACTGATGTTGTGGATCACATCATGTATGCTCATTTGAAAGCAGAGTTTGAGCTGTCAAGACATGTTAGAGCTGCCAAATTTGTTCCACCAACATGGTTGTTCCATACCTTGAAGAATACAAGAATTGGAGTGAGACCTTATATGATTTGTCCAAGACTGCCAATGGTAGACTTGAACAAGGATAAGGATTTGAAAAGGCAAAGAAGTACTGCAAAGATGCCAGATGACAAATCCTGTATGATTACAGAATCTGATGCCTCTGTTGATCGGAATCTAATAATTTCTGGATGTCACAACCTGTTGAGGATATACCTGAAGATATTGCGGTTGATTTCTGGAGACATCGTATAATAGCTTGTACTAAGGAAGCTTCTTCTTCTGGACTTAGTGATGAGGAAAAGATTAACATTCCGAAAGTTAGAGGAAAGTTTGGACTCTCAAATGTTAGATTTTACATTTATGAGGACAATCTTGGCATCCCTCTCACTAGTTCTGTTTATGAAGAAGACCATGTTCATTGGGCTCGAGACTTTCCTCATCCTATGCTCACTCTTGCTTCATCTCCACAACCGTTTGAAGACTCATCTTCTTCTATTGAGCATATTGAAGAAGAGATCATTGTTGAAGGACCAGATACGAATGTTGATATTGTTCAACCAGTAACTGGGTATGAGGAAGTTGCTGAGTCTGCTCCAAGACAAAGTACTTCTGGAAAGCACTCATCCCAACCACCTGGCTCGCAGTTATCCATCCAAATGATCAACCTCAACATTCTAGAGCACTAAGCCCCTTTCAAGGTCAAGAAAACGTACATGACAGTGCTGAAAGTTCAAGACCTACTCTGCCACAAAATTTTGAAGAGATTATAGGAAAGATAATAGAGGAGAGAGTAAAAGTAGAGGTCAAAGAACAGGTCAAAGAACACGTTGCAGGAGCTTTGGCTCCAACAAATGTGATGATAAATCAGATGATGAGTTGGTGGTCCAGTCCAATACCGTTGGATGTAACCATTTGAGAGGTATACAACATCAATTATTTTAATTAATATATATTAAATTCACAAACACGAAGTCGTAGTTTAGGTTTCCTTAAAACTAGTAATTATTTATATGTATCCCTCTTTAATAGGTTTTTGCACTCCCTTAAACACAAATTCAAGAACAAGGTACGAGTAAAGGGTTCCATATGTGAAGCATACTTAGTAGAGGAGACTTCCACTTTTGCCTCTTATTACTATCCAGATGAAGTTGACACGAGAAGGACTAGGATGCCTAGGAGTGTTGATTCGGGTGAAGGTAGTTCAACCAGTCCTCCTATATCAATATTCAACTATCCGGACAGATTTAGTGGTAAATCAAAAGGATATTTCTTGGAGCAGTGTGATATTAATGCTACTCATGTGTACATCCTTCAAAATTGTGAAAAGGTGGCGCCATATTTACAGTAAGTGTCTACAATGTATTTTATAAGTTCAATTGTCATTTATTGTTATTAATCGTCCTGCTGTTAACCTCCCATGTGTAGGTTGTATGGCAATTTTCTAAGGGAAACCCAACTTGACATTTTGAACGCTCATGTTGATCGAGAAAATACTTCTCACTTTGCTACGTGGTTCTGTAAATATGTAGGTTAAGCATATTCACTTCTTACTTCTCTCCTTCAATATATATGGTGTATAAGTTGGATATATTATTCCAATTTGTAGGTATTAGATCCAGTAAACAATGTTCAAAATCCATTGTTGACTAATTTGGCATGGGGGCCTAAAAGATGGGTTACATCATGGAATACTTACTTTGTAAATGGATATAAATTTAACACAAACAAATGGAATAAAGGAACGCAGTCATGTAACTATGGTGTTTGTGTGCGAGCCACTAATGGCAATGTAGAGGATGGTTTCTATGGGGTTCTGTAACACCCTTCTCGGATGCTACATCGTAAGTGACATTTTAAGATCGAAAAGTAAGTTAATTAAAATTGGCTATAAAAGAATAGGATAATTTTTTTCTTTTTCGACAATAAAATATTCCATTTTCACAATTGGGATCATAAGTTCGAAAATCATTTACATAATACCCAACCCGACTCATAAACAGAAATAATAGAAGATACAAACTCAACATAAAGATGTGGAGACACAACTCCTAAAATATAAGATACTTAGAGTCACAGCTCCATAGACAGTTACATTAACTCCCAAACATACCCAGCTGGCCAAGCTAAAATAGAAAAGACAATCCTTTCTCATACATCGTGAGAAAGACAAACCCACTGACGAGATCTACTGGAAACTCTATTTGAGTCCACTACCGACGTCGTCACAAAAGACACTACTGGAGCTACTACAATAGTAACTCTCGAACTAAGCCCTTTCCTCTTCCAATAGGAAAAACATGGTCTACGAATCATTGACAGTCTGGAAGACGTCCAAATATTTTTCAATAATTGCAAAAAGGTCCTTGTTCACAAAAAAGCTTATAACTTTTTATGTATTAATCCAATTAACACCAAACCAATTTCTATGGTTTTATCTCATCAAGAGCTACAATATTAACACATAAGAACATGAATTTCAGTGTAACCACTGAAATTCTCAGAAATTGCATTTTAGTCCCTAAGGACTCATAAAATCATATCTTTCAATATATACATCCAATTCAATCCAAACCAATTTCTATATTCTTATATATTCATTCAATCCTCAGAAAAATTATTCAAACAATTTAAATCATCATGCAACCCATTTAAACAGTCAGAATATTGGTACAATTTCGGATGAGTATGACCATCAATGAAGTCTCTGTGTTCTTAGATAAAATGATGAGCAACCTTCATGAATAAGATGAAACACTTGTGAATGAGCAAAAATTAAATGGAGATAGCCTTTTATAGAGGGGAGGCCGTGGCTTCAAGGGACCAAATGGTCAAAAATGTTGTCATGGCAAACTTGGAGTTACAAGGAAAGATTAAGGGTATTTTGGACTTTTCACATATAAGTAATCATTATGCTGTGAAATGAATATGTGGTGGAGATACCCTTAGGGTGGTGTGGTTGAGTTTGGACCACAAGAAGGAAGAAGATATTTTTAGTTACAAATCAAGGTTGGCTAACCTTGGTTGGAGTTAACTAGACATTGGTTAGGTTAGGGGTATTTTAGTCTTTTCACATTTACTTGTCATAAATGCACATTAATGGCTATGGTGAGTCATTATGGTGACTCATTCCTCTTGAGTCATCAGGGACGACTCGTCGTTCTGTTCTCCCGGTATATCTCTGCACATTCGTGTCTGGTTCCGCTGTTTACCCGATTAGGGTTTTTTAGAGAAAGATGATGAAATGAAATCAAAATGAAATGAGTTTGGTTTAGTGGAGGGGCTGCATGAAATTAAGTAGATTTAGAGGGTATTTTGGCCAAAATTCACTTAGGGACACTCTTGGAATTTTACTTAAAGATCAAGGGCATTTTGGTATTTTTACATATAACCATCATTACTTGCATTTAATGCAAGATGACTAACCCTTATGACTCACCCCCATGAGTCATCATAGATGACTCATTATGCTCATCCACCCGGCGTCGGGTTTTGTCTCTGCACCTCCGTTCTCGATTCCATCGATCCCCGATCGTCGAGTATTCGCCCGAATAAAGTATAATAACCTATTTATTTTGAAAATTTTCGAAATAACCACTATCGTTGGAAAAAAATAAGAATCTTAACTGTTTCGTTCTCATGTCAAAATTAGGTTTTCTGATCAGTAAAAACATACAATCAGTTAAAACGCAGACAGGGTTTCGTCTGAATTTCAAACCTAAATTTTATCGTAACCTTCTACTATAAGGTAGAGTATAAATATGATTTTGTTTTATCTAAAATCATTTTCTAAATCTCAGATAAAAATATAAAGAATTAAAAATTCTACCGATAATGAAAAATAGTAAAAACGGGGTGTTACAGGTTCTAACTAACATCCTTGAACTCGAGTATACCGGTTTCCCGTGATGCAGTTGTGAGAACCAAAGTGGTTTTGGATTAAATAATATCTTGAGTTTTGATGTTAACAAAATGGTTAAATTTGTATGGTAAAGTGTTGTCAAAGATCTAACTTGTCTGTTATAAGATTGCACGGACTATTTGATTGATACTAGTCAGAGGAACTTAAAATAAAGTATGGAATCATATCAGATTCTATTTTTTTGATCCTCTAGATGAGTCTGCAACTCTTGGTAAAATTCTGAGTGCGTTAATCTTATGTTAGACGAAGTCTTAATATTGGCTAAGGTAGATGAGTTACTAAGTCTAAAAGAAAAATCAAGTAGACGAGATAATGAAATAATTTTCAGAAATATAACAAGTCCCAAGACTTGATAGACGAGTAGTCTCACTAGACGCCACGTCAGTAGACGAGCTATTGAGTATAGCAAGTCCAATACTTGGAACTTGACAAAAGTCTCTAGATGCAGTATCTGTAGACGAGCCCGTCTTGCTAATAAGTTAATCTTGCACGTCCAATGACCTGCGCGTCCACAAGTTTTAAATTGTGAATCCTTCTAAGCTTAAGCGTATTTATTTCAAATGTTTGTTTATTTAATTCAAGAGAATATATGTCTCTTTACCTTTGATGCTTCTATTGTTAAAACTTTGTTTATTGAGAATAGAAACATAGTACCCTTGAGAACATAAACCCTTGTACTCTGCCAACTACATTACTGTAAAGCTTAAGTCAAGTACAAAGAAGGAAAGTCAGAAAGCACCCTTTGGTACAACAGGGAAGTGACAGCTCTACTTTGAGCATTCCTCTAATAAACAAAAGCACTTCTCACTGAAGCATATCAAGTTATCAGTTTCAATGGATCCTAGCATTTAATGCTATCTCTAAACGGATATAATTTGAATACCGTTGAAGAAGATCAAGGTAGAGAAGCACTTCATCTATAAATACTTGAAGAACTTCAACAAGACAAGAGAGATACAAGCTCTGATATCTATAGTGCAAAAACTCTGCTAAATCTTAACCTAGTTTACTTGTAAACCTTATTGATCTTAAACTTTCAAATCCTCACATATAGTGAGTTCTTAGATCAAATCTTTTAATCTTTTTGTTAGAGTTAGAGCCTGAAGAAGCTTGGTAGAGAAAGAATACTTGTAGCCTGAAGAGGTGTTGAATACTTGTAATCTATTTGAAAAACAGTGGAGAAAAACCTTCAGGTAGAAAGGACTGGACGTAGCTCTTGGTTGGAATGGAGTGAACCAGGATAAATCACTTGTGTGAATCTTCTAACCCTTATCTTTTACAGTTTTGGTTATACTAACTGTGGGGTTTTGAATATGATTTTGTTAACTCTTTAAAAACGTTTCCCTTTTTGTTTGTTGTTTTTATTGGTTTGCTTGTAAAAGTGTTTGAGAAAAGGCTTTTCGAAAAACTGTTAAGAAACACAATTCAACCCCCCTTCTTGTGTTTCCCTGTGTTAACTTCAGAAGTTAGTTCTATTCAAGTGTGATTGGTTTGATCCTACTCTTGACGTAGGGAAAAAAATCGATAAAAAGTATGGCATTGATGAAGTTAGGCCATCTCGTCGGTATAATAAGGCATACGACCCATTCATTTTTTCACCACTGGCAGATCAGGTTTATTACACCCCATATCTCGAAGGAAATCAAGACTGGTTGGGTGTCATTAAGATAAAGGCTCGCAGTACAATTACTGATAATGTAATCAACCCGCCTGAAAAAGATGCACTGTACCAAGATGATGAGTTTTCCAGGGCCCATGTACCATTGCAAATTACGTCAAACATTATTGTTAATTCTCTGGCGGACATTTCCGGCGATGGGGAAGAAGTTGAAAGAGAGTTAATGAATCAATCTGAGTTGGAAGAATCTAGCGAAGGCATATTCCAATCATGTGAGACTGGTGAGAGTGGGGGTGAATTTAGTGACGAAGATTCTACTTAGGTAATTTATATATGCATTATTCATTGTGTAGTGTTTATTCATGTCTAAACTTGTTGATTAATTCGTTATTATTTATATTGTGATATAATAGCTTTATCATTTTTTTACACAGATGGCAGATTCCACTAGAGGTAGAGGCAGTGCGGTGGTCGTCGGGGAGGCCTTGGCAGAGGTCGTGCTGCGAGAGATCCTCCCCCGGCCGACCCACAGACTTCAGATCGAGACCACCCTGCCAGGACCTTTGTGGATGGGCCACAGGACGATGGAGGTGTGCCCACTACGCAGCCTCATGATGTTGGGACACAGGCTGCACCGGCATCATCCACACCTATGCCAAGACCATCATCATCAGCATTGTAGGAGAGCCGTGGTTCATCGAACAGGAGGACTCTTCTTATCCCCATGGGGGATAACGAGTAACCTAATTTATTTTTTGTATATATAAGTATCGTTAATTTCAATTTTACTTGTTTTTTATTTATTCAAAACATTTATTAATGCTCTAATTATCCTGCAACTTTCTGCCCGCGAAGGGCCCTTCTGATTCGATCTCAAAGATCCTACAGTAGAAGTTTGATGGTCCATGGCCTACATGAAAGGGGATCACAGAGGACCATAGGGATCAACTGTTTAAAGAGTTTAAGGTAACAATTTATTATGTTATTTAAAATAAATTTACATTACATATTAATTCAAACTTCATTTATATATATATATATATATTTATATATATATATATATGTAAGAATTTCCTGACAAGTGTATGTTGCAGAAAGAGTATAGGTGGAACGCAGCTTTGGAGAAGATCATCAGGGCCATATTTGAGCATAAAGGCTCATTGATCATGAAGAATCTAATGAACAAGCTGAGGAACGGTAAGAATAAGGGGAACTGGTTGGAGCCTAAGATCAGGAGGGGGCTGGAACAGTACTGGGCTACTGAGAAGTTCCGGGAGATCCAGGCCATAGCTCGGTGTAATCGAGCTTCTAATGGTGGCGCATGTGCTTACACCGGCGACTTTAAATCAGTCGCCGCCCACTTCAACGAGTTGTTAATACTTAAAACTTGAATAACTTAGCATACTATTTAATTAGTTTTCATTTATTAATATTCTTATGATTTTAATATTAATTTTTTCTGTGCAGAGAGCACAGAAAGATCGACCCCCCACTGCTATGGAGTTGGTGGAGAGGATGAAGAAGCTAAAGTCGGGGGAATGGGTCAACGACAAGACCGGTAACTATGTTGTAAGTAAAAAACAATTTAGTATATACTTTTCATTTATTATTATTGATTTGTTAATATATATTGATTATATTTGTAACTAAATCTCTTCATCTATACTTTGTAGGTGGACTTCAACGAGAAGGACGATGCCATATCACGTGCCTCACAGTCACAGGATGAGGCCTTGACTGGTGAGGGGCCCCGCTCTCCTGTCTCTGTCGACGATAATGCCATTTATTTGGAGGTTGTCAGGGGCAGGAACAAGAAGGGGCACATGTAGGGCATCGGAAACCTGGGCAGCGAGTTTATCGCTTCATCGTTTGGCAAGCCTGCTCATTCCTACCCAGATACCGTCCCTCCGGATCAGTTCAACCAGATGCAGGACACCGTCATGCAGCTGAACGCAGAGCTTTGGGAGAAGAGGGAGAGAGCAGCAGATGGCGGATCAAATTGCACAGTTGACTCAGGCACACAAGTAGCTGATGCAGAGGTCCATCGAGCAGGGCCAGGCACTGTAGATGGTGTTGGAGCAGATGAGGATCCAGCCTCCAGTTGCTGCAGATGGTGCTCTAGCTGTTATGCCATTAGCTGTCGCTCCTCCAGTTCCGCCGTCTCCTGCTGATGGTGATGCTGAGGGCTATGAGATAGCAGACATCAGCCGCACGGACGCTGAGCATGCTTGGGTTCCTCCACCTCCGCCTCCGCATGATGATTGATTTTTTTCATTTTATGGATTTATGGACTATTACTGTATGTCATTTTTATTTATTTATATACATATATTATTTTTATATTTGTGAGTTGCATTAGTAATTAATGTTTTAAATAAATTTTAAAAAAACAAAAAAAATTAATATTAATGTTTAAAAAAATAATATTAATGTTTTATATAATTTTTTAAAAAAAAATAAATAAATAATTAGTCTTAGCGACCAAAATAACTACCCATATTTCGATCACTATGCTTAAGTCACAGGAAAAAATAAACAAAAAAAATATAAATTATTTCATGGTTATCGACCGAAACCGCGGTCGCTAATTTGGTTGAGGTAACTAACATTAGCGACCAAATATCGGTCACCAAATTCGTGTACCGTGGTCATGCGACCAACTTAGCTGCGACCGAATTATTTAATTTAGCGATCGAGTATTCGTTCTCTATTTGGCGACCAAAATGCAAACTCGACCGCTAAAACCTTAGCGACCAAGGTTCCTGCTACCCTCATAATCGCTTTTAGCAATCGAATTAGCATGTTTAGCGACTGAAATATTCGGTCGCTAAACAGGTTTTTTTTTTGTAGTGAGATTGGAAGGAAATGGAGCAAAAAGGAAGAAGAAAAAGGAAAGAAGAAAAATAACAGAGAAGGGGATGGAAGAAAGGCGTCAGGGGTGTGAGTTTATTGAAAGTGAAGGGGATGGTTTTTGCTTTAGAAGCTTCTCGAGCAAAAGCTTAAAACCTACCCTTTTAAATTTTTGAGTAAAGGCCTATTTTGGCCCCTCAAATTTTTCGAGGACCCACTTTTGGTCCCTGAAAATAAAAAAGGCACCATTTAAACCCCCAAATTTACTTCCGTGAGCTAGTTTGGTCCCTCCGTCAATCAACCGTCTTAGACCTCCGTTAAGTGGCTTAGGTGTCAGTTATTAAATTTTTTAACCTATTTTAGTCCCTCCTTTTTTCTTTGGTGACCCATTTTAGTCCCTGTAAAAGTGATCGTGACCTAATATGGTCCCTGCATGTATTAGAATACCAAAATGACCTCTTTTATGTACAGCCATGTACAAGAATGTCCTCTATTTTGCACAACCAGAATGACCACTTTTATGTACAACCATGCATAAGAATAGCCTCTATTTTGCACAACCAGAATGAACCAAATGCAACACAATGAACCAAATCCACCAGAATAGTTAAGAATGAAACAAATGCAATATTGAAATTAAGCGTGGTTGAGAAATTACATGGTTTAGCTCAGTTCCAACTTGTTGCAGTGGCCGAGGTTAGGCATTATCATGAGGCCCTTCTTGGCTCTTAAGTAATAATCAAAATGAATGATTAGAAACAAATATTAGATTACAAACAAGTTCATTGTACTCCAAAATGTAATACATGTG
The DNA here is from genome assembly GCA_030762895.1 of Sophora flavescens. Lineage (NCBI taxonomy): Eukaryota > Viridiplantae > Streptophyta > Magnoliopsida > Fabales > Fabaceae > Sophora > Sophora flavescens. The sequence goes on from CM061065.1 coordinate 127,798,904, forward strand.
TGACAACTTCTGTTCGAGGGTCAATTTGTGACATAGTTCCATCTTGTTCAACGTTGATTTTTTCTTACTCGTCCTCCTTGTACATTTTGGTATTACAGGTTTTGGTCTTGTAGGTCCTTTACATGTCTTGTAATCCCTTTCGGCATTCTTGAACAATTCAAGGTTGTCAAACTCCATGTCAACCTGAAGATGAACTTGGTCAAACTGAGTTGACTCTTTAAATACAGGAAATATCAGCATTGAAGTTCCTTTATTCTGGTTGTTCAAAATAAAGGTCATTCTTGTGCATGGTTGTACATGAAAAAAGGTCATTTTGGTAGTCTAATACAGACATGGACCATATTGAGTCAAAGTAACTTTTCTAGGGACTAAAACGACTCGCTAAAGAAAAAAGGAGGACTAAAATGAGTCTAAAAATTTAATTAACTAAAACCTTGGCCACTTAAAGTTCCAGAGCAGCAAGTTAACAGAGGTCAAAGACAGTTGACTGACGGAGAGACCAATCTATCTCACGGAAGTAAATTTGGAGGAGTAAATGGTGCCCTTTTTTATTTTCAAGGACCAAAAGTGGGTCCTCGAAAAATTTGAGAGACCAAAATAGGTCTTTACTCAATTTTTTTTAGCTTATATCAAACGGTGCGTTTTACTAACGAGTACCCTAGGGACATTGTTTATGAAACTTACTAAAGGTAAATATTCATTAAAAACTAAGTATATCTCTTTTTGAATAATTGATTACACCACTTTCCATAAAAACTTTTTTTTTAAAGTTCATTAAACAATATCGGAAGTTGTTCTTGTGAATTTTGCTTATGATTTTTTTTTTATGAGCAATTTTGTTTATGATTGATAATGCTTTCCATAAAAACAACATTTGTTTGTGATCGATAATGATTTGTCATCTCTAATGGTCTAAACATTTTATGAATTTTTTGTAAAAATGAAACACAATTCTATCCCAAATGACGATAATATAACTCATGGGTTTTTATGGCGATAATAGAGGATGGATAAACAAAGATAAAGTTGAAAGATATTTAAGAGATAGTGAAATTAGGAAATAGGGTAGACAAAAATGAAAAATACATTTAAAATATAAGGAAATTAAGGAATAAATTTTTAAAATTGCTGGTTGTTAAGTTAAGTAATAAAAATCCAACTTAATGAAACATACAAATAAGAATTTACAAAAGATGAAAGATATCTAAAAAAAAAAGATGAAAGATATCTAAATATTTTAATAGCATAATTAATTTGGATTTAAAAATTTGCATAAATAACTGGGTTATCAATCCTGATAACAGGTCGCAGAGTAGGTTACAACACATTTTGTGATGCAGCACGATAAACAATATTGACACAGCACAATTATTCGAGAGCCGTGTTCAAAGGCAAAGGCAAAACATCAATGGCGCCCACGAAAGAGAAGGTTAGCAGCAACTATATTCCTGACGATATTGCATTCGATATTTTATCCAAATTGCCAGTGAAATCTTTGAAGCGATTTAGTTGTGTACGCAAATCATGGGCAAATTTATTTGAAAACCCTCAATTCATGAGCATATACCGCAACAATTTCATACCTAAACATGACGATGATACTTCACGTGTCCTCCTAAATCGGAGAATGCCTATTCGCATTCATGATAACCTTCCTGGTGGCCTATTTCGGCTTTCTGGTGAGGCGTTCAGGAATAGGGTCCAGTTAGATTGGCCGCCTCCAATTCAAGAAGATGATCACCCTTATGTTTTTATTTTGGGTTCTGCTGTTAATGGCATACTATGTCTCTCTCATGGCTCAGGTATTGGTCCATCCCTAGAGATTGTTTTCAAAGTTGTATTGTGGAACCCAACTACGGGGAAATTCAATGTCATTCCTCCTGGCTTTGTTGATTGTCCACCTAGTGTAGGCATTTGGGTTGACCTTTATCTTTATGGATTTGGTTATGATCCTGGGACAGATGACTATAAACTAATTCGAGTTATTTATGTTTTTGATAGCCTTCACCGCCGTGATGTTCCTGTTCCTGAACATTTTTGGCAGATATATAGCCTAAGAAGTAACTCTTGGAGGAAACTTGATATTGAAATGCCTAGTCAATGTAACACAACACAGGTCTACTTAAATGGGGTCTGCCATTGGCTGGGTTTTATTTCTAAACAACCAAGCGAATACCCAGAACAGGTTGTGGCGTCATTTAACTTGATTGATGAGGTGCTCCATACAACACCGTTCAATACTAATGAAGTCAATGCTGATAAAAATATATATATTAATGTAGTCAATCGTAGTAGACACTTGGTGGTGTTGAAAGGATCCATTGCTATGATCACAATGCATAGCCATAGGGAAGCTGATTGTTTTGACATATCAATTCTGGGTGAAGTTGGTGTGAAGGAATCATGGACTAAACTCTTTTTCTTTGGACCCCTGCCTAATATTGACTATCCTATTGGAGTTGGGAAGAAGGGTGATATATTCTTCAAAAAAAGTCATCCATTTAACAATGGTGGACTGGCTAGGTTTGATTTAAGTAGCCAGATGATTGAAGACGATGTTGATAAAGGAGACTATGATTTTTGCCAAATAGTTATTTATAATGAAAGCCTTCTTCCTATTAGGGGAATAAATAGTTAATTGCTTTTTCTAGTCTAAGCCTAAAGCTTTCACCCATGAGGTTCAAGAGTATGGCTATTAGGATCTATCGCCTTGTTAAATGCTATGCAATTAGTTTTATCATAACTGGATTGTCAATCACCCATGTCATATTTGTTATCAAGGATATGAGAAAGAACAATTTAGTATTAAATTTATATTGAAGCTTTATTCTCTCTTTTTGTTCTCATTCCATTTTGGTTTCTATTTCAAGTTTTCAACTGTAAGAATGGTCTATATTTTTTGTTAAATAACCATTGTTTTCCGTATATATTGCTCATATTCGAGAAACCTCAGACAATTCCAAGATTGAAAAATCACTGCCCGAATTTCATTACATTTTGTTGTTTTATAATATATCCCATTGATTGTTTTAGAAGTAGTATTGTGGAACCCTTCTACAGAGGAATTCAAGGTCATTCCTTGTGGCTGTGTTGTCTGTCCACCTGGTGTAGACATTTGGGTTGACCATGGATCCGGTTATGACCCTGGGATAGCTGACAGAAGTCTATAGGCTGATTCGGAATTTTTGTTTATTTTTTGAAGATTGGTATTGGTATGATGTTGTGGAGGATAGGCAAAATGCTCCAGAGCCTTTATGGAAGATATACAGCCTAAGAAGTAACTGTTGAGGGAACTTGATGTTGAAATGCATACTCTTGCTCTTACTGTAACTAGTTTAAAGGTACATTTGAATGGGGTCTGCCATTGATGGGGTTATAAAGGATTCAAAGTAGCCCTCGAGGGAGGGTCATTCTTTATTATTCCTTTATTTTAATCTTCTCCTTCTTCAGATTCTTGTCATATACAATGTTAACAATAACATACTATCATTGTTCCTTTTGGAATATATATATTCTGTGTTATCGATTTTGTGAAATATGTTAAATTGCTGTTGAGTTATCATTGTTTTAATAGCTTATGAAGTACAGGAAGTGGCTTCCCTTCAGAAGCTTTTATTGTTTTTATTGTCTATGTATCCGTGTATGTAATCTTTTGCACTCTTTTGCTTGCAAAGAGGAAAACGTTTTTATTTGAAGACATACTATTATATGTCATGGCGAAAACCAATCTGTTTTCTTTCACAATCTTGGTTGATAGGCAATACTGTCCCCTCGTGTTGTAACTGAATTTTTGGAATAAAATCAAATGGTAAAACATTTGCCTTTGTATAGGCTGGATATTATCAATGACTTTATAGACTCTTGTACCATGATTGATAAATTAGATACATTCATATTATCAGTTTTTGAACATATCCTGGTATTTAGTTTTATCCTCCCCGTATGCTACAGTGATTATTTAATCCATTTGATTGTGGCTGATGGATTACTGTATCATTCTGTAAATTGAAGGATTACTTTTGCATGTGTGGATGTCCATGGAAGGCTTATAAGGGTTAGTCCTACATGACAGGCAAAATATGGAAAGATTTCACACTTGCAGTGACTGGATTTGCATAAACCAGGCCTTGCCCTTTGGATTATGAGCAAAACTTGTTTGTTTTGACTTGCTTTCTTTTTTTTACAAGTATGAGGTGGATCCGTGGATGTGATGAACCGATCAATTTGTCTAAAGGTTTAACTGCCACAAAAGAGAAACCAGGATATGTTGTGTTCCAATTTCTTATTAGGATAGTTTCATTTTACCTCATGTGGCTAGATCATATTAGAAAATAAGTAACTTTTTTTTTTGTTGCTGAAATAACTGATTTATTACTGGTCTTGGAATGAATTTGTGTCATATGTGATTCTATGTTGTGACTTGGTATAAAACTGTCGTTTGGGGCCTAGTTGTCCACTTGGTCATAGTGGTGTTGGTAATCTTTTGCCTGCTGCTCTGAATGAACTTCTTCAAGTGATGATTTTGTTTATCATTTTTCATTCTTCTTATTTTCCCCATCAGTCTTTTATAAAAGAATAAAGCTCAAGTAGTACATGGTAAATTTGACATACCTGCATTATTACATACATAAACAGTCTTGTCGTTAATACATTCTGGTTTATATGATGTTCTTGAGTTTTTTACACAGGTGGTAAATTTCCTGAGTTTTTATATGATGCCCTTGAAGTACTGACATAGGCAGTGTAGTTCAATAAAGGAACTGATAGACCCCGGGTACTGAGGTGTAGTGTAGATGAGGAGCAGTAGCAAGGGAGGCAGCAGATCTAAGAGTCTCTTGTCACATTCTGCCTTTGTGGTTGACCTCCCTAAATGGCATACTGACCACATCAGTTTACCAGGAGAACTATATTTTGAGATAGGGAGTTTGGAGATTTCTTATAGATTAGGACACTATATTTCAGAAGTGCACTCACTGTACAAGGAATAGACTGCTAAAAGAGTCTCCAAATTTGTTTTATTATCATATTTGATTAAATTGACATATCTTTCTCAAACCAATACCACCTAGTCATTTCTGTTGGCAAAACACATCCCATTTGAGGTGAAGTTTTGGTCTGCTTTCTCTTCTTTTGTAACACTTATGGTGTGTTTGGTATATGAGAAAATGCTAGGAGAGAAAAGGAGAAGAAAATATGATTTTATCTTGTTTGGTAAGCAAGAGAAATAGAGAAGAGAGAAGAAATTGAGTGAGATTCACCCAAAATTTTATTCTCTCCAAAGATGAGAAGAAAATGAAGAAGAGAGATTGATAAGTTAAATTACTCCTCTACCCTTTTCTTCAATGATCATACAAGTTAAATTAAATAATCAATTATTTCATTGAATTAGATTAGTAACATAACTAAATTGAAATCAATAAAGTAATTATATCAAACTAATAAATTTTATTAGTTAAAATAACTTAATTTAATTAAGTTAATTTAAATTATTTGATTTTAAAATTAACTTGATTAATGAAATTAAAATCTTTGTATATGTTTTTTAGTTAAGGATATTTTTGTCTTTTTAAAAACAAGTATATTTCTCTATTCTTATTTTCTATCCAACGAAATAAAGGGAGAGAGAATACACTTCTTTCTCCTCTATTTCTCTCATATTTCTCTTACACCAAACAACACATCAAATCTACTCTATTTCTCGTGAAGTTCCTTTAAATACAAGAAATATCAGTCTTGAAGTTCCTTTATTCTGGTTGTTCAAAATAAAGGTCATTCTTATGCATGGTTGTACATAAAAAATGTCATTCTGGTAGTCTAATACATACATGGATCATATTGGGTCAGAGTAACTTTTCTAGGGACTAAAATGGGTCACTAAAGAAAAAAGAAGGACTAAAATGGGTCTAAAAATTTAATTAACTAAAACCTTGGCCACTTAACGTTTCAGATCAGCAAGTTAACAGAGGTCAAAGACAATTGACTGACGAAGGGACCAATCTGTCTCATGGAAGTAAAGTTGGAGGACTAAATGGTGCCTTTTTTATTTTCAGGGACCAAAAGTGGGTCCTCGAAAATTTTGAGAGACCAAAATGGGTCTTTACTCAATTTTTTTTTTTTTGAGCTTATATGAAACGGTGTGTTTCACTAACGAGTACCCTAGGAGCATTGTTTATGGAACTTATTAAAGGTAAATATTTATTAAAAACTAAGTATATCTCTTTTTGAATAATTGATTACACCACTTTCCATAAAAACTTCTTTTTTAAAATTCATTAAACAATATCCTTAGGAAAGTCGTTATTGTGAATTTTGCTTATGAATTATTTTTTTTATGAGCAATTTTGTTTATGATTGATAATGCTTTCCATAAAAACAATATTTGTTTATGATCGATAATCATTTGTTATCTCTAATGGTCTAAAGATTTTATGAATTTTTTGTAAAAATGAAGCACAGTTCTATCCCAAATGACGATAATATAACTCGTGGGTTTTTATGGCGATATTAGAGGATGGATAAACAAAGATAAAGTTGAAAGATATTTAAGAGATAGTGAAATTAGGAAATAGGGTAGACAAAAATGAAAAATACATTTAAAATATAAGGAAATTAAGGAATAAATTTTTATAATTGCTGGTTGGTTAAGTTAAGTAATAAAAATCCAACTTAATGAAACATACAAATAAGAATTTACAAAAGATGAAAGATACCTAAAAAAAAAGATGAAAGATATCTAAATATTTTAATAGCATAATTAATTTGGATTTAAAAATTTGCATAAACAGCTGGGTTATCAATCCTGATAACAGGTCGCAGAGTAGGTTACAACACATTTTGTGATGCAGCACGATAAACAATATTGACGCAGCACAATTATTCGAGAGCCATGTTCAAAGGCAAAGGCAAAACATCAATGGCGCCCACGAAAGAGAAGGTTAGCAGCAACTATATTCCTGACGATATTGCATTCGATATTTTATCCAAATTGCCAGTGAAATCTTTGAAGCGATTTAGTTGTGTACGCAAATCATGGACAAATTTATTTGAAAACCCTCAATTCATGAGCATATACCGCAACAATTTCATACCTAAACATGACGATGATACTTCACGTGTCCTCCTAAATCGGAGAATGCCTATTCGCATTCATGATAACCTTCCTGGTGGCCTATTTCGGCTTTCTGGTGAGGCGTTCAGGAATAGGGTCCAGTTAGATTGGCCGCCTCCAATTCAAGAAGATGATCACCCTTATGTTTTTATTTTGGGTTCTGCTGTTAATGGCATACTATGTCTCTCTCATGGCTCAGGTATTGGTCCATCCCTAGAGATTGTTTTCAAAGTTGTATTGTGGAACCCAACTACGGGGGAATTCAATGTCATTCCTCCTGGCTTTGTTGATTGTCCACCTAGTGTAGGCATTTGGGTTGACCTTTATCTTTATGGATTTGGTTATGATCCTGGGACAGATGACTATAAACTGATTCGAGTTATTTATGTTTTTGATAGCCTTCACCGCCGTGATGTTCCTGTTCCTGAACATTTTTGGCAGATATATAGCCTAAGAAGTAACTCTTGGAGGAAACTTGATATTGAAATGCCTAGTCAATGTAACACAACACAGGTCTACTTAAATGGGGTCTGCCATTGGCTGGGTTTTATTTCTAAACAACCAAACGAATACCCAGAACAGGTTGTGGCGTCATTTAACTTGATTGATGAGGTGCTCCATACAACACCGTTCAATACTAATGAAGTCAATGCTGATAAAAATATATATATTAATGTAGTCAATCGTAGTAGACACTTGGTGGTGTTGAAAGGATCCATTGCTATGATCACAATGCATAGCCATAGGGAAGCTGATTGTTTTGACATATCAATTCTGGGTGAAGTTGGTGTGAAGGAATCATGGACTAAACTCTTTTTCTTTGGACCCCTGCCTAATATTGACTATCCTATTGGAGTTGGGAAGAAGGGTGATATATTCTTCAAAAAAAGTCATCCATTTAACAATGGTGGACTGGCTAGGTTTGATTTAAGTAGCCAGATGATTGAAGACGATGTTGATAAAGGAGACTATGATTTTTGCCAAATAGTTATTTATAATGAAAGCCTTCTTCCTATTAGGGGAATAAATAGTTAATTGCTTTTTCTAGTCTAAGCCTAAAGCTTTCACCCATGAGGTTCAAGAGTATGGCTATTAGGATCTATCGCCTTGTTAAATGCTATGAAATTAGTTTTATCATAACTGGATTGTCAATCACCCATGTCATATTTGTTATCAAGGATATGAGAAAGAACAATTTAGTATTAAATTTATATTTAAGCTTTATTCTCTCTTTTTGTTCTCATTCCATTTTGGTTTCTATTTCAAGTTTTCAACTGTAAGAATGGTCTATATTTTTTTGTTAAATAACCATTGTTTTCTGTATATATTGCTCATATTCGAGAAACCTCAGACAATTCCAAGATTGAAAAATCACTGCTTGAATTTCATTACATTTTGTTGTTTTATAATATATCCCATTGATTGTTTTAGAAGTAGTATTGTGGAACCCTTCTACAGAGGAATTCAAGGTCATTCCTTGTGGCTGTGTTGACTGTCCACCTGGTGTAGACATTTGGGTTGACCATGGATCCGGTTATGACCCTGGGATAGCTGACAGAAGTCTATAAGCTGATTCGGAATTTTTGTTTATTTTTTGAAGATTGGTATTGGTATGATGTTGTGGAGGATAGGCAAAATGCTCCAGAGCCTTTATGGAAGATATACAGCCTAAGAAGTAACTGTCGAGGGAACTTGATGTTGAAATGCATACTCTTGCTCTTACTGTAACTAGTTTAAAGGTACACTTGAATGGAGTCTGCCATTGATGGGGTTATAAAGGATTCAAAGTAGCCCTCAAGGGAGGGTCATTCTTTATTATTCCCTTATTTTAATCTTCTCCTTCTTCAGATTTTTGTCATATACAATGTCAACATACTATCATTGTTCCTTTTGGAATATATATATTCTGTGTTATCGATTTTCTGAAATATGTTAAATTGCTGTTGAGTTATCATTGTTTTAATAGCTTATGAAGTACAGGAAGTGGCTTCCCTTCAGAAGCTTTTATTGTTTTTAATGTCTATGTATCCGTGTATGTAATCTTTTACACTCTTTTGCTTGCAAAGAGGAAACCAATCTGTTTTCTTTCACAATCTTGGTTGAGAGGCAATACTGTTAGAGTCCCCCTCGTGTTGTAACTGAATTTTTGGAATAAAATCAAATGGTAAAACATTTGCCTTTGATGTTTTGCAAGTGAGCTTTTTATAGGCCGGATATTATCAATGACTTTATAGACTCTTGTACCATGATTGATAAATTAGATACATTCATATTATCAGTTTTTGAACATATCCTGGTATTTAGTTTTATCCTCCCCGTATGCTACAGTGATTATTTAATCCATTTGATTGTGGCTGATGGATTACTGTATCATTCTGTAAATTGAAGGATTACTTTTGCATGTGTGGATGTCCATGGAAGGCTTATAAGGGTTTCAAATTTAGTCCTACATGACAGGCAAAATATGGAAAGATTTCACACTTGCAGTGACTGGATTGCATAAACCAGGCTTTGCCCTTTGGATTATGAGCAAAACTTGTTTGTTTTGACTTGCTTTCTTTTTTTACAAGTATGAGGTGGATGTGATGAACCGATCAATTTGTCTAAAGGTTTAACTGCCACGAAAGAGAAACTAGGATATGTTGTGTTCCAATTTCTTATTAGGATAGTTTCATTTTACTTCGTGTGGCTAGATCATATTAGATAATAAGTAACTTTTTTTTTTTTTGTGCTGAAATAACTGATTTATTACTGGTTTTGGAATGAATTTGTGTCCTATGTGATTCTATGTTGTGACTTGGTATAAAACTGTCGTTTGGGGCCTAGTTGTCCACTTGGTCATAGTGGTGTGGGTAATCTTTTGCCTGCTGCTCTGAATGAACTTCTTCAAGTGATGATTTTGTTTATCATTTTTCATTCTTCTCATTTTCCCCATCAGTCTTTTATAAAAGAATAAAGCTCAAGTAGTACATGGTAAATTTGACATACCTGCATTATTACATACATAAACAGTCTTGTCATTAATACATTCTGTGTTTATATGATGTTCTTGAGTTTTTTACACAGGTGGTAAATTTCTTGAGTTTTTATATGATGCCCTTGAAGTACTGACATTATTGGCAGTGTAGTTCAATAAAGGAACTGATAGACCCCGGGTACTGAGGTGTAGTGTAGATGAGGAGCAGTAGAAAGGGAGCCAGCAGATCTAATAGTCTCTTGTCACATTCTGCCGTTGTGGTTGACCTCCCTAAATGGCATACTGACCACATCAGTTTACCAGGAGAACTATTTTGAGATAGGGAGTTTGGAGATTTCTTATAGATTAGGACACTATATTTCAGAAGTGCACTCACTGTACAAGGAATAGACTGCTAAAAGAGTCTCCAAATTTGTTTTATTATCATATTTTATTAAATTGACATTGTCTTTCTCAAACCAATACCACCTAGTCATTTCTGTTGGCAAAACACATTCCATTTGAGGTGATGAAGTTTTGGTCTGTCTCTCTCTTCTTTTGTAACACTTATGGTGTGTTTGGTATAGGAGAAAATGATAGGAGAGAAACGGAGAAGAAAATATGATTCTATCTTGTTTGGTAAGCAAGAGAAATAAAGGAGAGAAGAAATTGAGTGGGACTTACCCAAATTTTATTCTCTCCAAAGATGAGAAGAAAATGAAGAAGAGAGATTGATAAGTTAAATTACTCATCTACCATTTTCTTCGATGATCATACAAGTTAAATTAAATAATCAATTATTTCATTGAATTAGATTAGTAATTTAACTAAATTGAAATTAATAAAGTAATTATATCAAACTAATAAATTTTATTAGTTAAAATAACTTAAATTAATTAATTTAAATTATTTGATTTTTTAAATTAACTTAATGAAATTAAAATATTTGTATATGTTTTTTAGTTAATGATATTTTTGTCTTTTTAAAAACAATTACATTTCTCTCTCTTGTTTTCTATCCAACGAAACAAAGGGGAGAGAGAGAATACACTTCTTTCTCCTCTATTTCTCTCATATTTCTCTTACACCAAACAACACATCAAATCTACTATATTTCTCACATCTTTCTCTCTTTTCATTTTCTTCTCATAACCAAATAAAGCATTAAGAAAATATTTGAGTTCTACATATTGGCAACTTGCACACATAGATATCTCCAAATTTAGCATATATTTCACACCAAAGATTCTTGACAACAACTTTTTTAAAAAAAAAAAAATTGCAGTGTATTTGGATTGAAGATGATTTCTAATTTTGCCATATTTTTTGTTCTCCTTCCCAATAGAAGTAGCTATCTAATAAAATATTGGATAGTCTTGCAGCTAGTTTTCGAAGTTTGGAAAAAAAATACTGTTATTTGCATATGTTAAATGAGTTATAGGGGCTACTCTTACTTATTTTTTATAACCTTCAATGTTTTAGCTCTTGACAGCACACATGACAGTATGTTTGAGTACATAATAAAATAAGGAAATAAAAAGCCATTGCCTTAGACCTCTGATCGAGGATACATGGGTTCCATTGGATGGCCATTTACATTGACAATTTAAGATTGTGTAGGTTAAAAACGAGAGATAAACTTCCTTAAATCTGTTTTACCAGTGGCTAAACGCATATGGAGGCCTAAAGTCAAATTATAAACTGGGATAGTGGCAATGGGCCGGACAATAAATCGGAAAAGGTTCTGATTCAACTTACCATCATAACCCAAAAGACAATACTTATATTAAGTCCATTATCACTTCTAGTACCAATGGTCTGGTGGTAGGATTGTTCCTTTACATGAAAACATTTATAAGATTAACCATGTTGATATCAAACCTTTATTCACCGGCTTAAATCTACCTCTAGATAGCTTAGATAATCTTTCAACTTTAGTCCCTTGGACTCACAGAATAAGGCCTATGCCCAATATACAGAAGATAGGTCATGCATTACAATCTGCACCCTATGTGCTTAAACACTATCACCTTATTTAGTTACCCACTAATACCATTACTTGTTATCATTCAACAATCTGATAATCAAGTTGCTTGGTCCATAGTACCTGCAATACTTTGAATTGAAGAATATTGATCCTTTTCCACTTTGTGTTCCTTCTCTTCAGGAGGTGCCTGTGGCATTTCCAGTTGCTTCAATAAAGCCTTAATCCACACAAACATGGAGCTGCCCATGCTAACCCAAGATATTGCTTTACCAACCTCATAACTATAATCCTGTCCAGAAAAACTCCAGCTTAATAGCATTATATTTCCATTGTAGAAGAAAACACTAAGCATTTCCAACAGCTTAAGAAATATATCTTTGGCAGAAATTGGCCTCAGTAAAGGGTGTTCACAAAAGGTTGGAGATTCCAACTTTGAAATCACTGGCCAACTAGACAACCCCTTCAACTTGTGATCCTTCACCCACTCAATTATGTGATGAACCATCTTTGAGACTAACAAATGTAACAATCCAATCACAAGGTTGAAGAAGCCAGTTTTCATAATCTCAACATTGAATTTCAACACTGTGTTCCAATACCAATCTATGGAACTGCGTGTGGCACCCCAGTAAACTAGAGAGGGTAGTCCAACACCAACACAGATTCCCAGATGAGCATGCAGCTCTAGTGCAAATTTTAAGTATAAACTCATGGGAACACTTAGACCCCATGACCATGGCTCATTGGTGAAAGCACTAGAGAGGGAGGAAGAGCCTTCATTGATGAAAGCTAGGATGAAGATTGAGAGGAAATGAAAGAGAATTTCTATGTCAGGCCCTACCAAACCCATGTTGGTGTGTTTTCTGAGGAAGGAACAGAGGAGGGTAGATGTAACCAAGTGTTTTGTGATGGTTGATCATTTGAAAAACTTCTTCAGCAAAAAGGGTCATTTATAGAACATAAAGAAACTTCCTAGAAATTTCCATCTTCATGAACACTTGGAAACTGTTGTCAATGTAGAAACATTGAAGTACCTGCAAGTCCTATATATATGTTATGTTACGTTAAATTAGCTTCTTGAAGTATTGATGCTTTCCACTGATGTATGTACGCCAGAAACTTCAGAGAACTTTCTTGATGCTAATTACGTGTCAAAGCAATTGTATAGTTGTAAAAAGGGTTTTAAATCTGGATTTGAAACTGTAATAGAGGCCGCGACGTTGTGTTTTTATAGTTTACGAAATCGCATAGCAATTGCAATTACGACCGCGTTTTCCCGCAGTTATCTGCAATGATGTTAAATGCAATGCAACTACAATCATGACTGTAATTTAAAACCTTACCGGTAAATTTATACCTTTAATTTTCCAACGGATACTAATATGTAAAAATCTCCACGGGTTAACTCGCTTTTGCATGATAAAGGTATTATTGTGGGGTATATGTATAATTAGGATACTAAAAGCTTTTGGATAATGGCCCGACAGGGTCGTGGAAGTGGTAAAGCCACTAAAGCGGTTGCCTTAGGTCCAATGTTTTAAAATCGGACCGGACCGGCCGGTTCAACCGGGAACCGGCCATGTCTACGGTCCGGTCAGGTATATAGAACCGCTAGTTCGTTTGAACCGTAAAAAAACCAGGATGAAGCGCTCGAACCAGAGAAACCCAGATGAACCGACGAACCAGATTCGGTTCTGAAAAATCGGACGTTTCTCCAAGCCTCAGCAATCACTACAAAAAAAGAGTTATTTAGCGACCACCAAATTCGGTCGCTAAAATATCAAAATTCGGTCGCTAAACCGTTTAGCGACCGATTTTTCATATTTAGCGACCGAATTTGGTGGTCGCTAAATACCTGGTCGCTAAATCGTTTGGTGGTCACTAAATCGGTCGCTAAACCATTTAGCAACCAATTGGCGACCGAATTTCCATATTTAGCGACCGAATTTCTATATTTAGTGACCGATTAAGTGTGGTCGCTAAATTCGGTCGCTAAAATACATTTTTTTTGTAGTGAATAGAGACCCAAAACAGCTAACTCTCCTCCTCATCCATAATGAACCACCGTCGCTCAAACGATGCTCCCACAGTGCCACTGCAGCGACGATTTGTCAGCAAAAGGGGGTTGCTTTCCGATCCGTCATAGGAGGGATGGGAAAGAGAGAGAGAGAGCGTTAGTTCGTCTGATGTTCAGAAATCATCATTCAAAAACCTCCAAAAAGTGAGCATGTCATTTACAACTTGGAGAATAAGATGTTGGACAGAGGAGTAAAGGTGAGGTGAGGTGAGGTTTCGAATTTCAAACTCGTAAGACCCTATGGGTATGTTTGGATTGATGGAAGGAGATGGAATGGAACGGAACGGAACATAATGGAACGGAGCGAATGGAACAAAATGGAATAAAAGTTCCATTCCATTGTTTGGATATTTTATGATGGAATGGAACAAAATTACCTTCCACTATTTGAATGATAGATAGAATGAAATGAGTTATAATTTTTTATTTACTATATTACCCTTATTGACAAAATAAATATATTATAAATTATAAGCATACATGTTCTTAATATAAAAATTCAAATTCTTAAAAAATAAAGGGATAATCAAGACCACCACTTTGGTGGATTTCTTGATCCAATTTGACTCTCGAGGCGTTTTCTCATCACACTGTGTCATGCTCTTGCATAGTTTAAAAAATAGCTTGAATTTCTAAAAAAAAATAAAGCACAGGGCTTGCTTGGTGTCTTGCATCTTTGACAAGTACTTACTATCAAAGTCCAAGTGTCCAACCATGACTTCTACTCCTGTTGGCTTGCAGCACACGTAGGTTCGACAAGCAGCACGGGTTCAAATAAAATTCTTGAAAGTAACATATATAATCAATTCGGATTCAAATTCACAATAAGATTGTTCGACTATCAGCAATAAGAATTGGGAAGAAGAAACATCAGAATGTAGAAAAATTCCCAGAAACATATTCATGTAGGAGAGTTGGAGGAAGACGAAGCAAAATAAGAACAAAGGGATAAAATAGTAATTTAATAAGTATAAAAATAACAATAAACTGGTTACATCCCGTACCCTTCAATTTGGGAGGGAACAAAAAGAGAAGGATTTGATGAAAAGGGATGGAATGCACATCATGTTCCATTTCATTCCATTTGAAATTAGACAATATAAATAATAGAACATGATTCTATTCTATTTCACTCTATCACTTTCCATCAATCCAAACATATACTATGTGATGGGCGGTGTTTGCCTTGCTAGAGATGAAAAGACTATGCGGCTCTGAAAGTAACGGAAAGTAAAGTCTATATCCATTCCCCTCTATATCTTTTAGGTTAAAGTAATATTTTGGTCCCTACACTTGACACGAATTCTCGATTTGGTCACTATACATAAAAAATTATTAAAATGGTCCCTATACATACAGAAAGTCTCCATTTGGTCCCTATACGTTACCCGTTTGGTCCATATACGAGTAAAAAATTATCAAATTAGTCCCTAAAATTTTGTACGGCAGGGACCAAATGGAGACTTTCTTTATATATAGGGATCATTTTAATAATTTTTTATATATAAGGACCAAATTGAGAATTTGTGTCACGTATAAGGACCAAAATATTACTTTAACTTATCTATTATTTATTTCTATCCATTCCCCTGTAAAGTTGTTGTGGTGCTATTCTCAAGAGGATTAACTATATATATATATATATATATATATATATATATATATATATATATATATATATATATATATATATATATATATATATATATATATATATAAAATCTAATATAATATAATTTATATGTAATATAATTATTATATAATTTATTAATCATTTGGTTCAATCGCCGGTTCAACCGATTGAATCAATTGAACCATGATCCGGAGGTCTCACGGTTCGATCTTCGATTCGATTTTTAAAACATTGCTTAGGCCCCACATTCACCAACCTATTGACCTTTGTAGTTTTTCACTATTAAAAAGGCCCAAAATTTTAATGTGATATATACATCAAACATAGCAAAGACCCAACAACAAGAACATGTGGGGGATTTTTATTTATGTATAGCAAGTAACAAAAGAAATTAATATAGGAATAGAAATTAAATTATATCAAAAGACTAGATTCTTTTCCAAATATATGCATTGTTTATAGAATATTATTAACAATACTTGTAATAGTTGCTTTCTGCTGAAAGAAGTTTTTCATAATTAAAATTGATAAAATTCTATATTAGATCAACAATGTTACAAGATAGATTAAATGGGGTAATCGTGATATTTATTGAGAGTGAAATGTTAGATTTATTTGGATATACAATTTTGATAAATGATTTTACAGCTTAAAAGATCGGAAGAATAATATAATGATTAATAACTAAAATTATATTAAGTTTATCTAATAGTTTTGTTTTAGGTCCCAAAATGTCTCTATACGGCCCTGTGGCCGGATGAACTAATATACAGTCAAATCATAAGGGTGCATCTACTCTTGATTTGATAAATACGTAGAAATCTTAATCAATAAAAATGATCCAAGGGCTACACTCTTACTTTCTCATTTTAGAGGAGCCAAATTCAAAGAAAAGGATAACCAAAAGATAACGAGATAAAAGAAAAACTAAATTCTTCGATAAAGTTACTAAGGCCGAGGGGCATTAGAGTTTCTCCATAAATAAAGTCACTACCAAAGGTTCTGGTGGGAGTTGTCTTAAATCCTCCATTACTAAGTTGGAGTACCCATCCTCTTTCACTAATATCCGTTTATTTAAGAATAAAAAATTCGGATGATTGAGATCATTCATAGGAAACCGAAAAACCTGGTAAACAAAACTATCCAATCACTTACTTTTTTTTTTTGGATCAAATCACTTAATTTTTTTGATACATGTGGTAAGGTTAAAAAATAACAAAAATAAAAAAGAGAAAATCTAGCCAGTATCACCAAGCTCATCACTCAATAGTGAAGACCCTATTGTAGTGTCTCTCGACATTCAGTATTTCCCGGAACTAGTCGAGAGATGCAGCGCCGTTGAAAGTATAGATCTGAGGGTGGCCAATGAGCATAAACAATTAAAGAGTGGAGGCCCTATTCGATCGGATACTCAAAGGAGAGTAGATAGTGGTTCTCAGAAGAGACGAGAACCATATACTAGACCAGTGCAAACAGTTGCACCAGTATCAGTTCCTACAGCACCAGTGGATGGAGCAGGTCAACAACAGTAGAAGGACTTACCTTGTTTCAGATGCGGGGGACCGCATTATGTGAGAGATTGTCGAGAGATGCGTGTTTGTTACATCTGTGGTGAATAGATCACTTGGCTCGTGATTGTAGGGAGCGGGATATGCAACAGACTGTAGTTACTGGTAGAGGAACTAGTGTGCCAAGAGGTGGAGCTTGAAGAGGAGTCCCAGCAGCAAGACCACAGGTGGCTAGATCTCAGACAACTGGAAGAGTGTTCACCGTGAGGGGAGCTGAGTCCCCTTAACCTGTGAATCTTATACAAGGTATGTATTGGATATCTGGTAGACCTTGTTTGTTTATCTACGTAGCATGTTAGACAAGAAGCTTACTAGAAGGATTAGTGGGGATGAAGTGTAGTGAGCAATTGGTTATTGAAAGAGGGGGTTATTAAGAGGATTCATTTTAAGTACTTGATATAATCTGGAATCGTGGAATACACTCTAAGGAACTAAGATTGTGATTAGGTAGGTATATGGAGTAGGCAGTCATGATGGTATTGATCTTTAGATTAAGAAGCATTGGTAAGATGCTACCCAGTTTTGATTTAAGAAATTTCGAGGACGGAATTTTCTTTTAAGAAGGGTAGTAATGTAACAGCCTGATTTTAATTATACGGTTCAACCGGTTAAAATATAATTAATTATATTTTAATTTGAGAGTTATAGAAAGTGTTTTTGATTAAAATAAAATCATATTCATAGTCTACTTTATGGTAGAGGCTTACGGTAAAATTTTCGGTTGAAAATTCAGACGAAAGCCGATCTGCGTTTTCACTGCCGGTACAAGTTTACTGAGCAGAAAACCTAATTTTGAACCGTGACCGAAACGTTTAGTGTTTTTGTGATGTTTTGTATGATATTGGATATTTTCGAAAATTCGAGTTCATAAATAAAATATAATATTTATTCGGGAGAAAACGTCGGAAGAATAACGATCGGAAAATACCACCGGGTACGAAATGGAGCAGATTAGGGAGCACAAAAGAAGTGAAGTGACTTGATGGGACTTGATGGAAATGGGTTATGACACACTCCAAAAGTGTAATAATCACACTTTTCAAATTATATCATATTATATTCTAAAAACCTATTTTTCTCTCTCTTCTCAAACCAAACAAGGCACAAGGTCAAAACTTGCTCTCCAAGCTCATTTCTCTCTCCTCAATTTCGTGCCACTCTCTCCCTTCTCTATATATGCACCTCTCATTTCCACTTCATCACTTTCCTTCTCCAAAACTCCATTAAAACCTCATCATCTACTTCCTTTTCTTTTAAAAGTTCAAGCTCTTAAAGCTTTAGTTTTTATTCATCTTTTCTACTTGAGTTCTTCATTAAAGTTCTTCCTTATACTAAGAGTAATGCTCTCATATGAATCTTTTTGCAAGTTTCATCTTTTATTTCTTAGTTTGCTTTATGTGTTCTTCATATGCTTTAAACTTCTAAAATCTCTCTAAAATGGTAGAAAACTCCTTTTGAGTTGAAACCACTTTCTATAGTCTTGTATTAACTTATATTTTTACATACTAAGAGGTTGTGTAAAACAAAATTCTCTACCTATCTCTTCCTATGAAGGCCGAATCTATGCATATGTGGCCTAGGAGGTTTTTGCTTCAACTTTTGGAATATGATCATGTGTTTAAGTTTCTAACTATTCCATGATCTTAAATCTATAAATCTTGAAATATTTGATAGTTTGTTTTTCTATGATGGCCGAAAATATGTATAAGTAAGCCTAGGATACTATGTTTCAACTTTCCAAGTATGATCATGGATTTAGAACTCTTAATACCTTGTGATTCTAAATCTAAGAGTTGTTATCAAACAAAGAATATCTTCCTCATTATTCTATGCAGGCCGAAACCTACCCTAAGTGGTTGGATGATTTTTATTCCATATCTTCAAGTTATAGTAATTTATCTAAGTTACCTAGAACCTAAGAGATAAGTATCCAAAGGCTTATGTTGACAAAAGAATCCTAACTCTAATTTGAATTAAATGGTCAAACCTAGCCTAAAGAGAACATAGATAAGTTTGTTTAATTTATTGGTTATTATGTTGATTGGTTGAAGGTGGAGTTAGTACTTTGTAGTGTGACAATGAGGAGCTTCGAGTTCGGGAGTTCGGTGATAACTCAGGCGGGGAAAAGAACCAACCTATCGTCGGAATGGATAAGTAGTAGATTATATAATAATTGTGTAGGGCGAACTAAACCCTACTAATAGTCGAGTAATCGACAAGACCAAAATCACATTGGAAACCTTTTCTGAAAAACCCATGGTGATTCGGGTATTGTAGGTTTATCGATATTAGGATGATTTTATATTGTGGATGGTTGCTTTTATTTATTACCTTTATTGAATTGATTTTGTGCTATGTTGGTGATATGGGAATATTTTGATTGATATTGTGTTAAGCATGATCTACCTGGTCTGTATTATTATGCTTAGTGGTTTTTAAGCAAAGATATATATGTTGTCTAAGAGATGATTGTTTTGGGTGTGAGGATAATAATGATCTAGAAGTGCCTAACCTAGATGATGTATGTTAAAGAGGTGTTTTGGCATAGAATATGTGTCAAGTTCTAATGGAAGGTTAAGGCACTAAGATGTTGTTAAAACGGGTTGGTGAGATTCAAGTATAGGTGTTGTTGTCCACAGTCGTGTATTGGTATTATAATACACAAGGGCAAAAGTGTATTGGTAATATAATACACGAAGACAAAAGCGTATTGATAATATAATACGCAAGGACATCTGTGTATTGGTAATATAATACACCATGCATTGGTAATATAATACACGTAAAACACTTCTGTGTATTGGTAATATAATATACCGTGTATTGGTAATATAATACACGTAGAATCAAGAGTTCTGGCGAGACCACTTCCACCTTAGGGAATGGGGGTGGAACACCTTAACGGGAATGGGGGTGGAACACCTTGACGGGAATGAAGGTGTGCACTAGGTGGAACATCCTAACGGGAATGAGGGTGTGCCCCAATGCAAATGAGGGAAGGTGACAGGAGTGGTAGTGGACACGATAACATGAAGACATGGTGACAGGATTAGAGAGGTTACGTTAAAATAAAGTGTTAGATTGCATGAGAGTAAGGGTAGAGGATGATATATATTAACCTGAGGATGATTCATTAGTTATGTGTGTTGATTGTCTGTGACAATTACTATATAATTTACTATGACTCTTTTCTGCTTTTTGATGATAGAATTGTTTCTTATCCCCTGTATATTTCTGTATATTGTATTTTATCTCCTTGAGGAATCATACGAGAAGACCCTGCGGATGAGCGTAACCAGGAGGAGTTGGATGGAACTCCCTACAAATCGGAGGCTGGAGGACGAGCTGCGACCTATGGTGATTAGAGTCTATTTAGTTATGGCCAGTGTGTCTCGTGAGGTGTATTTTTATTATGTTTTCCGCTGTTTAACTTTTTGTCTAAGTATATACCTGTGAGGAATCCTACTGATAGGATTTCCTCAATGGTGTTTTGTAATATGCATAATATACTTATATTGTGATATGCCATTTTATATGAAGTTGTATACTTTATAAGTTAAGTTTTAAATTTTTACATATTTTCACATGAAGCGTGCGATTAAGTAATTAAATAATAAGGTTTTAATCTAATGACACAAAGAGGCACAGCGGGGTGTCTCAGTCGAAGCGAGAGAGAAGGTGAACATTCCGCCGCCGCCATAACCAGTTCTTGCCATCAGGAAACCACCGACGGAGTGAGGACGACAGGGGTGGGGGAACAATATTAAGATTAATAGTCGCTGTTCATCGTGACAGTACCCCATCGACGGCATCCTGGACCTTTGTCAGAAACTGATCTCTAAGTTTTTTGAAAAAAATATACAATTCGAGATAGGAAGAAGATAAAATCCTTAATTATGAATTTATGATAATAATAATTAATTAATCATTAATTGATTTTAATTACATATTCAATAGATTCTTAATTACCGATTAATTTTAAAATCTAGACTGGTTATCACCTGTCAAATTTAGGGAGTATTGATCCTAAACTCTTAGGTTGGAGGATTAAAGAATTGCTAGTTCTGGTGGTGGTTATAGGGTAAGCTATTGATATATCTGGTTTTGTCTTCAATATTCCAAAGAGAACTAAGAGTTTCGGTACTCCATGAAGCATCATCGTTATGCGATTATAGAGGGCCTAACTGAACATGGGTCATTAATAACTGCCTACCTGCTGGAAGGGTCGTTGTTTTTGTAGTGTCCCAGGTGCAACGTGGCGATGAGAGAGAAAGACAAATTGACTAAAGGTCAAGTTCGTGTGGCTTCAGACATGGACATCCCTCCACCCTAGGTCCAAGCGGCAATGAAGTTGAAGACCTCTGCTAGCTCCATATGTTCCTGGATTGCATTCCATCTATAAGAGTTCGAGTTTGTGGACGGTTCTGATTCCTTTATTCCATTTTTTATATACTTCAAAAACTCATGCTTTTGGGTGAATGGCTGAGCTGCATATTCCTCAAATTGCATCTATTGCATCATAAAATAATATGAAGATTTGATATATGGTTTTGGCTATAATGATTTTATTTCCTTTAGGAACATTTTCAAAAATGCAATTTAACATCCTCAAATATTAAATGATAGTTTAAAAATGGAAGGAGTAAGAGAAATGATGATGTTTTTATGATCCATAAGCATTGAACAATTTATATAACAGAGAAAGAGAAGACTAGATCTTGGACTTGCAAGCTCTCACTTGTGCAGCTTCTATCTCTAATTTCTGCATTTGGATGTCAGAAGAAAGGGGCCGCAACATGCACACAAAAAATAGATATGGTTTTCTCAAATAATGAATTATGACTTTGTATTAATCAGAGATTCAAATGAAAGAATAAAGGAATGTTTAGTCTTTTAATTGATGACTCGATCGAACACATTTTGGTCCGAATAGCAATGAAAATCACGAGGTCTGTGCTTTTGACGACTCAGTCTCAGCCAGATCATCGCCGCTGTGTCGGTGGCGTCGAAGCAGAGCCTGAAGAAGAAAGGGATGCATGTTCCGCAGTGGAGGAAGGCGGAGTACATGCTCGCCAAGTGGCTCTCTAGCTCCTGCATCCACTGCAGATAATCCATCGTCGTTGTCGTCGTCCTCCGCCATCAACCGCTGTCAGCCTGTCACAAGTCCGATAAAGCTACACCATGTTATTTTTTGTTCTGTGGCAGCAAAATACTGGGAAGTAACCGGTTGTAAAGTCCTTATTTTTAATTCAGAAAAATCGGATACGGGCTGCAGCCAGTCATAAAACAAGGAGGACGGATACTTAACTTCATAGTTGGAGTATTTTGGCTCGTTTGGTGGTCTGGATTGGATATGGGCAGATAGGACAAAAGAGCATGATAGGAGTATGATAGGATATGAGCAGGATAAGTTGTTATCATATCTGATGTTTAATGTTCATCAGATAACCAACTGGGTAGCATTATAATTTTAGTATGAATTTTAAAAAATTTCGATTTTATTCTAAATGTTTTCATATTTATTAGATTTTACTTTTTTTTAATTTTAATTTTTTAAAATTATATAAAAAGACAAAATTATCCTTGTGATAAAATTAAATACAATATTTTAAATTTTTAAAATATTGTTTAACTTAAATTATTTTTTTATTTTAAATATTCATTTTTAATTTTTACTTTAGATTAATTTTTTATATTTTTTCAGTTTTTTAAAATAATATAAAATAACAAAATTATCCTTGTGACAAAATAAAATTAATTTTTAATATTTTTATTATTTAAAATATCTTATACTTTATTATATTTTTTTAATCATGTTATATTTTATTATACTTCAACTATTTTATATATAATATATTTTTATATTTTATTATACTTTAAATCACTCAGGATTGCTTTATCCTATCCTGGCTTACCAAACAATAGTTTCAGACATGATATGATAATCTATCTTATCCTGTCTCTCTTATCGTGACCACCAAACAAGCCTTTTTAAGAATTGCCCCATACATCCTTCATGAATCGACTTGTTAACCATGCACGGATAATAAGTCTGTCAAACTAGCGCAATGGAAGTAGTTATGATTGGGTTGATGAAATAGTTGGGATGGAGCTGATCCAAACATATGCTTGGTTTCCTGGGTGCTATAGGAGAGGGGTGGTAGCCATTCTGTTTTATGAAGACCTTTTGAATAAAGGCAAAGGGCTACTTTGGTCAAAGGCCCCTTGAGGATGCGTGTTTAGTTGTTCTGGCAAAAGGCTAGCTGAACTAGTTGAGTTAGCCTAAACTATTGATTAAATAAAACATAAACATAACTATATTATTGTTCCCTTATGGCAAACATTTTTATCTCGAGTTCTTTTTTTTTTTTTATTAGCAGGTTCATTTTTTAGTTAACTTTCCCTATAGGTAAAGAAAGACAATTTTATTGCATTCCACTTTTTTTATTATTTTCAAAAAAGAACTCCCAACTATTATTTCTAAACAGCAGAGGATCCATATTTCCATGTGGCAAAAATAAAACAAACAAGAATTTAAACTTCCAATAAGAATGTAATTTGAAAACAAGTATTTTAACATTGTTTATATTTTCACAAAATGATTAGATACGTCCAATGATGGA
Organism: Sophora flavescens; assembly: GCA_030762895.1. Lineage (NCBI taxonomy): Eukaryota > Viridiplantae > Streptophyta > Magnoliopsida > Fabales > Fabaceae > Sophora > Sophora flavescens. The sequence continues at coordinate 127,822,856 of CM061065.1, forward strand.
GGGCTCAGATAGCGAGCTTCTTGTTACATCTCAAACTGAATCATCACTTGAATCCTCTTTCATTTGAGATCATCCTTATAATCTTCTCATCCTTAATCAAGTATTATCAAGGTAAAACGGAAGTTCAAAGGTCATCTTCAATGACTTCATGCCTGTGGATTCTAATTTTATAACAAACTTACGGTTGAGCTCGACACAAACTCCAGCTCAAGTATGACAGGGATTCCAGCACGAGTTATTCGTATCCATCAAAATAATTCGGTGCATGATAACAAATGAAAAGAATTGCTAGAAACAGATAAAACAAAACTAGAAATAAATGTGCACTTAGAAATAGAAATATATGTTTCTGACACACACAGATCTGTAATTGATGTTTAGTACATCTAAAATATAGCATTCTTGATTGATCGACTTATCCCAGCAACCACAACCTATATTACACCATATCTTCCACTTTGTTTTCACGACTTAAATTTCCAAAGAAATCACTCTTCATGCAAAAGCTTCACAAACAAGGTATCATTTTCCATCACCAGGTCCACCAAAGAGGTAACCCAGAGAAGAGCCACCGCCAGGTGCAGCATGGACCTTGGTTGAAGGTCGGTCCTGCAGCCAAATTACGGGGCAAAGTATCAATTAAAACAAATTCAAAAGAAAATACAATCTAAGCATGAGGGGAACAGGCTATATTAAGAAAACTTATGAGCCGAGCAGAATAAAAGTAAAATGAAACAAAATGTGGTATCGAGCACATTTTCTTGGGAAGCATCATCTTGATGCAGTTGAAACACAACACACTCTAGAATAATAATCAACCAAGTCCCACTTTATTAAATGCTGACAAGCGCATGCAGGATTTAATTTGGTTACAAAGCGGATGCTCTATCACTGATATGAAGTTAATTACATAAATTAGACATTACAGTTTAAATAAGCATTCATACTTGGGTCAAGATTCAAGTTCAACCAATAGGAAGTCAACTTAAAGCATTATTAAATATGAACATTTGCATATATAACAGGCAGTGTGGTTATATAATATAATGTTCAAAACATAACTAAGTAGGTTTGCTTTAATCAAATAGGCAGGTAAACACTTTTTAAATTAATGAGCATGGAAGTAAGAGTCTAACTCAAATCACATTTTATTTTCCAAATATTTGATACTTTTCCACACTTTTTCAGACATTAGTACAACTAACCAGATTGAGACAGCAATGCCACTAGTGAGGTGACTACAGAAAACATCATCTATATGAGTGCATAGTAACACAAACGCCAAATGAATAAAACTAAGAGAAGCTACACATGTTTGGGATTGTCAAATGTACCAAAACTAGCAAGGCAACTATTGCAGCACTCCAGATTAAATACCAAGTGCTTCAATATTTATGACTTTGTAAAATCAGTTCAGAGCTTAAACTATCATCCTAACACTTAAATTGAAAAGAGGAAAACAAGTATAAAAATAACAAATAATACCGTGATGAAGTTGCCGGTGTTCTGGCCATCTATAGAACTACTATTGATACCAGCAGGCTTATTTGGGTCTATTGTTTTTGGAGCAACAACTGGCTTCAAAGGAGGCCCATTATTTACAGTCTGCACTTCAGGTTGGGCATTACTTGGTGCTGGTTTTGGGGCCTCTCCACTGCCAAAAAGATAACCCAACGAGCTTTGCCCACCACCACTGCTAACTCCACGACCCATGCTCTTCAACTTCTTTACTGAAAGGTAAAATTCAATCTCTATCTTCATGTCGGTGAACAAAATTACATAAAATTAGAAGCAATAAAAGAAGTGCAACAAAAAAACGATTCAAGGAAATAAACTGAGAAACTTAAAATATTTATCAGTCACTGCCAAATACCCACAGAACAATAATAAAATGCATTTGCATTTATACAACTAGCACATACTTTTCCTTTTCATCTTAAAAGGACACCTAACAAAAAGTAGCAACTAGAAACTCTGTAAAAATAAACCAAAGATAAATTAGCCAAGATGCAAAAAAACAACTTGCTGACATTGCACTGAAATAATTTTCTTCATCACTAGTACATTATATTCCATGAACAACATTTTAGGATACATCTTACCAATTCTTTTAGTAAATGTAATAATCGTAAAATGTAACAAACTGCAATCTGTTCTTTTTCCATAAGTATTCTATACAACTGCCAAAACCATCTTTATCTTCCCTCTCCCTCCCTATCTCTGTTGCATTTTGGCTTTGAATCTTTTCCATGGTGATGAAAATTCAGCATTTATTTTTTATTATTTTTTCCTCCTTACTCACCCTCCCATTTTCTCTCCATCTATTTGTATGACAAAAGCAATCCATATTTCTATTGTTGATAACAGAAAGTAACATAAAAAAATGAGACAATTAGCAGCGTCACAGATTAAGTATATGGGCAACGTGAATAATTAAATTCTTTTAAATTAAATTAAACTAAATGAATAGAAAACAATATTTATCCTCGGAAGCATAAAAAGCCATTATCTAAAAACCACCATTCTACAAAATATTGAAGTTGAAAAAATAAATTAAAGAGAAAATAGATCTAAACGAGGGACGTGTTGCAGAAAAAAAGATCTCACGTAAAGAAAACAAAAACAAAAGGAAATGTATATGGTGTTTGAGGGTGAGGAGTTCCAGATCCAGAAGAGAAATGCAAAATTACCAGTGAAAATTGAAGGTGATGAGAGCGGAAGATGAAAAAGAAACCCTAATTGGAAAAGGGGAAAAAGAAAATAGAGATCTGAGAAAGAGAGGTTACCTGTTGTGCTTGGTTGAAGGAGCAGATCTTAAGGGCCGAGAAAGAGTGGTGAGATGTGTGCGTTATAAATAAGCGCTCACACATAACAATCAAATATATTTAAGATCAAGAGTTTTATTTGCATGTCCTATCAATATAAATATTTTTATATTGATAATCAATCAAAAAATATGTAATTAATGATTTTTAAAGTTATTAGAATAAGAATCAAGCATTTATATGATATATCAATTTTTATTGATTGTCAGGGTAAAAAAACTTTACACTATTAGTATATATCAATCAAATCCTAAGATCAATTATATATAAAATCTTTATCTACCAAATATATATATAAAATCTTTACGGCTCAATCTTTAGGTTATGTCTTAACATTAAAAAAAAAATTAGGTTATGTTTTAGTTTTGGGTTTTATTCAAAACAGTGGCAAAATTTTACGGTGGACCAGTATGATAGGTATCACTACCATGCATAAATATATTAACAACGTCCAATAAAACATAAATCTAATCGACGGTTTCTGTCAAAAAAAAAATCTAATCGACGGTTGTGATCTGTTTCTATCAACCGGTCATTTTCGCACTCTCCCTCTCTCTTTCTACCCGTAAATCAATCTTGCTTGTTGTCTCTCTCTTCGATTTCTGATGGGGTTTTCAACGGGTTACACGGAGGTTGTGCAGAAACGTGACGACACAGTGCATGATGATGTGACACGGAGCGGTGAACACTAGCTCGTGCGACAGAAAGGAGCGACTAGGTAGATCTTAGTCGTGGTAGTTGGAGTGTGGAGTGTAGTCAATTAGTGACACAGTGTTGGGCGGTCTACTATTCGATACGGTGGTCTGTGAACTGGTGACACGGTTGTGGGTGACGTCTATGCTCACGATGGTTCAAAACTCTGGCGTGGTGGAGACTCGTGGACGACGGCGCGATGTTGAAGGAGGAGGCGGACAGGACTGACTTCATGGTAGAGCACGATGGAAGGGCGACGAACTCGGTTCGTGATGGTTGCTGCATGAATCTGATTGCTACTCAAGCTGACTTCGTTTTCCAGCACGAAGGATGCGGTAATTGGAGAAGTGGCCTTTTCGACTTCCTCGAAACTGACGACGTGTGGCTCGAACCCTACCCTCGAATCCTCGACACCACCAACCCATCCGTCTCCACCCTCCTCATCCGCGAATTCCTACCGGTCGTCAATTACAAAAGAAGAAATTATTATAGCCTATTACTCAATTAAAAATCTCTACTTACAATATGAGAAGAGAAATCCAATCCATTAGACCACCCATAAATTCAATATTACAATTTATTATACAAATTTTCAAGTTTTGAGCCTCAAGGTCCCTACTAGTGATTTAGCGAATGAATTCCCCTCGTATCCCAACCAATGCATGCAAGCTCTGTACAAGTGCACTGTCTTAATGATCTGAATGTGTAGTGATAAATTGCAGAATCTTCATTGTTTTTGCTTAATATATACCATAAAGAACTTCTTTAGACTTCAAAATCAAGCAATATGTACCATCCATAACAACAATGTTCCATCACGTCCATATTAATTTCAATTCAAGGGCATATATGCCCGCGTTGAAAGGTGTGTATAAGAGATGCAACACCCAGCACCACTTAGTACATACCTCCACACCCCTGCAAATGATTAAGAACCATTCCTAAGAAAGCATAGTGAATATATTCTATACGCGTTAAATTTGGATAAGATGTGTGTATTGGAATATATAAACAAAAGAGGAAAAAACAAATTCCAAGCATGTTTGGAAGTACCTTGCCCCTTTCACATGTCACTTGACCTTTTTTTTCTCTTCATTTGGAAAAAAATGTAAGATAATGAGATGTTAATTTTCTTCCCCTCTTGTTTGTGAATTCTATTAATTGGAGGATTTTGGGGTATTTTAATTAATCCTCATTCTCCTCCTCGACCCACTTTTTCCATTTCACTCCAAACAAGGAGATGGATGTATTCTCATTCTCCTCCCCTCCCTTTCTTTCCCCTCCAAACTCACAAACAGATCCTAAAAGAATAATTTTTTCCCTCGAATTAATAAAACAAGAAAGAAAGAAAAGCGGGTAAAACATGAGTTTGGGAGTCATTTTTATCATATGAAGTTTACATTTTTTTCACACCTCTTTATATTTCAAAAATAGTGGCTTTATCTCTCCAAAGTCCAATCAAGATTTTTTTCTTAAAAAAAATGAAACTGAAGATGTTAATAATTTAATTAACATTAACAATAAACATTAATTACTATCAATTATTCGAAATGTGTAAGGTAGCATAAAAGTATCTATATTAAATATTTTCTTTCATTAAAATCACCAAGAGGTTAAAAGAAATTAATTTTTATGATTCCTTGCCTAAAAAATACTTATTTAAAATTCATTACACTTCCATTTTATTTTTAAATAATACACTACAATAATCAACAAAAATTAATAGACGAGTTAACAATGGTTTTTTTTAATCAAAATGGGTTCCTTTTATAAATTATTTACCACTTTATGATTATTTTGGAACTATTTACCAATGGGGTCTTTTGGACACGTTGCATTTTTTTTTATTCTGACGGGTCAAATGCGCCAACCAGAGTGGTGCCAGTGACGCCTTCAAATGTGTCAGTCAGACTGGTGCCTACCATTATTAAAAAAAAAAGATAAAACCTGCCCTACAGTGCCACGTGGCCCACTGCAGTGTTCCTTTAAAATTGCAAGTAACTTTCTTTTAATTCTTATAAGGTAAATTTTTTTTTACTATTTTAATAATTGATGAATATTTTTTGGTGTAATTGTTATTGCTATTATTTTTTATGCCTCTTGTGATATTATTTGCTAATTGTTATTAGGGGATTTTTTTTATTGTCTCTTGTTATTTTAAATAGATACTTTATCATTAATGTCATCGTTACTCCCTATACTTATAGTATAATTTTTTTGTAGCAGTGTTTCTTTAAAATTGCAGGTAACTTTCTTTTAATTTTTACAAGGTAAATTTTTTTTACTACTGTAATAATTGATGAATATTTATTGGTGTAAATTGTTATTGCTATTATTTTTTTATGCCTCTTGTGATATTATTTGCTACTTGTTATTAGGGGATTTTTTTTATTGCCTCTTGTTGTTTTAAATAGATAATTTATCATTAATATCATCGTTACTCCCTATACTTATAGTATAATTTTTTTTGTAGCAGTGTTCATTTAAAATTGCAGGTAACTTTATTTTAATTCTTACAATGTAAAATTCTTTTTTACTACTGTAATAATTGATGAATATTTATTGGTGTAAATTGTTATTGCTATTATTTTTTATGCCTCTTGTGATATTATTTTCTACTTGTTATTAGGGGATTTTTTTATTGCCTTTTGTTCTTTTAAATAGATACTTTATCATTAATGTCATCGTTACTCCCTATAATTATACTATAATTTTTTTTGTAGCAGTGTTCCTTTAAAATTGCAGGTAACTTTCTTTTAATTCTTACAAGGTAAAATTTTGTTTTACTACTGTAAGAATTGATGAATATTTACTTACACCAATAAATATTCATCAATTATTACAGTAGTAAAAAAGAATTTTACCATATAAGAATTAAAAGAAAGTTACTTACAATTTTAAATGAACACTGCTACAAAAAAATTATATTATAAGTATAGGGAGTAACGATGATATTAATGATAAAGTATCTATTTAAAATAACAAGAGACAATTAAAAAAATCCCCTAATAACAAGTAGCAAATAATATCACAAGAGGCATAAAAAAAATAATAGCAATAACAGTTACACCAATAAATACTCATCAATTATTACAGTAGTAAAAAAAATTTACCTTGTAAGAATTAAAAGAAAGTTACCTGCAATTTTAAATGAACACTCCTACAAAAAAATTATACTATAAGTATAAGGAGTAACGATGACATTAATGATAAAGTATTTATTTAAAACAACAAGAGGCAATAAAAAAGGATCCCCTAATAACAAGTAGCAAATAATATCACAAGAGGCATAAAAAAATAATAGCAATAACAATTTATACCAATAAATATTCATCAATTATTACAGTAGTAAAAAAAATATTTACCTTGTAAGAAATAAAAGAAAGTTACTTGCAATTTTAAAGGAACACTGCTACAAAAAAAATTATACTATAAGCATAGGGAGTAACGATGACATTAATGATAAAGTATCTATTTAAAATAACAAGAGATAATAAAAAAAATCCTCTAATAACAAGTAGCAAATAATATCACAATAGGCATAAAAAAATAATAACAATAATAATTATATCAATAAATATTCATCAATTATTATAATAGTAAAAAAAATTTACCTTATAAGAATTAAAAGGAAGTTACTGTAATTTTAAAGAAACACTGCAGTGTGCCACGTGACATTACACGGCAGATTTTGTCTTTTTTTTTAATAATGGTAGGTGTCAGTCTGACTGGTGCCTTTGATCCTTCAAAGATGTCAGTCACCCATCAAAGTGAAAAATATAAAATATACTATTTATTCAAAAAAAAACCTATTAATAAATAGTTTCATAATAATTCTAAACTGATAGATACTTTCTAAAAGAATCCATCGATAAAAAAGCCGTTAACAATGCTTCTGGGTTCTCATTATTACCTATGTTTAAGTTACAGTTCAAATTGGAAAAAAACTTCTGTAACCAAAAAAATTATAAAAATGGAAGCTTCTGAGTACTGCTAAAAGCCTTTATCTCGAGAAAGCTAAAGTTAGGCGGTGATTGATAGTGACACACATGATATTACAAACACAAATAGAATGTAAGAAGAAACTGGCAAATTAAAAATGACAAATCATGCAAAACTCTTCAAAAATGGGGAAAATAAACTCTTGAGAATGAAATTCCGTTATAAATTTACGGAGTCTTGATAACTAATGTCTTATGATATATTTGGTCCCTGAAATATTTTATAATCAGAAAAATTATATTTTCGAAAATCTCATTTTCATGAATATTTCTTTCCTACCTCCATACTTGATAATAGAATTTTTCACTCTTATTAACTAATTTTATTCATGTGCATCTTTTATATCTGAAAATAGTTTTTTAAAACTTATCCAAATATGGGAAAATTTAATTATCATGCTCACATTTTTGGGTATATTAAAATAAGAAGAATGCTAACAAGTGTTAAGACCTCATAAGTCTGAAATATATCCGATGTGTAAATTCTTTAAGTTTTTATGATTCCAAATAGATTAAGTATGGTAATATTGAACCATATGAAATTACCGACATATCTGATAAGTGTGCAGGAAAATAGACTTAAGGTCATTCGTCTATTTTATGACCCGTCTATTTTTTGGTAGAGCTCAGTTTTTAGACTCGTCTAAAAACCACTTGTCTAAAATTCAATACACACAGTCAAAGATCAAGTCAACGCTCAGTCAAGATTCGAATATACTTGATAACGTGGCAAGAAGCATCTGTCTGGAAAAGACTCAATGGTTCACCCGTCTAGTTTTTGAACTATACGAGCACCCGTCTAAATTCTGGATTGCCTTTCACCCGCGCGTCTACTTTTCCAACACTGCTACAATGTCAGAAATAAAGTTGAAGTCAACTTATTCAAATCAGATGCCTTCCTTAAGGATCTCGAAGACCTCTGGACAATAGCACAAAGGATAAATAATAAAGAACGTTGTTTTTAAGGTTTTAAGGAATAAACACGCAACCTCTGTACCACAACAGTAACCTTTTTGCTGTTTTAGTACAAAGTAAAAGTGCTTTCCAGAAAGTGAACTAAGTGTTACACCGAAAGAGGAAAGCTCTCTGCTGGAAGTACAAGAAGCCTGCTGCTGCAACTCTGAAACAACAGCTGCTCAGAATAAAGTGTACTTTTGGACAAACTTGTCAAAGCTCAATGTTCCCAAGCATTTAATGTTATCTCAGAACGACTCTTTGGCATTAATGGTGTCTCAGAAGCTCAAATCAGAAAAACACAAATTCTGAAGCTGTGCCAAACAGATTTATTTGATTGAAGTATTTAAATAGATCAAACAATGAAGATGAAGGCAAGAAGTTGAATATCATTAAGAACATTGTGCAGAAGCAGTTACTCTCTTCATTAACTTCTTCATTCTTTCATTGAATACACATTCAATCATTTGATATTAATTTGCAGTATTTCATACTTCATATTTATTTCACTCATTGAGTGTGATCTGAAAGACTTGCAAGTTGTATTAATTACACAAAACCTTTATTCCTTACTGTTTTGAGCCTGAAGAGGCTAGGTGAGAAAAGAATACTTGCTTGAGTGTTGAGCCTGAAGAGGCTAGGTGTGCAAAGAATATTTGTACTGTAATTTACTCAGTTATAATGGAAACTTGGTGCTGCCAAGAAACTGGATGTAGCCTTGTGGATTTTGGGGTGAACCAGTATAAATCTCTTGAGTGATATCTCTCTTCTCTTATCTATTTAATTTGGTTAAGTATCATTTGTTTAAGCTTTTAACCTGAGGAGTTATTTTGTGAATATCAAACTTTGTATAACCCTTCTATGTCTGCACGTGTGTTTTATATTAAATTTAGATGAATCACTCATCTAAATTTCTATTGTCTATGTTTTGCTTGTTGTGCCTGCAAAAACTATTTTCAAAATTTCCGAAAACGTTGGTAAACACAATTCAACCCCCCTTCTTGTGTTAACTTTGGTTATTTAAGTTGGTATCAGAGCTCAGTCTTTGGGTTGAGCACTTAACAGTGTAGAGGAAAAGATTTCGGAAATGGCAAGAGAAGCTAGCACAAGCAAGAACCATGCTGGAGAAGGATCATCAATGGCGAGACCTCCATACTTCAATGGAGGGGACTACATCTGCTAGAAAGAAAAGATGAAGTGGTTTTTACAATCCGCTAACTCTGATCTTTGGGATATCATTGAAGAAGGTCCTTTTGTTCCTAAAGATAAGGAAGGAGCTGTAGTTCCTAAAGCAAACATGACCTCTGATCAAAAAACAAAATTACAGTTAAATGTCAAAGCTAGATATGCAATCATCTGTGCCTTGAGCAGAGAAGAATTTGAAAAAGTATGTGCTTGTGAATCTGCAAAAGAAATGTGGGATTCACTAGTTGTTGCTCATGAAGGAACCAGCAAGGTCAAAGAGACCAAAGTCAGCATGTTGGTCAGAAAGTATGAGCTGTTCAAAATGGAAGAAGGAGAGACTATTGGCCAAATGTATGGAAGATTTCAAACTATAACCAATGGATTGAAATCTCTGGGAAAAGTTTACCAGCCTGAGCAACACATTCAAAAGATTCTCAGAAGTCTTCCAAAACAATGGAGACCACTTGTAACTGCTGTATCCCAGGCCAAGGACTTAACAACAATGAAGCTTGATGAGCTTCTTGGTACTCTTCAGATCCATGAACAAGAGCTGATTGAAGAAAACAACGGAAAGAAAAACAAATCCATTTCACTCAAGGCCGACAAGAAGTCATCTAAGGGAGCAGTCTCAAAAGCTCTCAAAGTAGATGAACATTCAGAAGATTTTGAGGAATCAAATGAGAATGACTCTGATGGTGAAGATGATGAACTTTCTCTTTTCACCAGAAAGATGAAAAAGCTTTGGAAGAAAAGAAACTTCAGAAAGGATAAAACTTTCAGGTGTTTCAATAAAGAAAAGCACAACAAAAATGGTGGATCTAATGACAGAAATGTTATTGTGTGCTATGAATGCAAGAAGCTTGGTCACATCAAAGCACAATGTCCTCAACTCAAGAAGCAACCTCCCAAGAAGTTCTTCAACAAAAATAAGAAGGGAAAGATGGCCACTTGGGAATATCTTGATGAAAGCTCCACTGAAAGTGAAGGAGAGGAGCTTGAAGCAAATCTCTATCTTATGGCAGATACTGATTCTGAATCAGAAACTGAGGTACATTCTGAACTTGAGAAATTTAATGATGCATATGATGAACTATTGGAAGAATCCAACTATATGTCTAAAGCTTTCAAATCCCTCAAGAGACAGTATGTTAAACTCTCAAATGAGTATACACAGAAATTCCAAGAGCGTGAAAAGTTAGTTGAAGAAAATAGTATGCTCAAAACTAAAAAGTCTATAGCAGAGATCTCAGTTGAAACTCTGTCTTCTGAAGAAGTTAGTAAACTTCAATAGAAAGTAGAAGAGCTCACTTTAGATCTTGCCAAGTTTATTAATGGTAGAGATAATCTGACTAAACTTTTAGGAAGTCAGAGACACTCCCTTAACAAAGAAGGTATAGGTTATTCCAGTCAAGAACATTATAAAGGATCAACAAAGTTCTCAAAAATAATTGTCAAATCTGTGTCAGTTAGTTTAAATAAACCTATATGTACATACTGTGGAAAAACTGGACATATCACGTCTAAGTGTATCCACATAAAGAAAAGGAAGTCTTCACAGAATCATCATATTAACAATTAAGGACGCAAGAAAATATGGGTACCTTAGTCCAAAATCATTCTTGTTGCAGTCATGCTTAATAGGACAAAACAAACACCTATCATGGTACCTGGACAGTGGATGCTCGCGACATATGACAGGAGAAAGGTCTATGTTCCTAGACCTCCAACCTAAGAAAGGTGGACATGTAACCTTTGGTGGCAAATAGAAAGGAAATTAGTGGTTGGTGTGGGTAAAATTGGTGGTAAACCTCCCTTACCTATTATCTGTGATGTCTTATATGTGAAAGGGCTGAAACATAATCTGCTTAGCATAAGTCAATTATATGATAGTGGATTTTCTGTATCTTTTTCTAAGGATGCATGCATAGTCAATGACAATAGTGGAAAGACCATCTTTTCTGCTAAAAGGCAAAACAATCTGTATAAGATTGACTTGTCTGAACTTTCAGATCAAAGTGTAACAAGCTTTATGTCTAAAGAAGATGAAAAATGGCTATGGCATAAGAAACTAGGACATGTTAGTATGAAACAAATTTCTAAATTGAAAAAGCATAACCTTGTGAGAGGATTGCTTGATATTTCCTTTAAGAAATATGTTTTGTGTGATGCATGTCAGAGAGGTAAACAAGTAAAATCAAGTTTCAAATCTAATAAAGAAGTCACCTCCTCTAGACCTTTGCAACTGTTACACATGGATCTATTTGGATCAGTCAGTGTAGCTAGCCTAGGTGGAAAGAAATATGGTTTTGTCATAGTTGATGACTAATCTAGATTTACATGGGTACTCTTCTTAACCCACAAGGATGAGTCTTATAAAGTCTTTACAATATTCAGTAAAAGAGTACATAATGAGCAGGGTTTTTGTATTTCTGCTATTAGAAGTGACCATAAGGGTGAATTTGAAAATGAGCAGTTTAAACTGTTCTGTGAAGAAAATGGTATTTCTCACAATTTTTCTGCACCTAGAACTCCACTGCAAAATGGAGTAGTTGAGAGAAAGAACATCTCTTCAAGAGATTGGAAGGACAATGCTCAATGAAAATAATCTCCCTAAGTACTTCTGGGAAGAAGCCATTAACACTGCTTGTTATGTGCAAAACAGAATTCTGGTTAGACCTATCCTGAATAAGACTCCTTATGAATTGTGGAAAGATAGAAAACCCAACATATCATATTTTCATGCATTTGGATGTGAATGTTATATTCTTAACACAAAAGATCATCTTGGTATATTTGACTCTAAAGTAGATAAAGGCATATTTATTGGATATTCTGAAATGTCTAAAGCTGTTAAAATCTTTAATTCTAGAACTTCTGTTGTAGAAGAATCAATTCATGTAAAGTTTAATGATGGTTTAAAGATTGATAGGGAACTATCAGATCTAGAGGATGATGTTGTAGGTATTGAAATGAATCCTGTAGTGGAGGAATCTTCAGACAAATCAAAAATAGACGCGTCTGAAAATCGGACAAGTGCTGATACATCTGAAACTCAGAATTTGAAGAAAGATTGGAAATTCAAGACCCATCATCCAGAATATCTTATCATTGGAAGTCCATCTCAAGGAGTTAGAACCAAATCTACTTTCAAAGAAATCAACAACATGGCCTTCATATCAGATTTGGAACCCAAAAAGATTGAAGAAGCACTACAAGATGAAAGCTGGATTCTAGCCATGCAAGAGGAACTGAATCAGTTCAAGAGAAACGATGTTTGGACTTTAGTTTCTAAACCCAAGGATAAATCTGTTATTGGAACCAGATGGGTATTTAGAAGCAAACTAGATGGAGATGGAAAAGTGGTAATGTCGCGACCGCCCCGTCCGGGAGCCGCGAAAAAATGAGATATAAAGACAGAGGAGTCGCCACTAAAATTTTTATTGGGAAAATCTTAGAAAACCCAATTATTTAAAGGTAAACTGATCTAAAAAAAAGAGAGAGAGATGAGTCCGAGAGTCGGTTACGAGTAGAGAAGGTATTAGCACCCCATATCGCCCGTTTAAAAAACGGTACCTCAAGTTAATTGTGCAAAAACATTTTAATAACCTTTTAAATATTTATTTTACCCCAAAATTATTTACAATAAAGAATTATTTTTAATTTTTAATATTTTAAACTTTATTAATTTTTATATTTTTAAATTTATTGCTTATAAAAACTAAATGAGGTTGAACATGGCACGTGAGTCCACAGGGTAACCTCAAATCTAAGGGACTGGATATGGCACCGTGTCCATAGAGCATCCCTAAAAGGGGAAAAGTTTAATTATTTTGATTAATTATTTTAACATAAAAAGAGACACAAAAAAAGGAAAATTTAGCTTTGGCTTGACAAGATGATTTATCTTGCTCCTACGTATTCCCGGGTGCGATGTGAAACTCAAAGCCACGTAGTTCTTTTGAAAATGATTGATTGGTTGATTGATTTTATTTTGGTAAATGTTTGATCTTGAAAATAATTTTGAGAAAAAGGATTTTATCGAAATAAATTCACCCTTGCACAGGGTCTAAGATAGCAATGTTATACGATAAACCCTTACAATTCATACATCACTTGAGGATGAAAATTCATACATCAATGTCGTAGATTGTTGCGTGAATTCAAAGAAATTGTATTTTTTATAAAGTTGGATAAATTTTTTTAAAAAGATTAAGTTGAAGATATTTTAATTTTTACAAAAAAAGGAATTCACTCTTGCACAGGGTTAAAGATAGTGAAGCTATACGATAAACCCTTACAATTCATACAACATTTGAGGATGAAAAATCATACATCAACATTATAGATTGTTGCGTAAATTTGAAAAGATTTGTCATTTTTTTTGTAAATTCTATTAGAGATGCTTAAAAATATTTATTTATTTATTTTTGTAAAAAAACTTTGTCAAAATAGAACATAAAAATCATTTTTATTTCTAAAATGACAGAATTCACTCTTGCACAGGGTTAAAGATAGCGAAACTATACGATAAACCCTTACAATTTTTTACAACACTTGAGGACGAAAAAGTGTACATCAACGTTGTAAATTGTTGCATGAACTCAAGAGATTTTTTCTTTTAAATTTTGTAAGAAAAATAAAATTAAATAAAAGACAAGATGTTTTCTTTTAAATTTTTTTTAACTAAAACATTTTTAGAAAAATGCTGACCTCAAATGGAAGGGCCAGATCAGTAAAAAAAAAACAATAAATGGGCCAATGCTAGTGTAGTGCCCAAATAGACAAAACAAACAAAAAATACCAACTTTGGGCCAACATGCTGCCATCACAAGCCCAACAAAATATCAGAACCCAACATAAACCACAATAAATGAAAAAAAAAAAGAATAAAAACAAAAGGAAGCAGAGGACGCTTCTTGTTACCAAACGTAACAGAGAGGGACCAAGGAAGTGAGAGCAAGTGCGACTGACGAGGTTGATAGACGACGGGATCACGGCAGACGGCCGCAAGCTGCTCTGGAATGTGCGGCAGGGGCTGGTGATTCGTGGTGGTAGCACGCTGGGTCAGTGTCCACGAGCAAAGCGGATCTGGGGACGAGGCAGGGGCTTGCGTGGTGGCACGCGACGGACTACGGGCGGCGTTCCACGCCAGACGTGGTTGAGTTCGTGGCTGTGATGGGCGAATGGATCTGTGTGTTGTGTCTGGTTTGTGGCTCTTACGATGAGGGGTGAGCAGAAAACGAGAACGGCGTCTTCTCGCGGCGGCGGCGGATTCGCAACGGAGGAGTTTGAAATGAGGATCTGATCTGTTTTCTTGTATTGGTTCTTTTATTTTGTTGTTTGATTTGGGATGATGGTGAAGATGATATTTTGTGAGTTTTTGAGGTTGATGAGAGGTTATGTTACTAGTGTGATGGATATGGTGTTTTGAGATGGAAGATGGTAATGGGTAGGGGAAGTGAAAAAGCTTCTAGTTTATTTACTTGAGCTACTTGGTAAAGAGAAAAAAATGTGGAAAGAAAATGATGAGGGAAGTGGAGAGGAAGAGTTTTTTTCATCACTGTCATGGATCTTTTTTGTTTTTTGCCCCCCCCCCCCCCCCCCCGGCCCCCCTTCTCTTCTATGAGGTGCTGCTTATATAGTCAGTACATGGGGAGATCATGACAAAATTTGTTATTGGTTTCTTGAGGGGAAGGACGAAGGTGCAAAGGGCTAGTGAAATGGTGGTGCTCCCACTGCTCTAATGGTTGCAGCTGGTGCAGAGGTTGTTCCCCTTATTTTAGAAAAAAAAGTGGAATAAAACAAAATGAGGGAAATAAAATATAAAGCTGATTTTCCTCTAATGGAAGAGGACAAAGCAAGAATGAAAAAAGGACAAAGAATAAATATTTTTATTTTTTTCAAAATAAAAAAAATCTGAAGCCTTTTTGTTTGTTTTTTTCTTTTTGCTTGTTTTTGGATTTGGATAATCTGGATAATGGGCTTGCAACAATAAATAAAATTGGGCTATATCTAATTCTATATTGTATCAAGAACAAAAAACATTTTTAGTTTTTTTTTTCTTTTCATTTTTTATATTTTTGATTAATTAAAAATACCCGGACAAAATTAGGCGTTCACAGCTGCCCCTCTTTACTTGTTTCTTATTAGATAGTAGGTGTAACCGTAGTTTACCTATTATCGTTATAAGAAACGAGTAAAGACATGAACTCCGATTTTGGCCGGGATACGTAGGCAAGCAAAAGGACCTGTGACTACAAAGCGATTTCCTATAAAGAACCAGTGGGTTGGATTGCCCACTGTGGTCTACACATGAAAAGCTTGCAGGGTGGATTGCCTGCTAAGCTTAAAAACACGATAAAGAGCTTACGCGGTGGATTGCCCGTTATAAGCCCGAACAGAAAGATAAAAATGAGCTCACGGGGTGGATTACCCGTCAAAAGCTCGAATAGAAAGATAAAAGTGAGCTTGCGGGGTGGATTGCCCGTCAGAAGCTCGAACAGAAAACATAAAAGAGCTTACGGGGTCTGGTATCCGCCGAAACATGAAAGCATAAAGGAGCTTACGGGTTTTGGTACCCGCCGCAGCTTGAAAGGAAAGACAGAAAGCTTGCAGAATCGGTTATCCACTGAAGCTTGAACAAGAAAGGTAAAAAGCTTGCAGAGTCGGTTATCTGCTGAAGCTTGACAGAAAGGTTAAAAGCTTGAGGAGTCGGTTATCCGCCAAAGCTTAAAAGGAAAAGCGAAAAGCTTGCGGAGTCGGGTATCTGTCGAAGCTTGAAAAGGAAGGTAAAAAGCTTGCAGAGTAGGTTATCCGCTGAAGCTCGAAAACAAGAAGAGCTTACGGGGTATGGTACCCGCCAAAGCTTGACAGAGAAGATAGCAACCTTGCGGAGTCGGTTATCCGCTGAAACTTGAAAAGAAAGGTTAAAAGCTTGCAGAGTCGGTTATAGCTTGAAAAGAAATGTTAAAAGCTTGCTGAGTCGGTTGTCCGCTGAAGCTTGACAGAAAAGGTAAAAAGCTTGTGGAGTCGGTTATCCACTGAAGCTTGAAAGGAAAGGTAAAAAGCTTGCGGAGTAGGGTACCCGCTGAAGCTTGACAGAAAAATAAAAATAAAAATAAAAATAAAAAGCATGCGGAGTCGGGTATCCGTCGAAGCCTGAAAGAAAGGATTAAAAGCTTACGGAGTCGGTTATCCGCTGAAGCTTGAAAGAAAAGGTAAAAACTTATGATGTCTATGAATTTACGGGGCTTTGTGCTCACAAAAGATAAACAATTGCAATTCAATGAGATAATGCATGATACCAGAAATGTCCTATGTGCTTGATGAAAACCTCAGATGAATTCAATGCAACACAAGGAAAGCTTGTAATACATTAATACTTCTTTTCTTTTTCATTATTATCCTCGACCCCTTAAAGCGTTGATCACAGACATGTTCTGAGATGAACTAAAACAAGTCATATCTTCATGGAGAATAAGGTCAAGCACTTTTGAAAGGGTATGCTCCCTTTGCGATGATTGTCCCAATGCCCCATGTCAGTACACCATAGTACCCTTTGTTGGGAGACTATTTTGTCCTTTACGGCCTTTTGAGACTTTCAAAGAAATTCTAAATGCTTTTGAAGACACCAATACATGTTTAACATTTCAGTATATACTTATCATGATGAATGCACGCACACATTTGACAAAAGGTAAAGCAGAGGGATAAGAGTAAAAAGAATTGGGAGTCAATGCCATTATATTTGGACTGAAAAGGGATACAAAGCAGATATTACAATGGAGTATGGAATTGCAAAAGGTTATGGAGTGGAAACACATCTCCTCAAGTGACATCTCTTTCCATGACTAGTGTTAGTATCTCTCATACCATATCGACTGCTTACTAATCAACATCTGAGAATGCTATCTGCCCCAGTCTTCATGCATCTAGACCACTGATTGCCCCAATTCATTGACTTGACAACACTTCCACTGTTATGTTTTTATTTTATTTTTTGAACCGTAACTTTTTCCTAGACCGTCTTTTCAGGTTTTCAGCCTAGCGGGTTGCTCTAACTTTTGCCTAGACTGTCTTTTCAGATTTTCAGTCTAGCGATCTTTTCTTCTTTTCATTTTTTTTCTTCTTCTTCTTGGTAAATGCATTCAAGCATAATACTTTTTGACTGCATCTGAGTTTACAAGGAGTGGAAGATCTTCCCCATCCATCCTGGTGAGGATTAAAGCTCCTCCCGAGAAGGCTTTTTTCACAACGTAAGGTCCTTCGTAGTTCGGGGTCCACTTCCCACGATGATCCTTTTGGATTGGTAGGATCTTTTTGAGCACTAGATCACCCTCCCAAAACTGCCGGGGGCGTACTTTCTTCTCGTAAGCTCTCGTCAACCTTTTCTGGTACAATTGGCCGTGACACAGTGCTGCTAATCTTTTCTCTTCAATAAGGTTCAATTGGTCGAGTTGATCTTGTACCCACTCGGCTTCTTCCAATTCTGCCTCTCTCAATACCATTAATGAGGGGATCTCTACTTCAATCGGGAGCACTGCCTCCATCTCAAAAACTAAAGAATATGGCGTTGCCCCTGTCGAGGTGCGAACAGAGGTACAGTAGCCGTGTAAAGCAAAAGGTAACATCTCGTGCCCATCCTTATACGTCACCACCATCTTCTGGACAATCTTCTTGATATTTTTATTGGCGGCCACAACTACCCCATTCATCTTTGGGCGATACGGGGAGGAATTGTGATGCTTTATCTTGAAGTTTTCGCCCATCTTTTTCATCATATTGTTGTTCAAGTTAATCGCATTATCAGTGATAATCTCACTTGGCAATCCATAACGACAAATTAATTCTCTTTTTACAAATTTGATCATGACATTCCTGGTCACATTGGCATACGATGCAGCCTCAACCCACTTTGTGAAATGATCAATGGCAACAAGAATGAAGCGATGCCCATTTGAGGCTTTTTGTTCGATTGGCCCGATCACATCCATTCCCCACATTGAGAATGGCCAGGGTGCTGACATGACATTCAAGGGAGCCGGCGGCGCATGAACCTTATCAGCATATATTTGACACTTATGGCACCCCTTCGCATAATTAAAGCAATCTGCTTCCATTGTCGACCAGTATTGGCTAGCCCTCAAGATTTTCCTGGCCATTGCATGACCACTCGCGTGTGTTCCAAAATATCCTTCATGTACCTCCTCAATTATCCGTTTAGCTTCGTCTGCGTCAACGCACCTCAACAACACCATGTCATGATTTCTTTTGTAGAGAATACCTCCATCTAAATAGAAACCCATTGCAAGTCCTCTTAGAGTTCTTTTGTCATTTTCTGAAGTGACCGGAGGGTATTCCCTTCTTTGGATGAAGCATTTGATGTCATGGTACCACGGTTTTTTATCAGACTCTTCCTCTATCACTTGACAATATGCAGGATGATCACGACTTTCCGTTTTGATGAGTGGTAAGTTCCTCTCACCACTTACTTTGAACATCGAGGACAAGGTAGATAGTGCGTCAGCTAATTGGTTATCTTCTCGGGGAATATGGTGGAATGTGACTTCATCAAACTGCTCAATCAAACCTTTGATGTAATCATGGTACGGGATTAACTTGGCATCTCGGGCATCCCATTCCCCTCTTAGCTGGTGGATGACTAATGCAGAGTCCCCGTATACCTCAAGTATCCTTGCCTTTGATTCTATTGCTGCCAGGATCCCAAGCGCACAAGCTTCATATTCGGCTATGTTGTTTGTACAATCAAAGCAAAGCCTTGCAGTGATAGGGAAATAATCATTTTCCGGTGAGATTAATATTGCCCCAATTCTATGCCCCAAGGCATTAGAAGCTCCATCAAATAACAAAGTCCATTTTTCTTTTTCTGGTGATTGCACGTGATCAAACAAAGCCATTATATCTTCATCTGGGAAATCACATTGTATTGATCCATAATCTTCTACTGGCTGATTGGCTAGATATTCTGCAAGAGCACTCCCTTTTATTGCTTTTTGGGTGACATAGACAATGTCATATTCTGATAGCAGGACTTGCCGGCGAGCAATTCTTCCAGTCAGAGCAGGCTTATCAAAGATATACTTGATCAGATCCATTTTGGACACCAACCAGGTAGTGTAACACAACATGTAATGCCTCAAACGGCGAGCCGCCCAAGCCAAGGCACAACAAGTGTGTTCTAGCAGTGAGTAGTTAGCTTCGCAACTGGTGAATTTCTTACTTAGATAATAGATGGCATGTTCTTTCCTTCCTGACTCATCGTGTTGCCCCAATACGCAACCCATCGATTCATCTAGCACAGTCAAATACATGATGAGAGGTCTTCCCGGCACTGGGGGAACCAAGACCGGAGGCTCCTGTAGATATTGTTTGATCTTCTCAAAGGCTTTTTGACAATCTTCATTCCATGTCACAGCCTGATTTTTGCGCAACAATTTAAAGATTGGTTCACATGTCGCGTGACACGCTGTCGCACACGGGTCAAAAACAAGTGGTTTACAAAAACTGTAGTTAGGACGCGACAACTCGAGTATTGTATCACAAGGACTCATGGATTGTTATTAACATTAAAATCAGTTTTTTTTTTTTTTGGGGGGGGGGGGGGGGGTTTGTTGTTGAATGATTCGATTAAGAAAACAATGCAAACAAGTGTTTATCAAATAGTTGAAACGATTAATCTACTGTTTTCGATTTCCCAAATGTCATTGATTCATATAAATTCCAAGCCCTAAGCGGATTCTAATCCCTTTTCGATTGTAGCAGCAATTAAACAAGCGCAATTGACACTACGAGATATATGTTCCTATTCCGAATTAAGCAAACGGATTAAGACCTTCGTGAATTAAGCAAACACGATCGTACACACGCGAATTAAGAAAACACGATTAGAGTAAGGAACATACAATCATCAAAATTAACCAATACTTATCCTATATAACTTGAATTAAGCAAACAAGACATATAGGGTAATATTGAAAGGGAATAGCAATAAGATTGGGAGTTATAGAACCTCAAGTGTCGGCGGAAATCGATTACAGCAGACTAATCTCAGGGAATTAGTTCTCCATTACAAACGAAACACAAAACCTAGAAAATAATTCGCAGCAGTGAATATCAAAAGTTCTCTCCTAATCTGCCCTAAAACAGCAATTTATAACCTTCAGAATATGCGCCCGCTCGCGAGGTGAGTAGCCTCTTGCGAGGCGAATATTAAAAGTGGCGCGAGTTCAAAATTGGGTTCTCGCGAGGCGAGACCGAAAGGGTGACATTCTCCTGCACAGTCAGGTCTTCAGGCTCGCGTGGCGAGATAGTGATTCGCGAGGCGAGACAGAAAGGGTGACTATTGCTGCTCAGGCTGGTCTTCAGGCTCGCGAGGCGAGTAGCTTCTCGCGAGGCGAAACTTCCAGAATTGCATTTTCCACTACTTTCTTCATTCCCTTGACTCTAAGTGCTTCCCTTTTAACCTGAAAATATGAAATAGCAGTGAATGCTTTATTTGACTCAAAAATTAACTAAAATGTCCTAAACTACTTAAGAAACTCAAAATGTTGCTTGAGGACAATTAAATCCAAATTCGGGCGAAAAACGAGATTGAACTCGAATAATTAGCACAAAAACCATGATTTTACTAGTTATAAAACTAGATAACCAGAGGCTTATCATCGCGGTTAGTTGGGAGATGAACCGAGCAATGTAGTTCAATCTTCCTAAAAACCCACGAACTTCCTTCTCCATTTGAGGTGCTGGCATGTCAACGATTGCTAGAACCTTTTCAAGATCAACCTCTATTCCTCTTTGGCTAACAATGAACCCCGGAAGCTTGCCTGATTTCACTCCAAAAGTGCATTTGGATGGATTCAATCGGAGCTTAAACTTTCTTAACCGCTCAAAAAGTTACTGCAGATTATCAACATGGTCATCTTCGGATCTGGACTTGGCGATTATGTCATCTACATAAACTTCTATCTCCTTATGCATCATGTCATGGAATAAAGCCACATAGCCCACTGATATGTTGCCCCAACATTTTTCAAGCCAAAGGGCATAACCTTGTAGCAAAAGGTTCCCCATAAAGTGACAAATGCAGTTTTCTCCATATCTTTCGGTGCCATCTTGATCTGATTATATCCCGAGAATCCATCCATGAAAGAGAATAATGCATGTTGAGCAGTATTATCTACAAGAACATCAATGTGAGGCAGAGGAAATTCATCTTTTGGGCTAGCTCTGTTCAGATCTCGATAGTCAACACACATTCAAACCTTTCCATCTTTCTTGGGAACAGGAACGATGTTAGCAACCCATTGAGGGTACTTTACAACTTCTAAGAAACCTGCATCCAGTTGTTTCTTGACCTCCTCCTTGATCTTTAGAGACATTTCTGCTTTCATCCTTCGTAGCTTCTGCTTTACTGGAGGACACTCCGGCTTTAATGGCAATTTGTGTTCTGCTACACTGGGGTCTAACCCAGGCATGTCTTGGTGCGACCATCCGAAAACATCTTTATAATCCATCAACAACCTGTTCAACCTACGTTGCTCCTTTTCTTTCAGGGAAAGGCCGATCTTGACCTCTTTTTTATCATCTTCAGTTCCCAAATTGATAAGTTCACTTGGCTCTTCATGGGGCCGAATTTCCCTGGCTTCTTGCTCTACCAACCTCAATAGTTCAGGAGGGACTTCCCCATTATCATCAACAACCTCATCAGCATGATCAATATGATAGTCAAAATTGTATGCTGAGTTATTAACACTGTCATTTTCAAGAGAGTCACTTTTAGATCTGCATTTTGGTAGTTATCAGGGAAAGATGAATGAATAACGGTTAAAGGTGGGAAACTGCATTTATTGGTGAGGAACAATGAATAAAAGAAAAAGTAAAAAAAAAAAGAGGGATAAGAACATAAAGATATTGAATGCATGCATTTATTGATAAGTCATACTGAAACGGAAACAAGTAAGCCCATTACAACAAAAATCCTAAAGCCTTGGGTAGAGCTAAAGGATAAGCATTACAGAATTACTTTGAAAAAAACTCTATGGTCCTGGGGAACTCAATGACCTCCCAATTGTTGAGCTTTGTATCCGGAGGGAATGGATACACCAAATTGACACCATGATCGGGGAGATAATCATCTTCAACAGCTGCTGCTTGGTCCAGGAATGCGAACCCTACACTTCGGAAGCTCTATCGAATGTCACATATGGGAACCCTTTCAACCTCGTATTCACGATTTTCCAGTCGAGCCAACCTCTTTCTTTTCTTCTCTTCTATAACCCTCATATTGTCGGCCTTAGTGGGTTTATATCCCAACCCAAACCTGTCCTTGTTCTCGGTGAGCATGAGGATGTCAGTGACACCTTGGCTATTCTTCCCCAAACCGCTTCCAGGTCGGTATCCTCCTTCGAGCATAACCCTAGCCATCATAATGGGCGCTTTAGATGACCGAGGTTTCAAGAGTGGAACATCATCCCCAACATAAGTGGTATTGGCAATTTCAAGCTATTGGAAAGCGGTCTCGAGAGCTTCTTCGGCAGCTTCAATGTAAGGGGTTGTTGATGGCTTACTCACTAATATATCCTCCTCTCCAGAAACAATTATCAACTTACTATCAACAATGAACTTCACTTTCTGGTGCAATGTGGATGGTACAACTCCAGAGGAATGGATCCATGATCGTCCTAGGAAACAACTGTAAGTTGGTGTGATGTTCATTACTTGGAAGAGTATTTCAAAGGTGCAAGGGCCAATCTGAATGGACAATTCAATTTCTCCCATAACTTCCCTTCGGGTGCCATCGAAAGCTCTTACAATCATTGTGCTTGGCTTCATATGAGTTCCATCGAAAGGCAACTTTGCCAGTGTTGACTTTGGCATTACATTCAAAGAAGAACCATTATCAATGAGAACCCTAGCCATGACATGATCTCGACACTTCACAGAGATGTGTAACGCCTTGTTGTGCCCTATTCCTTCATCTGGAATTTCATCATCAGTGAAAGTGATATAATTATCAGCAACGATGTTACCCACGATGTTATCAAGCTTATCAATTGTGATGTCATGAGAGACATGAGCTTGATTCAACACCTTCATCAGTACTCTCCTATGTGGCTCAGAATTCATCAATAAAGACAAAAGAGATATGTGAGCTGGAGTTTGATTCAATTGATCCACAACCCTGTATTCGCTTTGCTTGATGAACTTCAAGAATTCGCCGACTTCTTCATCAGATACCTCCTTTTTATTGTCACCCCCTTTGGTATCCTTTTCAGCCAGCGTTCCTTCCACCTTCTCTTTCCCCTTGCGATCTTTTCCTTCCTTTTCTGTTCCCTCCTTTCGCAATACCTCTGGAGTATAAATGTGACCACTCCTAGTCATTCCACCAATTCCCGAAATGTTGGTAACCACAGTGGTCCCATTGGGAGGACTTTGTTGAACCTGCCTATCATATTTCCATGGTATCGCTTTGGTATCCTTGTAAGGGAAAGGACCTGGGACTCGGATGACAACTGGTGTTGGCCCACTCGAAACCGGCATAGGTTCCTTCTCAGTAGTGTATCACCACTGGCTTCGGAGTGACTTTCTCAGGAACCGGTTGAGGATTAATCACAACAGTAAAAGGAGTTATCTTAACTGGAGTTGGGGAAATTGTAGATTCAACGACCATGTTAATGCCACACTCATTCGATTCACAACCAATTAGGTTAATCTTCATATCTATTAACTGTTGCACAGACTGCCGAAATTCTATGCAGTCTTCAATTGAATGCCCCATATTTCTGTCGAAGTCACTCCTTATCTCTTCATCAAGAGTCTTCTCTTCAACAATTGAGGTTTGCACCGATCCATGTTTTTGCATCTCCTTTAAAATAACTCTCATGGGAGTTCTGACATCAGCCACTTGGCTCTTAAGAGTAGGTTCCATAAAGCTATCAATGGCATTGACTCCCGAACCCCCATGATTTGGCATAGGACCTTGTGCCCCATTCGGAGCATCTTTCTGAAAGCTCAACCACTTAGCATCAATAAGATCTTGTACCTTAAATTTGAAAGCCCTGCAGTTCTCAATAGAATGACCTATTGCGCCCGCATGATACTCACATTTAGCATTTGGGTCAAACCACTTCGGATAAGGAGGCCCCAATGGTTTCATTGGGATAGGAGTCAACACAAATTTTCTTATAAGTTGATGCAGTAGCTCAGTATAGGTCATGGGTATCGGGTCGAAATGTACTGGCTTTCTCTCCGAGTTATACGGTGGTCTTGTTTGGCTGGTGTTTGGGTTTGGACCTAGGGGTTGAACAATTTGAGGTGGCATGGTAGGGTGTGTTTGAGGCTGAGAAGGGTATGATGGCCGGTAAGGAGCCATCTGTTGAGGATTCGGAAATTGTGAGGTGGCAACGATGTATGGCTGGTTGGCTTGGTGATATGGGGCGTATTGGGCTTGGAAGGCGGGTATTTGGTTTGGTCTATATTGGTTTGGTTTCTTTTGTTCAAAGGTTACTGTGTGTGCTTCTCCCTCTTTCTTTTTCACAAATGGGGCTCTCTTCGGGCCGTTCATTACTGAAGTCTCAGTGATCTTGCCATTCCTCATTCCACTTTCGATTCTTTCGTCGATAATGACCATATCAGAAAAGTTCGATGACACGCTTCCAATCATTCTATCATAGAAAGGTGACTGGAGGGTATCAATGAACATTGCCACAATTTCTTTCTCGGCCAATGGAGGCTCTACCTAAGCAGCCAATTCCCTCCATCGTTGTGTATACTCCTTGAAAGTCTCAGTGTCTCTCTTTGCCATATTTTGGAGTTGCATCCTATCGGGAGCCATGTCAATATTGTACTTGTATTTCTTCAGGAATGCATCGACTAGATCTTTGAAAGATCGGACATGGGCTCGTTCGAGATGCGTGTACCAATTTGAAGCTGCCCCAGTTAAACCGTCTTGGAAGAAATGAATCAAGATCTTATCATCTTGAGCGTATGATGCCATCTTCCTTACATACATGGTCAAATGGTTTTTGGGACAAGTGGTTCCCCGATATTTGTCGAAATCGGGTACCTTAAATTTTGGTGGAATTACAACATTTGGCACCAGACAAAGTTCTGAAGCATCCCGCAGACCATAACTATTTACTCCTTCAATGGCCCGTAGTCTTTCCTCTAGCACTTCCAACTTTTCTTTAGATTGGGAATTCCCTACCGACTGATTCACTGGAGTTTCACAATACATATTCTGGGGAAAGGGGTATGGCATGTAGGAGGATCCAAAGTTAAATTTGGCATCATTTGAGTCCCCTGGGACCCATAATGTAGGATACATTGTGGGGTTTTTGGATTGGCAAAAAGTGTCACCATCGGGTGTTATTATCTGTAGGGTTGACAGTTTGTGTTTGTGGCATTTCGACAACATCGGTGGGGGTTTGTGTCTGAGTGATCTGTTCGGAGTTTTGAATGCCATCTTGTGGGCTGGGGGTCGTTGGTGGCACAAATCCACGAGGCAAACCGTATGGGGGATTGTTCGGGTCAAATGAAAGATGAGTTTGGTTGCTTGGATAAATAGTGAGAGGCATCATGGCCCCTGGTTGGTTGAAGCCTTGAATAGGAACCTGAGCAAAACCGGGCGGAATGAGAGATGTGGTCGGATGTCCTTCGTTCGAGGCTGGAGGGTTCTCCTCTGTGTTCTTTTCCTTCTGCATTGCTTGTAGGATCTCCATCATCTTAGTCATTTGATCCTTGATTTGACTGACTTCATCCCTAATCTCTTGGACTTCTTCTAGTTCATCCACCATGGCTCTTATCTGTGACCGAGTGCGATAAGGGTGTCTTGGAGCAACTGTTCAGAAAAGCCACACACTATTTTAATCAAAACAAAAGTGAGAACAAAATATTTGAAAAATACAAAAAGCTTTTATGAAGATCACCTTTGGATTTTATTATTATTTTTTTGAGTTAACACCTTGTAACAGACAAGAGATGGTCCCTCCATCCCACACAGAGAACATTGTGCTCATAAGATGGAATGGAGTTGACAACAAATCTAGGGGAGAAATAACTCTCCACAATAGATGTTGTCTCAAACACACTAGCAATTCTAAATTGAGACATCTCGTCCTACCCTTTGCGCAGAAGGAAGAATCCTATAAGGCAAAGATGTAGTGGACCACATACTAAAGGAAGACCATGCTCCATGATAGGTGTCGTCGCAAGTCAAGTGCAAGAGTTGGAGTGCGAAGGAATCATAGAAGCAAGGACTGATTTCATTAAAAACTCCTCAAATCAATACATAGAATTATGGAGGCAAGGACATATTTCATTGAAATCTCCTCAAAACAATACACAGATTGGGATTACATCATAATTGTTACAACATTTTCATCCTAAAGTCAATAGCTTGGGCCTCTTTCTTTTTAGCCCTCGAGTAAACCCTCCACACATTTGCATGAAATCATCCAACTCAGCCGGGAGACGAAGCATAGGGTTCGCACGAATTTGTTTTTCTGCCTTTTCAAAGCGTTGGACAAAATTCGGAATACAATGGCTTAGCTCCAAATTCATGCTGATATATCTTTTTTCTATATGTCAATATCTATCCCTCGTTCTCGGGCCTCTTTTCTCCACCACTTCACGACATTCATTACTTGAACCATTTGATCATGATAGTGTTTTGCTGAGGTCCACCCTAAATCGCACTGCTTCTTGATTTCGACTAATAGAATATTCAGCTCTTGGACCTTTTGCACCAATTCATCAGTCATCCTGTCTTGTGTGCAAATTTGCTTCTGTAAGTTGCTATTGACTCCCCTTTGTCGATCAACCTCCGCCTCCAATGACTTTCTCATACCTTCTTGCTGGATGACTTCTTCTTCTAACTGACGCTTTTCTTTTCTTAGCCGATGCCTCTCCATTGTCAAGGACAATACTTTGCTTTCAAGATTCTGGACCTTAGCCATGATGCTTGGTGAGACATTGTCTGTATTCTTCTGGACTCTTGAGGTTACGGAGATATCTGCACACAAATCTTTTAAATGTTCATTTTCCTTTGTTAACTTCTCACAACGCTTCTGACCAATGGCTATTTTCAACTCGACATCTTGCTTTTGTTGTTTCATTTCCTTCATTTGTGCTTCCAAGACTTTCAGTTGTTCTGCCATTTGAGTTACCGAAGGGGAGTAATCTTCAGCTTTCGTGCTTTCTGCAGGAATGTTGACGGGACCTTTCCTTGATTTTCTCCATGCTTCATACTCTGAGACAATGATTAGGATTAGTCGGCCCAATTGTGATCTCCCCGCCATCCTCACATTTTTCCATGCATTTCTAACTTCTTTTGCCAACAACTTGGTATTCTCACCATCCTCGTATCGGAAACAGCATCCACCGAGTTGTTATTCTCGTGGCACGGTTTGCATCCAACAAAGTTGTCGGAAGGCTATGGCAGATGTGTAGGATATGCACCCTATCGGGCCCATCAAAGGAACATTTGGATAGTCACCACAACTATAAATGATATCTTGCCCCTGTTGACTTCTGTACCATGGGCATGCCCACTTAAAAGAGTCTCTTTCCACTTTGTCAAACTCGCTCTTCCATTCTTCTTCATTAAGCTGTCTTGTAGGGATGTTATGGAAGCCTCTTAGTGGATCTGAATGGCGGTTGATATAGCCTTTTGCATACATGTGAGTCATGACCCATACATAGAGCAACTGCGCACAACATCTGAGCTTCCCCTTTGGATGCCGCTGGCAAAATTCTAGAGTCAAAAGCGTTTCAGCCAATACTGTCGGCACGGGGTTTTTCTTTCTTTCAACTGGGAAGAACACGTCCATTGCTGCTTGATCTATCATCTCTAGCACCGATGGAAATAGAACCAACCCATATATTGCTAGTGCCAATACCCTCTCAAAGGTTTCCCAGTCTTGTCGATCCATTAGTTTCCTCAAATGATTTTCAAGAAATTTTCTGGTCAACCCTCGCGAGTTTGAGTGCCCGGTCAAGTTCACTTCAATTTCATGAAGCCCTAGTAACCTTGCTATGCTTGCAGTGGTCAAGTATTGCCCCATGCAAAAGTACACGGTGGGATTTTTCTGCATTGACAACCTTAACAGGCAAGCATATTCTTCAATGATGGGTGTAATGTCCATGTTTGGCAACTCGAAGCATCTGAGATGTGGGCTCCAATACCGACTTAGAGCACTCAAAGCAGTAGCTTGAACCGGTATGAAAATTAGCTCCAAGATCCCTCCATACTTCTTGACGAAGCTTTTTCGATGTTCTTGAGGTAAGATTGGCTCAACTCTTTCAGATTCTCTAATGAGTTCAAAATCACCCTAGAGCTCTTGGTGGCGGGAGCATTGCTAGTGTGTCTGACTTTTTCCATCTCTTGTTATCAAAGGTGTTATCTCTCACCAAATTATCTGTGCAAGGGAAATTTTGTTTTATTAATAACATTTGGAAAGCAAAATTACTTATGCATGAGAGTGTACCAAGATGCATGAATGAATGACATATTGATGATGCATGGCCTAAAATACTACATGCACGAGCATACAATATAATAATGAGTGTAACATGATGCACAAATGAGTGGCATGTTAAGGTGCATGTGGGATGCGTGCAGAAAATCGTTATAATGCATGAGATATAAATGTGATTATTCATGTTGCAGAAAAAGATGGAATGCGTTCCTTTTTGTCCTACATAGGTCATATCCTAAAGGTGGGACCTTTGAAGTCGAGACCCTATTTTGGTAGGCTGCTAATGGTATTTTATGTGCATGACTTTCGGGATAGATCTAGACCCCTAAACACGGTCCCCGGATTACCCTCATCTAAAAGATAAGGATCCGAATCCACGAACCTCACCACAGGGACAAATAAGTCACAATATGGTAGTCCATGTATCGGTAGCAATCCGAGCGGGAGAATTAGTGACTATCAGGGACGCAAAAGCATCACAATAACATCACCGAAGCCCCTTCTAATCTTATGGCATTCCAAGACTCGAGTATAGAGCCCAAAAGTGTGTGCAACATGTGATAGTGATGTGTGTGATGAGAGCATACAAACTTTCACAAAAACCTACTAAAACAAAACTACCCCAAACCTGCAAAAAAGGAACAAACAACACCAATATAAAAGTTCTCTGCCCTAAGGTTGCAAGAATATACAAAAGCAATTATGGAAAAAAGAAATAAAACAAAAAGGGTAAAACAAATATTTTCAAAGCTTTTTTTTTATAATAAATTGTACAACCAACTATGATAGGCCTGACTCTCTAGAATGTCCCCAGTGGAGTTGCCAGCTGTCGCGACCGTTCCGTCCGGGAGCCGCGAAAAAAGGAGATATAAAGATAGATGAGTCGCCACTAAAATTTTTATTGGGAAAATCTTAGAAAACCCAATTATTTAAAGGTAAACTGATCTAAAAAAAAGAGAGAGAGATGAGTCCGAGAGTCGGTTACGAGTAGGGAAGGTATTAGCACCCCACATCGCCCGTTTAAAAAACAGTACCTCAAGTTAATTGTGCAAAAACATTTTAATAACCTTTAAATATTTATTTTACCCCAAAATTATTTACAAGAAAGAATTATTTTAAATTTTTAATATTTTAAATTTTTATTAATTTTTATATTTTTAAATTTATTGCTTATAAAAACTAAATGAGGTTGAACATGACACGTGAGTCCACAGGGTAACCTCAAATCTAAGGTACTGGATATGACATCGTGTCCATAGAGCATCCCTAAAAAGAGAAAAGTTTAATTATTTTGATTAATTCTTTTAACATAAAAAGTGACACAAAAAAAGGAAAATTTAACTTTGGCTTGACAAGATGATTTATCTTGCTCAGACGTATTCCCGGGTGCGATGGGAAACTCAAAGCCACGTAGTTCTTTTGAAAATGTTTGATTGGTTGATTGATTTTATTTTGGTAAATGTTTGATCTTGAAAATAATTTTGAGAAAAAGGATTTTATCGAAATAAATTCACTCTTGCACATGGTCTAAGATAGTAATGCTATACGATAAACCCTTACAATTCATACATCACTTGAGGATGAAAATTCATACATCAACATCGTAGATTGTTGCGTGAATTCAAAGAAATTTTATTTTTTATAAAGTTGGATAAAATTTGTTAAAAAGATTAAGTTGAAGATATTTTAATTTTTACAAAAGAATGAATTCACTCTTGCATAGGGTTAAAGATAGCGAAGTTATACGATAAACCCTTACAATTCGTACAACACTTGAGGATGAAAAATCATACATGAACATTGTAGATTGTTGCGTAAATTTGAAAAGATTTGTCATTTTTTTGTAAATTCTATTAGAGATGCTTAAAAATATTTATTTATTTATTTTTGTAAAAAAACTTTGTCGAAATAGAACATAAAAATCATTTTTATTTCTAAAATGAGAGAATTCACTCTTGCACAGGGTTAAAGATATGAAACTATACGATAAACCCTTACAATTTTTTACAACACTTGAGGACGAAAAATCGTACATCAACGTTGTAAATTGT
The DNA here is from genome assembly GCA_030762895.1 of Sophora flavescens. Lineage (NCBI taxonomy): Eukaryota > Viridiplantae > Streptophyta > Magnoliopsida > Fabales > Fabaceae > Sophora > Sophora flavescens. Next base: position 127,854,061 of record CM061065.1, read on the forward strand.
TGCGTGAACTCAAGAGATTTTTTATTTTAAATTTTGTAAGAAAAATAAAATTAAATAAAAGACAAGATGTTTTCTTTTAATTATTATTTTTTTTAACTAAAACATTTTTTGAAAAATGCTGACCTCAAATGGAAGGGCCAGATCAGTAAAAAAAAAAAACAATAAATGGGCCAATGCTAGTGTAGTGCCCAAATAGACAAAACAAACAAAAAAAATATCAACTTTGGGCCAACTTGCTGCCATCACAAGCCCAACAAAATATCAGAACCCAACATAAACCACAATAAATGAAAAAAAAAGAATAAAAACAAAAGTAAGCAAAGGATGCTTCTTGTTACCAGACGTAACAGAGAGGGACCAAGGAAGTGAGAGCAAGTACGGTTGAGGAGGTTGATCGACAACGGGATCACGGCGGACGGCGGAGAGCGACTCTGGACGGTGCGGCAGGGGCTGGTGATTCGTGGTGGTAGCACGCTGGGTTAGTGTCCACGAGCAGAGCGGATCTGGGGACGAGGCAGGGGCTTGCGTGGTGGCACGCGGCGGATTACGGGCGACGTTCCACGCCAGACGTGGCTGAGTTCGTGGCTGTCATAGGCGAATGGATATGTGTGTTGTGTCTGGTTCGTGGCTGTTACAGTGAGGGGTGAGCAGAAAACGAGAACGGCGTCTTCTAGCGGCGGCGGCGGATTTGCAACGGAGGAGTTTGAAATGAGGATTTGATCTGTTTTCTTGTAATTGTTCTTTTCTTTTGTTGTTTGATTAGGGATGATGGTGAAGATGATATTTTGTGAGTTTTTGAGGTTGATGAGAGGTTATGCTACTAGTGTGATGGTTATGGTGTTTTGAGATGGAAGATGGTAATGGATAGGGGAAGTGAAAAAGCTTCTGGTTTATTTACTTGAGCTACTTGGTAAAGAGAAAAAAATGTGAAAAGAAAATGATGAGGGAAGTGGAGAGGGAGAGTTTTTTTCATCACTGTCATGGATCTTTTTTGTTTTTTACCCCCCCCCCTCTTGTATGGGGTGCTGCTTATATAGTAAGCACATGGGAAGATCATGACAAAATTTGTTATTGGTTTCTTGAGGGGAAGGACGAAGGTGCAAAGGGCTGGTGAAATGGTGGTGCTACCACTACTCTGATGGTTGCAGCAGGTGCAGAGGTTGTTCCCCTTATTTTAGAAAAAAAAGTGGAACAAAACAAAAGGAGGGAAATAAAATATAAAGCTAATTTTCCTCTAATGGAAGCGGACAAAGCAAGAATGAAAAAAGGACAAAGAATAAATATTTTTATTTTTTTCAAAATAAAAAAATCTGAAGCCTTTTTGTTTTTTTGTTTTTTTGCTTGTTTTTGGATTTGGATAATCTGGATAATGGGCTTGCAACAATAAATAAAATTGGGCTATATCTAATTCTATATTGTATCAAGAACAAAAAATATTTTTAGTTTTTTTAGTTTTTTTTCTTTTCATTTTTTTGTATATTTGATTAATTAAAAATACCCGGACAAAATTAGGCGTTCACGGGTAAGAAACAAAGCAAGACTAGTTGCTCAAGGGTATAATCAACAGGAAGGTATTGATTTCACTGAAACCTTTGCACCTGTAGCTAGATTAGAAGGAATTAGAATTCTCATGTCTTATGCTGCACAACATGATATAATTCTTTGTCAAATGGATGTTAAAACTGCTTTTCTAAATGGAATCATTGAGGAGGAAGTTTATGTTAAGCAACCTCTTGGGTTTGAGGATTCTGAAAATCCCCACCATGTCTATAAGCTTAAGAAAGCTTTATATGGACTCAAACAAGCTCCTAGAGCTTGGTATGATAGGTTAAGCACATATCTAATGGAAAATAATTTCATTAGAGGAAAAGTAGACACTACACTTTTCAAGAAATGCTCAAAGAAAGATTTCATAGTAGTAGAGATTTATGTTGATTATATTATATTTGGTGCTACAAATGAAAAGCTCTGCAAATAGTTCTATGAGTTGATGCAGAATGAATTTGAGATGAGCATGATGGTAGAATTGAAGTTCTTCCTTGGTCTTCAAATAAAACAGACAAGTGATGGAATCTATATCCATCAACAGAAGTACACCAAGGAGCTTCTGAAAAAGTTTAAAATGGAAAATTCAAAGCCTATGAGTACTCCTATGCATCCATCAGTTGTTCTAAACAAGGATGAAAAAGGTAAAAAGGTAGATCAAACTGTCTACCGAGGTATGATTGGATCTCTTCTATACTTAACTGCTAATAGACCTGATATTCAATTCGGTGTTTGTTTTTGTGGTAGATTTCAATCAGATCCAAAAGAATCTCATCATAAGGCTGGTAAAAGAATTTTCAGATACTTAATTGGAACCACAAACCTTGGTTTATTATATAAGAAAACTGAAGATTTCAGGTTAGCTGGATTTTGTGAGCTGATTTTGCTGGAGATAGAATTGATAGAAAAAACACCAGTGGAGGATGTCACTTCATTGGAGCAAATATGATCTCTTGGTCAAACAAAAGGTAAAGTATTATTGTTCTATCAACTGCTGAAGCTGAGTATATATCTGCAGCCAGTTGTTGTTCACAACTGCTTTGCGTAAAATATCAACTTGAGGATTATTCAATGTTTGAGCATAATATACCCGTTTGGTGTGATAATACTAGTGCTATCAACTTATCTAAAAATCCCATACAGCACTCTAGAGTAAAACATATAGAAATAAAACATCATTTTATTAGAGATTATACTCAAAAATAGTTTGTTAACACTGAATATCAATAGGCAGACATCTTTACAAAACCTTTGAGTAAAGATAGATTTATTTTTATTAGAAGAAATCTTAATATGCATAACATGTGTGAATGAGTGTACACGGATATGTCTGAAATTTTACTTGTCTAAATTTTTGTTTATATTTGCTTGACTAGTCTATTTTTTCTCTATGCTTCACTAGTCTACTTTAGCCAAGCATCTGATGACGTGGCTAAAAGCACTCAGTGCTAAACCCTGACTGAGACACTTGTACATTGCATTTTCCCTCCTTTTCTGAAAAACGTTTCATTGTTTTAACAACTGTCTTTTCAAAATTTATTGCGGTTTATGGCAATAATCTCTCTCCTTATTACCAACACAAAAAGCACTCAAGTGTTTTAACAAAACAACCCGTGCCGTTTGAAGACTACCCATTCACAATCTTTGCTCCCAAGTCTCAATCTCTCTGAACTCTCATCGTCTTCAACCTCTCAAAACTCTTCGTTACCAAAAAAAACCTAGCTTTCACTTCTCTGAATCAATGGAACCCAAAAGTCTTCTTGGATCTCTGGCAGAGAGTACTAAGCTTCCAATCTCTGAATTGAAAAAGGTGCACCCTGGGAGGGTCCTTAACTTTGACGAACTCAGAACCAAGGGTTTGGATGTTCTTCCTGAACTCAACCATGCTGGATGGTAACCCTTCTTTCAACTATAAGAGCTTGTCTTCCCTGCTCTTGTTAGGGATTTCTAGACCACTGCAAAAATCACCAAGGATAACTCAACCTCCATGATTTCTGGAGACGTGGGTGAAGATCACGTTTTCATAACTCATGAGGTACTTGCTGAAGTAACAAAATGCCCAAGGGAAGGTGCTGGGTATTACAAAGAATGGTTGAAGGACCAAGGAGAAGCCAACGTGAATCTCGTTCTGTATGGAGTTGCAAAACCTACAAACAAAGACTCCAAGTACTTATCTCCTAAGGCAATATTTCTACATGTCTTAATCATAAACTGTGTCATGCCTAGAACTGGGTCTAGGAATCATGTCAGTAAAATAGAGAAGTTTGCTCTATTTCATCTAGTCCAGAAAATTAGGATAGATATTACTGATTTGATTTTCATTCACATGGAGAAAGCTGTTAGAGGAAAGGAAAAGGATTATCCTTATACTATGATCATGACAAGGATTTTTAGGGCAAGCAAGTTGCATTTGAGGATTGTTGTCTATGTTGATCTCTACACTGAGATCACCACAATGACTCTGTCTTTGATGAAGATTTCTCTGACCCCCACTGTTGATCCTTCTGCTCAAGCCTCATCATCTGTTGTTGCTGACCCCTCTCAAGAATTTCTCTCTGTTCCCATTGTCAAAACTGAACCCTTTGAGGAACCAGTTGAAGAGGAAAGGTCTCAACTGCAAAGGAAGAAAAGAAAAATTACTGAGTCACCTGCTCAGGCATCTGATGAAGCTTCTATGTTTCAGAATGCTGCTGAAACCTTCTATGAAGGGGAGTCTCAACCAGAAGAGACTGTGATCCCTAAGAAAAAGAGGACCACTGTGACAACAAGAAAACTTGTTCTTCTTCCTACTCCCTCACCATCACCCTCACCTCAGAAAGAATCATCTTTTTCGCCTCAACAAACTGCTACAACAACTTCCATTCCACAACCTTCATCACCATTATTTGCTATGTCACCACAAAGAGCACCAACACCACCATTACGAAGAACAACATCACCACAACCACAACAAAAAATCCCTACTCCACCTACTTCACCAAAATTTCCAACTCCTCCACATATATCACCCATTAGACAACCGATACCTCCTTTATCATCACCTGTCCATGAACCTTTACCTTCATTCTCTGTTCCTGAACCACAAACACTTGAAATTCAAGTTTCTGAACCTAACCATGTTGTCTCAAAAACTCACATGTCTGAAACTCACTCATTCAAGCCTTCCACACCACAAACATCTCACTATTCTGATACCCTTCTCACTGAGGATGCCAATGACTTTGTATATTTTGACAATCCCACTCCTACTCCACCTTCACCTAAAACCCAAATCCCTGACCATATCAGAAACCAGTACCAAGTCCCTATGAGAATAGTCTTTCCAGACTTATTGTCTGAAACCAGACACAACTTACTCCTTTTAGCCACCTTATCTCCCTATCACCCTCTTCCAAAACCACCCCTTTTTCTGTCACAGATAAATCATGCTCCAACTTCCTAAATGGCAAGGACTGTGATGTCATTGCCTCTCTTGAAGATGAAAGGCAGCTTGTAAAGTTGGACAGAAAACTCAAGCATGTAGGAAAATGGCTTTTCAATCCACACATCTTCATGAGGCCCTCTACTGAGATCAAAGTGATGTATGATTCAATGTCTCTGCAAGGAAAGCAGAAAGTCATCAATATGCCTGGGGAACAAAAGTTCTCTCTGATCAAGTTGACTGACAACAAATACAAGTATAGGAAGAAGCTTCTGACTAAGACTCATCACCAGTTTCTGAAGGTCAGAGACATCTATTGGAGATGTGGTTCCAGCTCTAACTTGTCTGAGGAAGAGAAGAAAACCATCTCAACCAGAGATAGTCAAACTTTTGCCTTGTACCCTTTCTCACCCTCAATCTATACTATACCTCCATTCTTTATGGTTCTTCCCTTCTTTCTCGTAAACTTCCCTGAATCCACTCATATCACTCACATAAATCTCATTAGGAGATCTTATGAATTTCTCCTATCTGTAGTGGACTCTCCTCTTCATCGTGAATAAATTCATGCCTTCTTAGAGGAATTCTATCCCAATAATGATTTTGTCACAACTCTCTCAACCAATGTTTTTCTAGACCCTCCGCCTGAGGACCACATTATTGTTGAAGAGTTACCTCCTACCCCTCCTCCTAGTCCACCTCCTCCATCCGCATCTGCAACTGCACTGGCCACAACTGATTCTACTACTCCAGTAGTTGCTTATGATCCCGCTGCACATCAACGACTGGATGAAATGGCATCAAGTTTGCAGATCATTCAAAGACGAGATGAAGCAATTGTTCAACAAGCTGTTTTTCAGGCCCAGATGCTAGCTCAGCAGGAAGCAACGCAGAAGATGATGGAAGCTTTCTTCAAAAGCTAAGGAGGACCTAGCTCTTAGGTTTTAGGACTTAGTGTTTTTCATTTTTTTTTCTTGAGTCATACAATGTACTAGTCAGTGATGTCCCTTACTTGTACTCCTTTTGACTCTGATTATATGAAATGAATTGGTGTTTTGCTATACCTTTTGGCTCTTTGTTTAAATATTTTTTTTACTGCTTTTTACTTTTTGATTGATGCCAAAAGGGGGAGGAAATATAATAAAAAATTATTCCTGAATTTATACTTATCTGACCAAAAAGTTTGATTTTTGCTCTAATATAAGTTGTTTGAAACTAATATCTGCTCTGGTATCTTGTTTGTGCTCTAATACATGTTTTTATTTGATGTATAAATTAAGGGGGAGCATAACATACTCTGAAAAATTATCTTTTGAAAATTTCTCTAATTGCTTTTTGATGTTCAATAAAATCAAAAAAGTTATTTGTCATCATCAAAAATGGGAGAATGTTGAGACCTCATAAGTCTGAAACACATTCAATGTGTAAATTCTCTAAGTTTTGATGATCCTAAATAGATTAAGTATGGTAATATTGAACCATATGAAATTACTGACATATCTGATAAGTGTGCAGGAAAATAGACTTAAGGTCATTCGTCTATTTTATGACCCGTCTACTTTTTGGTAGAGCTCAGTTTTTAGACTCGTCTAAAAACCCCTCGTCTAAAATTCAGTACACACAGTCAAAGATCAAGTCAACGCTCAATCAAGATTCGAATATACTTGATAACGTGACAAGAAGAATCTGCCTGGAAAAGACTCAGTGGTTCACTCGTCTAGTTTCTGAACTACATGAGCACCCGTCTAAATTCTGGATTGCCTTTCACTCGTCTACTTTTCCAACACTGCTACAATGTCAGAAATGAAGTTCAAGTCAACTTATTCAAATCAGATGCCTTCCTTAAGGATCTCGAAGACCTCTGGACAATAGCACAAAGGATAAAGAATAAAGAACGTGTGTTTTTAAGATTTTAAGGAATAAACACGCAACCTCTGTACCACAGCAGTAACCTTTTTGCTATTTTAGTACAAAGTAAAAGTGCTTTCCAGAAAGTGAACTAAGTGTTGCACCAAAAGAGGAAAGCTCTCTGCTGGAAGTACAAGAAGTCTGTTGCTGCAACTCTAAAACAACAGCTGCTCAGAATAAAGTGTACTTTTGGACAAACTTGTTAAAGCTCAACGTTCCCAAGCATTTAATGTTATCTCAGAACGACTCTTTGGCATTGATGGTGTCTCAAGCTCAAATCAGAAGAACACAAATTCTGAAGCTGTGCCTAACGGATTTATTTGATTGAAGTCTTTAAATAGATCAAACAATGAAGATGAAGACAAGAAGTTGAATATAAATAAGAACACTGTGCAGAAGCATTTACTCTCTTCATTAACTTCTTCATTCTTTCGTTGAATACGCATTCAATCATTTGATATTAATTCGCAGTCTTTCATACTTCATATTTATTTCACTCCTTAAGTGTGATCTGAAAGACTTGCAAGTTATATTAATTACACAAAACCTTTATTCCCTACTGTTTTGAGCCTGAAGAGGCTAGGTGAGAAAACAATACTTGCTTGAGTGTTAAGCCTAAAGAGGTTAGGTGTATAAAGAATACTTGTATTGTAATTTACTCAGTTATAGTGGAAACTTGGTGCTGCCAGGAAACTGGACGTAACCCTATGGATTTTAAGGTGAACCAGTATAAATCTCTTGAGTGATATCTCTCTTCCTTTTTCTATTTAATTTGGTTAAGTATCATTTGTTTAAGCTTTTAACCTGGGGAGTTATTTTGTGAATATCAAACTCTGTTTTACCCTTCTCTATCTGCACGTGTGTTTTATATTAAATTTAGACGTATCACTCGTCTAAATTTCTGTTGTCTAAGTTTTGTTTGTTGTGCCTGCAAAAGTTGGTTTCGAACTTTTACCCTTCTCTAAGTTTTGTCTAAGTTTCCGAAAAAATTGGTAAACACAATTCATCCCCCTTTCTTTTGTTAACTTTTGTTATTTCAATAAGTGCCCTTAGGACATTGTTTCAGGAACCAAAAAAAGAAAAATTTGTATGGGGGACAGAGTATTTAGTTTAGCATTTTGAAAGGTGTGCCACTTAGTTTTTCAACATAAATTTTCCTTTTGTGGGTTCCTTAACCAATGCTCTTAGGACATCCGTTAGCAAAATCCTTAAAATAAAACTTTATCAAAAGCTACCCAACGGTTAGGGCATTTGGTTAAGAAATCAACTTAACGAAATTATGTCTTGGGAAGGCAAATGTAACACTTTTGAATATATAGACTACACCATTTCCCAATGCAAGGGAATAACTACTAGCTAAGCTTGTAGAGTAAATTGGGTCTTAACAGAATTCCTTTTCAATGATAAGATGGTAGCCATAATGTAACTGGCATTATCCTACAGACAGTGAGTTTTCAGTGATAGTAACGTGACAAAGCAAAGTTACCAATTTATAATGTTATGGTAGACATCAAATCTTCCTGATGAGGGAGGAAATAACAGTAGCCCTCACTGAAATTGCTACGCAGAGTATATAAATATGTATTACAAAACATGACTTTTAAGATTGATCACAATCCATATTCTAAAACCCATTTACATCTACCACTAGCACTCTAGAAACTTGACTACTCATCAAATATATATATTGTTTTCTTTTTTAAGTGAGATTGAATTGAATAACTTAGAGGATTTCATAGTCAGTTTACTCAATTACATTGTTCAAGCTGAACCACCACGCCGATGAGGTTCTCAACTGTAAGGTGCACCCTTCCACCACTTGAGAAAAAAGGTGGCAACAACTCAGAAAGAGGTCTTGACATTGAAGCCTTGAAGGATTCAGTGGTATCTCCACATCTCAGACATCGAATGGTTACCAAAGAGAAGCACTTTAAAAAAGCTGTCCTTGTTAAAAGCCATGAGGCAACATCCATAAACCACTGGCCTGACGTATTATGAAGCTTGCACTGTTCTGTTCCAACAGATCAATGAATGAAAATCAATTATTTCAGCCCTAAATATATTTAGAAAGAATAGAGAATGCTTTATTTTATTTTTATTTTTATTTTTTGGTGCAGGGAGGGGGACTGTTGTGCAGTAGTGTTTAAAAAGAGAATAGATGCAAGGCAATTTGACTGCACTTGTGATTAGCTGTTTCTGTTAAGTGTTAAGTTCCACATCAGCTTAGTATATGAGTAAATAACAATTTATCTTGGGCAACCCCTCCCCCTTGAGTTAGCTTTGGGGTGGAGTTAAGCTCGATTACTCTAATATGGTATGAGAGTCAATCCTAGTGTTGGGCCACCAGTAGATGTCTAATCCTGCAAAACTTCACACTCTAGATATCCAGTCCTAGGCATGAGAGGGGTGTTCAGTCCCATCTCAGTCGAGTATGACTAAAAAACCATTTATAATGACTTAGGCAACTCTCCCCTCCTTGAGCTAGCTTTTTGCGTGGAGTTTGGCCCAGCTAGTCTAATAGTTTCATTGAGGCAAGACTGTTTCTAGGCAGAAAGCAGAATCAAGACACTAAGGCAAGCTAATCAGATCAACTTTATTACTAGATAATGCATGAGAAATGAGGAGGAAGTATCTATAGCATCCTTTCTCTGGTGTATTTGGTTGGACAGTAATGACCATATTTTCAAGGGTGTCTCTTTGCCCTTAAATATGTTGGGGATAGGATTATGTGCATGGCTTCTCTTTGGTGCTTAGTTCATGATTGCCTTAAGAGAACAAAGAGGGAGGTGGGCCAATCTTGGTAAATTTTAGGCTACTTTACCTTGCTTCTTTCTTCTCGTTTTTTTTTTCTTTTTTACGAAGATTTCTTATCCTCCCCCCAAATGTACATTCTTCTCTTTCATTTAATATATGCTTCTTTCATAAAAGAGAACCACAATTTTGCCCCTCACCCTCCCCAAAAAATAAGACAAATTTTCACAGACATTCAGAGCAATAATGATGAATTACATAGAAATGTAAGAAGATCATAGATGAAAACTGTCACACTAGCACATAATAAAAGCAGAAACAAGAAATCAAACGAATGGAACATTAATTACCACTTTAGTGGCACCATCAAGAATTTAATTCTGCACGGCATAATACTGAGGAGCCAGCTCGGTTAACCATAGGTAGTCAATTCTGGTTAAATTTCGGATATACTTGTTATTAGTTTGGACCAGTTCGTTAAATATTATGCACTCTGGTTTTTGCCGGAATAATACAGAAGATGGATGGATCTGCACCACCTGACCACTTGCCAAAGCCCTGTCATGTAACTAGGCAATGAGTCTTTTATAGAATTAAAAGCAAAAGCAATATATGATAAAATTATAAATGCAGGTGAGTTACTGATCATAGATTTCAAAACTAAATTATATATTCATTAATGGAGTTTGAACTTGTTACAGAGGGAATACATGGCAAGCCACCCTGAATTGCCTACCCAAGAGTTTCTAAGTTGAAATTATGTACCTGTATGTTCCCTCTGGCTGCTTTACAGCTGCATTGAGGAAAAAGGAAGCAGCAAGGCATCTGCGGTATTGAAGCATATCATCACCACAAGAAGCAAGATTCAGACCCATTTGTTCAATATGTCCCTGAATCTGCCTGCAAAAAATATTTTAGAAATCAGAATGCATAAATATCTAGAGTACAAAGTACCTGATATCTTGATATATAGCTTAAACATATAACTACCTGTGAATGTCAAGAGCATGTCTAAGAGAACGGCTATTAATAAAATTTTCTTTGCACCATTTTCTCAGAGCCTTTTCGCTTTTTGTTCTGTCCATTTCAGTTGATCTCTTCTCCAAGAAATCATTAGATGCTCGATACACATTAATCAAAGTGATATGGTCTCCCTCTGGACTTGAGAAGCTTTTCATGGCAGTTCTTGCCTGGTCAAAAAGGAAGAAACACAATAAATAAGTATAAGGGAGAGAAAGAGTGTATGAAAATATTCAAAGACTAGAATCTCCCAACAGTCATTAATAATTGCATATATTTGAACCATTAATATGAAACTTACACATATCTTTGTTAAATGGTCAATAGAGTGATGGCCTACAGTACTATATAATCACTGATTCATCTCTGTATTTATGTTTCATCATAACATCAAAAGAAAATATGACAGGAATGCAATACAGTCAAAATTCAATCTTCAAACCTCTTCTAACTTGTCACGAGGAGCATAAAATATGGATTCCACAGACAGCATTGCAACGGTTATCAACATCTCCTCCAAGCAGTTAAACTGACTAGCTAAAATAAGAGATTTAGAATAAATAGGGTCCAAGGGCAGCCGAGCCATTTGACGTCCAACCGGATCAGATAGCTGACAGTCATCTGTTAGAGCACCTAACAAAAATAGTTGCTCCAATGATTTGATAATAGCAGCCCTGTTCAAACGTGATAGGCACAAGCTTTTGAGCAATGTTTTGCATGGGGGGGAAACACTTTTAGATACAATAACAAGGGTTAACATGTGCCCTAAGAATACACATAGCATTTCTCACTAATTATTGATTAATTAAAGAAGAAAGTATTAAATGTTTTTGGGATTTCAGAATATTAAATGCTTCTACTTTTCCTATAACACTATTTTTTATTATGATTCCTCAACCTAAAAGTAGTGTATAATGTTCTGAGTTAAATTTGGCAGGTGTAGTCTGTAGATTCTTCTGAGTTACGTCATCAGTGTATACTCCTAAAAGTATGTCCGCATTAATATATATACGCTTTTTATTATTTTTTTGGTTATCAATTTATATAAACGTCATACCTTTCTTATAATTTCCAAATACAAATAATATACAGCCATCCTTTCTCATTCACTTTATTTTTCAAGATAAAGAAAAGTTGACTTGAAGGACTTAATATTCAATTGCAATTTTATCTCCAGGTTTAGGTCATAATATAACAATTAGAAATCAGAGGTAAATATATTATAGGTCAAAAGAATTTCCTTGGTAAAGAGATAATTCTACCATCATCTTAAGTGACTTCAAAAAACCCTCTAAAATATTTTTAAAAAACAAACAAACAAAAAAACTTCCATCACATGCATATTTTAAAATATAAGCAACTAGAAATTATTATCAAAACAGGGAGCACATAAATATCCCCAAATATGCAAATTTAGGAAAACTGTCAAACCAAAATTCTGAGATAGTTCTCACCTTGAGGGTTTCTCAATGAAATCAAACCCTAATATGTCATCAACACCCAAAGCCTTAAGCTGTAAAATGACATTAGAAAGGTTGCACCGCTTAATCTCTGGCTTTGTTGAATCCTCGAGTTTATCAAATTCATTTTCTGGATATAGACGGAAGCATTTTCCAGGTCCTTCACGCCCAGCACGCCCACTAATACCAAAAAGTCAATAATCAATTTGCGCGACTCTTCCAATAAAATTTTAAATATCCATTAATGTCATTAAGATGATTTAGCTAAAATTAGCTTTGTGAACAACATATTAAACAACAACAACGAAGCATTTTCCCACTAGGTGGAGTCAACTACATGGATCAAAGATGCCACCATATATCTATATCCTTCTTAATAGTCATATCAAACATTATAACCAAAATAAAGATTTAAAAAGAAAAGCTATACCTAATCATAATTCAAGAATGAGCTACTATATAAAATAAAAATGTTCCAAACTTAAAATGCTTCATGAAAAATAAAATGATGCTTTACTTTATAATATTTATTATTTATTTTTTGATAAAATATAATACAGAGTTTATGATCTTCTATATTCACCTACAAGCAAAATTAAAAGTGAGTATGCATCTGCATGCATGCTCAATTTATAAAATGAAATATCTAACTTGAAACGTTGATGCTAGATTCACATCTCAAAATGTCTTTGTTAAGCAATACCATGTTTTATGAGGAAAACTGAAGCTGTCCATTACAAAACTGAACTTAAAAGGAGAGAGGAAGTCGTCATCAGTTAAACTGAGTCAAACTTGCTTGGTTTTCATTAACCAAACTAGTTCCGCCAATATTTGCAGCAACAACTGAACATGAAACACACTCAAATGTAATCTAGCAGCATACCTTCTTTGCAGAGCCTGGGACTTGGATGTAGGTACCACAACCAAAGATTCCATGCCTTTCCCAGGGTCATAGGAACGTGCTTTGACAAATCCAGGATCTATTACATACTTGATTCCAGGAATCGTTATTGATGTCTCGGCAATATTAGTAGCCAATATAACCTTAGAAAGCAACAGAGTGCTTAGTTGAATTAAAAACAAGTGATTACCTGATATGATAAAACTATCATAAATTATTTTAAATATACCTAAGCTCAAAATAAACAGGTGATGCTCAAGTTGAAAATTATACAGTGCTGGCGGACACCATTTTGTATATCCATTCACTATATAGGGATTATAACCAGTTGAGATGACATAGATCCTAAAGGAAAAGCGGTGTGGTTAAGTGAAATCTATGTAGTTAATAGCTCGCTATAGCGGCGTAGCAGAGTGGATCAACCCCTGGCCACTACGATGCTTGAACAGCATAGCATTTCCTGATAATGGCCATAGCGCCCACGATAGCAAGAATAGCGGCCGCTACAACAAAGTGTGTTAAGAACCCATTTTTACCCCTTCTCAAATGGGCATCTAACGGTCATATTTGATGGTTTTGTCAGTTTAATGATCATATTTGGGGGTATTGTCTATTTTTCGGACCAAGGTCAAATAATTTTCACCTCTACCTCCATATTTGATAGTTGTTTTTTTTTACTTTTGTTGTTATTGACATGAAAATTATAACTTATGATTATTAATTATGAGTTTATGCCTGCAAATTGCAATATTTGGTAGTCAGGTATGTTTTAGCATTTACATGTGTAAATTTAATTTTTTAGCTTGTGTGTATATACATTGCAATAGCAGCCATCCCGCTCCCGCTATCCTACTATAGCGGTTTCGGGGGTCAACCGCTACACAACACTATCCGGGATTGATAACTATTAGTGAAATAAAACATTAAAGGTAGTAGAGGTGACATGACGCCAAAGATGTTAGCAATTGCAACGACCCTTGATGACAAATTGAATATAAATTATATAAAGCTTGGTTCAGTAATGGCAGATCATCGGTTGGTATGCAGAAATGCTGGTAGAACTGCAGAAGCATTTAGGTAAGTGTGACAGCAAGCAGAAATGATACAAATAGTATAGCACAATCAAACTGAGTCACTGATAGAAGCAGCAAGGACAATGTTGCAAAAAGAATGTGTTGGTGCTGAAAACAGAGGCTGAAACTGACATCAAAGTAGCTGGATCACATTCACAGTGCAGAATGCTATCTACATGGTAGTGATTAGTGGTAAGACAGTGTGTTATCATGAATGAATGAAAAGGGAAGATGATCATTATGCAAAACAAATGTGCCCAAGCGAACATCCAACTGAGAAATTTGTGTAACAAAAACACGCTTTATGAAAGCATCTGCATATGTCCTAAACATACTGAGATTCTAAATGAGGCAACCAGTATTTACTTTAAATTGTAGACATGGTCAGAGACTCAGAAAAAAGAATGCTTGAAGAGAATGAACGAAAACCTAGACAAAACATGACAACTGTTTTTAATGAATATAAACATTTTTATAAATGGTTTTTTTTTGTGAATTTTACAAATGATTAACTTGAACTTATTTTCCCTATATTTTTATTGAATTCTACCCACAATTAATACACTAATTAAAATAAAGATCAAATGCGTAGCTGAGATACCTTGCGAGACCCAGTTGGAGCTGGTGTAAAGGCCCGTAATTGCTGCTCAGATGGAAGAGCTGCAAAAATAGGCACAATTAGAAGCTTTTGGCTACCTTGAGGTAATTGTTTGAGTCGCTCATTGATAAGCCCGCCAACAGATTCAATCTCTTCTTGCCCAGTCAGAAATACTAGTATATCACCAGGGCCCTCCTCACAATGAATCTAAAAAAATCAAAGACAGTTTAAGAAACATTGTGATGAATTTTATTTCTCCGTCATCACACTATGTTATAAATCTATAAAAATATATCAGCAGCAATATGACTGATTGACTGATGCAATGCACTAACGAGAATGAACAGAATGAGACACTGCATGAGATAGAAAACTGTAAATATAGCATAAATACATATGCAAAACCAATGCACCAACAGTGATGCATTGTTTAGAATCCAAAGATTTTTAGAAATAAAATAAAAGTTCAATCACATTCTTAAATTACATAGACCGATTAAACCAATGACCTGGAATATTGTTATCAAGGCAGCATCTAAATAATCTGGCTCTGCATGGCGAGTATAAAATATATCCACAGGAAACTGTCTCCCCTGGATGTGAACAGCTTTGGCACCACCAAAGTACTCAGAGAAAGTGCGTGCATCAAGGCTTGCAGACATGATGATTAACTTCAATGGAGCATACTTTTCATGGTGTTCCTTTTTATGGAAATGGCTACTCTGACCACCATTTTCTTCCCCCGGTGACATGACGCCATTCACATTCTTCTTGTTTCCAAAATTAAGGCCCTGACCATCACTGACAGAATTTGACCGAGCGAGTTGGACAGTTTTTAGCAAGCCCATCAAGACATCAGTGTGGACAGTTCTCTCATGTGCTTCGTCAACAATTATAACAGAATACTTAGAAAGATATGGATCCAACAATGCTTCCCTGTAAGCACAATGAAATGCATATCAGGCATCAGCTCTCCCATATAAAAAACTGTAATTACAAAACCATGGAAAGCAAGATATTTTAAATTGAGACGTCCTTAGCTGCTTCAAAGTTCAAACTATGTGACCATCTTAAAACCGCGTCAATGAGAGGGGGATTTGGGGGAATGGTGGCTTGGTTCCCCAGCCCTTGAATCCCATTGACTAAAAATAAATGAAAAGAAAACTTCATCAAAAGTAAAGTGATATAATATCTTCTGTATTCTGTATCAAGAGGAGAGAAAATTTAGCATCACATTTTGATAGGCCAAGTTCCCAATAAAGTTATTCAAGTTACAAAATTAATCTTAATGGAAAAAGCAAACAAGAAGTCCAAGTGTCCAAGTTACACAAAACTTTTACCTCAGAAGCAGTCCATCTGTCATATATTTGATCCTTGTGGAGGTGGAAGTAGCATCATCAAATCTAACAGAGTACCCAACCTTTTGGCCCAACTCAACACCACATTCCTCAGCAACCCGTTTGGCCACAGTAATGGCAGCTACACGTCTGGGTTGAGTTATCCCGATAACTTTTCCATCATGACAAAATCCAGCACTAAACAGGAACTGTGGAATCTCTATACAGTACAATGTACTAAATAAATACAACATAGTAAAATCCACTATCCTTAAAAGCCTTTTTTTTCTTTATTTTCCTGATAAACTAAATTATGAAGGATATTATTATCAATCATCAATGTTTTAAAAACCAAACCTGCAAGACCTACAGTTCATGGTTCCATTGGTTTCACAAGCTAAACTAATGGTTCAATTGGGGTCGGACCGAACAACATGACTGGTTCACAGTCTACCAGTTTAACCAGCGAGTCCATTCTGGTTTTTAAAACATTGATTATCATATAACTGCAATATTTATAAGGATATGAGTAACTTACGTGTGGTTTTTCCACTTCCAGTTTCACCAACAATAATCAAAATATCATTTTTTCGGATCTCTTCAACCAGTCTTTTCTCAACTACAACAGAAACAATGCCAACAACAAACACATTCTGAATTATTATTATAAATTATGATACCACATACTGAAAGTAATAAGAACAAACCAAACTGAAGTGTCAGCAAATACCCGAAGCAATGGGAAGAGACTTCCTCTGCTGTGCAATCTTTTGTCTCCTGCACAATAACAAGTTACAGATTATAACCCTAGAAAAAAAAAATTAGGGATACATAACTATAACCAATCCCATTAAAAAATTTGTCTGTTTTTAAAAAAATTGTAAGTTGAAGTGGGTGTGAATAGGAAATTGAAAGTTGATTGTGTTTGGTTAGTGGGGTTTGAAGAAAGAATGAAACTTGATAGGAATACCGGGCAGAGAATTGGGATTGACGATTGCGGTTTGCGTTAGAGAAGTTGGGAGAAGCAGCCATTGAAGGCATTTTGTTTCTTTGGATGAATTGAGTGAGGGAATTAGGTATCAGACATCAGTTAATGGAACTCTTCCAGTAAAGTGACGACGGCCACTTTCGCTTCAAAAGCAAACTTCCTACCAACAGGACCGGGTTAATGAGAAAACTTCTGGGAAAAAAAAAAGAAGTCAAACTAATACTTTGATTCCTACACGTTACACGAATTTTCGATTTGTTTTTTATAGATAAAAAATTATTAAAATGGTCCATATACGTATAAAAAATCCCTATTTGATCCCTGCCGTACAAAATTTTAGGGATTGATTTAATAATTTTTTGCTCGTATGGGGATCAAACGGGTAATGTATAGGAATCAAATCGAGAATTCGTGTCACGTATAAGGACCAAATCGAGAATTCGTATCACGTATAAGGACCAAAGTATTACTTTAACAAAAAAAAACCTTATGTTCCGACCGGACCGGGTTTAAATGGTTTACCGGTCCATCCGGTTTTCCCAAAGCTTTTGTTAGTGGAAGTAAAGGCAACAAAATGGGTCGCCGTACCGGGCTTACCCGAATAACCCCGATAAAATGTAAGATTTGGATTGTAAAATTTGAATCCGAATTAACTTCGGGCCTTATTGGCCTGACCTGATAAAGTCCGAATTGGCATAGGACTAGTCTGCATCGGTCTAGTGTAACCCGGTTACTTTTAAATATTTTATTTTTAATTTATTTTTATTTAATTAAAAAAAATTAAACATATGAAGATTTTTAAAAAAAAAGGCCAAAAGGCCCAAAAGCCGAAAACGCATTTCTTCAGGCTCACACGAGCTCCAATACGTCACGGTACCAGACATTAATAAGATCCCCAATAAAGATGCCCTAATGGTGCACTGAATTAAATACTTTTAGTTTTAGAAAACAACTCTCATTACTTATTTCTTAGGGAAATGCTAACCATAAGGAATAAAAAAATAAAGTAATTTTTTGTTAAAAAGTGTTGTATTTATTATCCTAAGAAGTTTTAAGTTTTGTTTTCTCATAAAAACATACTATTTGTGCATTCCTTAACTAGAGTTCTGAAAGCACTCGTTAGTATGACCCTATTTCTTAATATCTATACTAATATAAAATGTGGATATCTATTTTTACTGTACATCCACTTGGCAAGTTATAGATTTTTTGATATTATTTTATTAGTTACATTTTATAATTTATATACATTTTATAAAGTGAGGAGGGGGTGTTATAAGGGTTTAGGATCGGTGGGGAGGGTTAGGTGGGGAGGATGATGTTACGAAGGGGAGGGGGAATAGGTAAAAGGGGTGGGAAATAAAAATAATATTTATTAATATTTATTATAAATAAAATTATTTTTATAATATAATTAATTATAAAATATAAAATAAAAATTATATATTACTTTTAAATATATATATATAATATATAAATAATATGTTACATTTTTAATTAGGGGTATTTATATCATTTTGTATATTTATCATCTTTTTAAAAAATTTCTCTCAACTTCTTCATTATCACACCAAAAGCTAGAGCCCAAAGACCCTATTAAAATGAAAGTTATGTGAAGAAATGTGAATTAGGCAGGGAAGAAAAAGAATGTAAAATTTGGAAGTAGCTGAAAGAAATTTTTCCCTGATAACATTATTATTTAATGTGTTAATATTTATTATAAATAAAATTATTTTTATAATATATTTAATTATGAAATATATAATAAAAATTATATATTACTTTTTAAATATATATATATATATATAATACAAATAATATGTTAATTTTTTAATTAGGGGTACTTATGTCATTTTGCATATTCATCATCATTTTTTTTTTAAATTTCTCTCAACTTCTTCCTTATCATTTTCTCACATATTTCTCTCATATCAAATAAGTCTTAAAATTCACTATTTTTTTACCATCTTCTCTCTTCTCATATTCTCTTTTTCCATCTCCTCTCTTCTCAATTTCTCTTCCATACCAAACAAAACATTAATGATGTATCGTTGTAATAAAAAATGAATGGATTGCTTAAATTGATGTCACATAATGATGTTCCAAAGCTTTTGTTAGTGGTAAGTAAAGGCAACAAAATAGGTCACCGTACCGGGATTACACGAATAACCCCGATAAAATGTAAGATTTGGATTGTAAAATTTGAATCCGAATTAACTTCGGGCCTTATTGGCCTGATAAAGCCTGAATTCGCATAGGACTAGTCTGCATCCGTCTAGAGTAACCCGGTTACTTTTAAATATTTTATTTTTAATTTATTTTTATTTAATTAAAAAAAAATAAACATATGAAGATTTTAAAAAAAAGCCCAAAAGCCAAAAACGCATTTCTTCAGGCACACACGAGCTCCAATACGTCACGGTACCAGACATTAATAAGATCCCCATTAAAGATGTCCTAACGGTGCACTGAATTAAATACTTTTAGTTTTAGAAAACAACTCTCATTACTTATTTCTTAGGGAAATGCTAACCATAAGGAATAAAAAAATAAAGTAATTTTTTATTGAAAAGTGTTGTATTTATTATCTTAAGAAGTTTTAAGTTTTGTTTTCTCATAAAACATACTATTTGTGCATTCCTTAACTAGTGCTCTGAGAACACTCGTTAGCATGATCCTATTTCTTAATGAGTATATGAATTTGTAATAGAATCTCAAATGATTTCTATATATATCTTCATTTTGGTTGGATCATTTCAACGTGAGTTGGTATAAAAACTTTGTTACTAAAACATATTTTAGTTGTCTAAATTTGATAAAGGTGTTTAAATACAATGGGTTCTAATGCATTAAAAAAAAATGATAGGGAATGAAAGGAAAACGACTCTTGATTCGTAGAGCATTAAGTGAATTTAGGAAATTAAATGAATTGTCCGAACACATTGGAAGAAACAAGAAAAATGAAGGACATGGAAAGAACACAACTCTTAGGAATGATTGTTAATATTGTCAAATGTGGCGATAATAGTGAGAGTGCAACTTTATCAATAAACTAAAGATTGGATTTTGGAATGTTGAAAAAAATGGTATGACCAGTTACCAAAGTTTCTTTATAAGTTTGCAGATGACCAACTAATCTCAAGTCGTGAAAGATAAATATGTTTTTTTTAAAAGGTTAATTTGACGGGGAAAAGCTGAGAAATAAATCAAATAGATTTTTCATAGGGAATGAAAATAAAAACGATAGATAAATATATTTTCTAAAAAGGAATGACTTGCACGAAAAAATGATAGAAAGAAATCAAATATATTTTCAAGGAAAAAAAATGAATATGATAGACACATATTTTTTTGACTTAAAAAAATAATACTTAACTTGAAAGGGAAATGAGAAAAAACAACTCAATAGATTTTTCAAGGGAGAAGAAAATATGATGGATATAATAAAATGTAATTAATTGAGATGACATTTGATATAAGTTATAGTTTCAGATTCTTAGAAAAGTGAGATGAAAATAAATTTTTTCATGTTTTGTACAAGAGATAAAAAGTCATTCTATGAAAGGAGGTTCCCAAAAATATAGTTTACACGACAATATAAACATTCTCAAAATCTGATATGCATTTTTTACTGTACAATACACGTGTCGACACCTCACTTTTCCTTTTTTTTAAACTATTTTTTTATAATTAATTTTTTTCTAATATTTTTTAAAAATTTATTTTTTCCCCGAACAATTTTTTTCTAATTTATTTTTTTAATGTTTATTTTTATAATTAAACTTTTTTAAATATATTTTTTCTAATTAAATTTATTTTTCTATTTTTTTAATTACTTATTTTTTCCTAATTATTTTTTTCTAATTTTTTTGAATTATTTTTTTCTAATTTACTTTTTCTTTTTCTTTTTTTTATAACTATTTTGATTCTAATTTTTTTAAATATAAATTTTCCTGATTCTTTATTTATTTTTTAATATTTTTTAATAATATTTTTTCTAATTATTTTAAATATTTTTTTAATGATTAATTTTATTTTCTAATTTTTTTAAATCTATTTTTTCCTAATTTTTTAAAAATATTTTATCCTTATTATTTTGTTTTCTTTTTTTTTCGAAATAATTTTTTTCTCATTTACTTTTTTCTTTTTCCTTTTAATTTTTGTTATAATTATATTTTTTTAAATATTGTTTCGTGATTAAAAAAATTAGAAAAATAAAAAATATTTAAAATAATTATAAATAAAATATATAAAAAAATTTAATTATAAAAATAAACATTTTTAAACATTAAATTAGTTAAAAAATAAATAATTTTATTTTTCTAATTATTTTTTCCTTATTTTTTTACTTTTTTTTTTAAAAAAATATAATTATTTTAAATATATTTTATAATTACTTTTTTTCCTTATTTTTTTAGATACTTTTTTCTAATTACTTTTTTTACTAATTTTTTTAAAATATGTTTTTCTAGTTTTTTTTTGTTAATACGTTTTTTTTTGCTACATCCTTGCCTTTGTTTTTTCTATTTTAAATAATAAATCTATATCTATACTAATTAATAAGTGGAAATTGTGATTTTAGTGTAGCACAATAGTCCAAGTCATATGTCAAGTTATGGAATTTTTTTTATTATTATTATTTTCTCTAAAACTTATATATGTTTTTGTTTTAAAATATTTACAAACAGGTAAAGGTATAATGTTTTGGGAATCAAACACTGCAATCTCTGAATTGACATAAATAGAGGCAGGGCTATTCATATTTTCTAATATATTATTTGGCTACATCTCTGTCTTTATTTTTTATATTTTAAATAATAAATCCATATCTATACTAATTAATAAGGGGAATTGTTGATTTTCTAATAAAGGAACACGTGTCAGCACCACATGATTTAAGAGGGTTAGTTGATCATTAGTAATAATCAAATAGGAACACTTAACACATAGTGTTACATTACGTATTGTAATATCATTTAAAAATAAAAAATATATTCAATTTTTTGTACTCAAATTATAGATAAGATTGTTTCAAGGTTTTTGCTGATCACTTCTGTCTATAAAAAAAAGCCTTGGAGATACCAACATGGTGTGACACGGTTGGTAGATAACTGAGCCCCTCAAACATGTGTTTAGGGGTTCGATTCCTGGCTCACGCGTATGGAAGAGCATCTGTTGGGAGAGGTCAACCCCTTAAATGGATCTCAGTACCTCGATGGATTAGTCTTTGGCTCCCGACCGGAGGATACCCAGGTTTACCAAAAAAAAATAACCTTGGAGATGAATGAGTACCACCATTATGGGTGTGAACGAAAGATTGAATGCAAAGTGTGAAATAAGTAAATAAAATGTTTGGCATAATGGACTTGATTTGTTATAAAGGAAAGAAAAAATTTGACAGATATAGAGACACAATTCAAGTTATTAATGATATACGGGTGCAAAAATATTAATGCTAACTTATTTATCAATATGACCACAATATATATGATCCCAGGTCACCTGATTAAATCGCCATCCAAATAAAGCTAATGGAATCAGAATACAGTAATTTTGTTACATTAAATGCTTGATTTTATTATTAATGTACTCTACATTATACTATTTCTTGAAGTTGAACATGCAAATTTTCTTTGCTGGTCTCTTACACTTTGTTTTGTTAAGAAGAGAAGCAGGGAAGAAGAGAGAATGTATAAAAAATGAGGAGATTTTTTGGTTGTTTGGATTGATAGAAATAAGAGAGAAGTAGAAAAGAAAGAAAAGTTGAGTTTTCTCTCCACTCGTTTGATTGGATAGAAAAGTGGAAAAAAAGGCAATGAGTTTTTATTGAAAAGACAAATTGGACCTGATACTATTTTTGTGTGTGTATATATATATATATATTTATTCACCATACACATATTATAATATTATTAAATTATAATATATTATATAAAAATAAAATAATAAGAAATGACACCAACAGTGTCACTCACGCACCACTTCCATGCGTGGAAAATGAGTGGACTATAGAAACGTGTGAGAGGAGCAAACGGAGCCACCCTCGACCTATATCTATATGGCACAAAAACTTGTGAGAGGAGCAAATAACAAGGGCATTTTCGTAATTTGAAAGCAAAAACTCTCTTCTATTTCAGAAATCTCTCCATCAAAGGAGAGATTTTGTTTTAGGTGGGTCACATATGTTTTTTCTCTCTCTTTCCTTGTTTCTCGCTTTTATGTGCACCAAAGTAC
This sequence comes from Sophora flavescens, assembly GCA_030762895.1. NCBI lineage: Eukaryota > Viridiplantae > Streptophyta > Magnoliopsida > Fabales > Fabaceae > Sophora > Sophora flavescens. The sequence continues at coordinate 127,877,297 of CM061065.1, forward strand.
TGATTTCTCATTTTCTCCTCACTTTTCTCTCTCCCCTGCTTCTTTCTTCTTAAAATGACCAAACAAACACAATGTAAGTTTGAGTCTTCCGTTGTTGGCCATGATGATTGTACATTTTGCTTTGTTGTTGACACTTGGTCAAATTCATTGTTCATTGTTGTTGGATTTTAAATATAAGCATTCTGTTTTTTAATTTAATTTTTGGAATGTTGTAATGTTGTGCTTTAGTTAATCACTGTTGGACTTTTTCTCTATTTTGGTTTTTTTATTTGATAAAAGAAAATGAGTCATTAATAAATGAAATTAGAAGTAAAAATGCAATTTTAAGTATAGAACCAGGCCGTCCCAAAAAAGCCTGCAGCTCGCAACCTACATAGGGATGTGCTCGAACACCTTTACTTCAGCCTGAATGATATTCGAACCTTTTTGGCTCGGCCTGATAAAGCACGAACCCGCATCGAGCTGGTCCACCGCAAGTCGGGTAGCCCGTTTGCCACTTCCGGGGGCACTTGTGTTTGGGACCGTTACGAAAAATAGATTATGGTCCCGTTTGTTATAGATTAAAAAAATGAATTTTGACATTCAATAATTTATAGATTATTTTTATAGATTTTAAAGAAAAACATAAGTTGTTTTGTGTTTGTTTAAAATAATAAAAATTATTTTTTAAAAAGTAGTTAATGATTTTAGGTTATTTTTTCCAAAAACTAATGAAAGTAGCTTTTCATTTTAACCATAAAAATGATTTTTTACTTAAAAAGTGATTTTTTTTCTAAAATATTCTATAATAAATGCATTCTATTCAATAATTAATTATATGTACAATCGACTATTGTATAATTGATTATAGTCAGAATTAAATTTGTGCATAAATATATGTAAGTGTTGATACAAGCATTCAAAGATAATATTGATAGATGTCCAAATGTTTCATCCTCTTAAACTAAAATTAAACTATCTGTAAAGGTCTATTTTGGTCCCTGATAAAAAGTGTGCGGACCATTTTAGTTCCTGACAAAAAAAAAACTATTTTGTTAGTCCCTGACAATTACTAACTGGGACAAGTTAGTCCCTACGTTGACTACACTAGTCAGCATCCGTTACTAAATTGTCTCACGATACTAATTGTCAGGGATTAATTAGTC